>WBMW01001142.1:172319-226995 GCA_013396635.1 Penelope pileata | reverse complement strand
TTTTTTTTTTTAAAGATCTGAGAGCTTTATGTGGAGACATAAGAAATCTCATAGCAAGTCAGAATATTGATTTAAGTGTTCTGCCAAAATTCTTATTTCACTAAGGCAATTAAATCTTGAGGGGGAAGCTTCGAGTTTTTTATTTATTTACTAAGCCCATAATGAAATTACTAATTTCAACATCTTTCTCCCATTTTTAATGGGATTAGTTAGTTAGGGATCAGTGATGATAGGAATTGAAGCATCAGGTGGGTTTTGTGCATCGTGGTTACCAAATAAGTAGAACGTTATTTCTTTGAGTAAAAACTGGTCATCTTTGCAATGAAGTGAAAGACTTCAAAGCATCTTTTTCTCTAATATCTGTTTACTTCCACTGCCTAAGTTTTAGGTCTCCAAATACTTAAAAGACAAAAAAAAATTATTGCTTTTAAAGTGACAAATGCTCACTTGAAACATTACCCCCTAAAATAGCTCCTGAGTTAATGCTATGTTTACCATCATCTCCCATCTTTATTCACTATGAAGCTTGTTATTGGCAAGACACGGATTTTTGGGATAGCCGTTATACAATGTCATATTCTCAGGTTTTAATCCTGCTTCTATGGAAAGTCAGCCAATTCCTACACTCTCATTGTACAGCTCCAAACAAGGCTTCATATGAAGCATGGGAATCAAAGCAACAGTGTATTACAAGTCATGAATATAGCAAAAGAAAAAAGACCGTGACCCTGTTCTGAATGGTGTTTGCAATGACTGGCATTTTACTGTGAAATACTACAGCAAGAGTGCTGGTGTAAAAGTGCTAGTCTTAACAAATGTACTATTTCGTGTTGGATCAATGTGTGGAAACGTCAAGACTGAAGGCTTTGTTTTCGGTAAGTCCGAAGAAGACAGCTAACTTTGGTATTTTAGCTTAAAACCTGTTGGTCTGTTACTGAAGATAAGTTGAAAAGACATGGGCTTTGAATTGAAAAAGCCCTTGGTATGGTCCTGGAGCAAGAAATGTACCCAGAGCAGTCCTGTTCTATCAGTAGGTGTGTGCTGTCATCTTTGCCCCTGTAGGAAGGGAGCTGATGTATGCCTTTTTCCAGTTACCCAGGCCAGATTCCTGAAAATATGTGGATTTTCTTGTTACTGTTGTTTTTCTTCTTTGTCACTAAGGTAACAGTTGTATTTTTCAAAGTGTACTTGAGTATGGTTTTAACCTTGTAATATCTCTTCAGTGTCAACTTTAATGCAAGGAAGTAGAAAAATCTGAAAAGACTTCGCAGTCGCTCATTAAGCTGTGAAGGCTTGCGAGGTGGGAAGGCAGAACTTGGCCTTTAGTCCTGGCTCTGGATTCTGCTGGCAATTCACCTCATGTGTCCATAATTTTGCAAGATTGTCTCACCTTTGCATTGTTGTTCCATGTTCCCAGTCTAATCGTAGTCTGTATGGTTACATGTGTTGTGTAATGTTGCATACATGACAGCGTATTACAACTTCCAGTGTTCAGAGGGGATTGCTGAATCTGACAATAGCTGAATAGCTACCTCTTTTACCACATGTGCGCCATTAGTGAACAGTATCAGCCTTTGGAGTTGTTCAAAAACCTTTTTCCTGTCATTTTCTTTGTGTGATTCTGGGATTTCAGTTTGGAAGATAAAAATGTTTCAGTGATGTAGAAATGAAAGTTAAGGTTTTGCTTTGACAGAATCTTAGGTTTCCTACACCTGGGTCATAAGACTGCTCTTAAATGAATCCCTTCCTTTAAAGCAGAATACAGAAATAAACTTCTGTTCTGTTTTGCAAGACCTTCAAGGGAAGATAGCTTTGTTTTGTGGCCAGATGCATTTCATCTCCTGAGATGAGTTTTTAGAATAGTTCAGAGCACAAGTAATTCATCCATTTTAGTAGCCACTGGTTTTTTCGTGAACTTCAAGCAAACCACAGTCCTATATTTGATCACTTCAGGAGGTTGTGAACAAAATTAAAACTGAATGCTTTGGAGAATATCACTTAAAACAAACATGGAGGGCACTGGTTGTTTCAATGTTTGTGATTTCTATAAGGATGACACAGTGGTAGCATGTAAATTACCTTGCTTTATCACAAGCACAGTGCTCTTATATAACTACTATATTTTGAAGAACAGCTTAAAATAAAAGAACAAAAATACCCCCTTGCCCCAAGCTAAACAAATCAAAATACATCTGTTTTTCAAAGAGACTCCTTCAGTAATGGAGTACTGTTTCCTTTACCAAATGCCTTATGGTGAACTTTTGAGGCTGTTTTAGTCACTTGTTCTCTTTCTGTATTTAGCTTTCCTTTTATTTATATAAATCTTTCTGTGATTGCAGTTGATTAAAATTTTAGTCTATCAGCTGGGTGTGTATATATAGGTAATACATGTATATTTGAAAATCTGACAAAATATTCTCCCTGAAGCACTATAAATGAAATTGATTACCAGAGTAGTAGTTTGTAATGCATTTCTGAGGATTAGACCCATGAGTACATTTTTAGGGAATGATGCAGGTAGATGAGCAAAACGTTGTAAGTATTTTTGCTGTACTGTATCCTGAGGCATTTTTCAAATCTTGCTGTTTCTAAAGGTGATCATCAGTCTTTGTAACAAAAACCTGCAGGGAGATTAACCTTGAAAGTAGTTGTAGTACTCAAAATTAATATGTTATTAATTTCACTTTAACCAGTAAATTGACAGTTTAATCCTCTAGTTTGAACTAATGAAGGCCAATTCTGAAACAAAACTTTAAAAACAAATCTTAGAGTAGTATACAAGTCCTAACATTTCAGGCAAAGTACCTTCTTTCTCTTTTAAACCAACAAAGTGCAATACCATATTGTTGTTTGCTTCTTTTCTGTTTATTTTTTTTGCAATTTCAAAATACAGGAGGTGTAATGAGGCAGACAAGTTGTTTTTGCTTGAATTCTTTCTAGTTTTTGTGCATTTCAGAAGCCTCCTTTCCCTTTATGGAGAACACAGGTACCTTTCTAACTTGCAAATAAAATTACCCTACAGGTAGCATTAATAAAATTCTCAACTGAAGTTTTTTCGCTATACTTCTTCACATAGTAGCTCACACTTCAGAAAGCAAATCTGACACTGTTCTATGTACAGTGTGTGCCTGGTGTGTTTATCTGAATTATGGAAGCTCTTTGAAGAAAGCGTGGCCATGTTTGACAAAAAACTCCAAGCTGTTGCTAGCAAATTTCTACATTAGAGGCTTGTGGCATTTGTAGTTCTAACAAGGGTAACTAGAGTACAATACAAAATAATTACTTCCATAAAGTAGTGTGTATATATGCTTTTTTCCAACCTAGTTCCAGTGGCAGAGGACTGCTTAATTCTGCTGGTGGTCTTTCTTAAGAGATTGGCTAAGGAACTGCTTTCTGCAAGTGCCAGATTGTTTCCTCTGTACTTACAGAATCATCAAGGCTGGAAAAGATCTCCAAGATCATTTAGTCCAACTGTACACCTACCACCAAGATTACCCATTGAACCGCGTCCCTCATTTCCACATCCAGACATACGTTGAACACCTCCAGGGACAGTAATTCCACCACCTCCCTGGGCCTGACCACTCAGTTCTAGTGCCTGGTCACTCTCTGAGAAGAAGTTTTTCCTAATATCCAACCTGAACCTCTCCTGGCACAACTTGGGGCTAATCCCTCTAGTCCTATTGCTAGCTACGCAGGAGAAGAGGCCAACCCCCACCTCACTCCAGCCTCCTTTCAAGTGAATGTAGAGTGCAGTAAAGTCTCCCCTGAGCCTCAACTTGCTGTATGCTGTATTGCAGGCTTTTCAGTGTCCTGAGATTGTCTTTTAAAATTGGCTGTTAGAGATGTACCAGGCCTATACAGCTCTCCCTATGAGGTCCTTGCTCAGTATTAATAAGATAAACAAAGAAGTGCTAGGCAGTTCAGAATGTGAAGTTCTCCTGTTGTGTAGTAGCACTGTGATTTTTGGACTGCCAGTAAGGAGTTGTAATCTTAGACTTAAAGTGCAAACAGTTAATATAAAGTATAGGAAATACAGAAGTGAAAATTGCAACTTCACTCTGTGTTGCAATCCATGAAATATGGTGTGGTTTGATTTTATATAAATATTTTCTATTTCTGTAAAGAGCAATGTCTCAGATATTCTAAAAATTTGTTTTCTTTGAAAGGTATGCTCTGTTTTATAACCGCTTGAAGAACATTGAGGAAAATGAAGGAGGTCTTAACAAATTTTCAAAAAGTTACCAAACTTTCGGAGTTCATCAATTTGTGGATGGTGGAATATATTGCAAAGAGTGGGCACCAGGAGCAGACGCGGTGTTTCTCACAGGTGATTTCAGTAAGTATTTTAAGAGTATTTCCTCTCTTCTGTACTGTGTTTTAGATCAACATCTTTTTCACTTAAAAACAATGTAGTAGCAAAGATAAAATTCTGATAGTAAAAATATATATTGTGTTGCTAATGTAATGGCATTTAGTAACTTAAAGTAGTCATCTATTACTCCATATTACAAAGAGCATAAGTGTGTGTTTATTGCAGTCAGTATTATGTGTCAGTATTACGTATTTCTACTTTTATACCCACAGGGCAATGACTTCTCTAAAGAATCTAGCCTGATTGCATTTCAGCTTCAGGCTGAATGTGTCTAAACTACTTGATGCTTTTTCTAAAGGTCTAGTTAGGCTTAGTAATGTTTTATGCAGGGGAGGAGAAAACAGTGGAACAGCTTGATTTATCTTCTTTAACTCATCTAATAGCAGTGTTGTCCAAGGCTCTTTGTGATTCCAACTAATCATGAGAGTCTAGAAAAAAGTATTGCTTCAAAATGTTAACTTCAAATCATAAGTAAACATACTCATTTTAAAAAAAAAAAAAAAGTCGATGCTGTTCCCTTCTGAGGGAAAAAGTAGGAGTGGTTTTGGCAGAGCAGGAAGGTGACAAGATTACAGTGAAGGAACCCTATTGCTTAGTCTGAGAACTGGGAAGTTATTGATTAACTTACTTTGAACTTGACAGAAACAAATTTGCTCATTCTTCAGAAAGCTATCTATGCTTAAGTCATGTTAAACAAACCCTTAAATGCAAGTCAGGTGTATTTTTGCTCTTAAAACCTGCAATACTAATTTAACTTTCTTTTTTTATTCTATGTGCTTATATAACCTTAAAATGGTAAGACTCTTTTACCTATGCCATTAGCTGCAATATCTGGTGGTTCTTTTTAAAATAGAATGGTTAAACTTTTGTATAAATGTGTGCGGTTATAAAGATGTATAAATAGATGTCCCTCACAGTGCTTTTCAGATACGTTAAGGTTTTTTTCAGTGCTTTATAGTACTCAGTACTTTTTTTTCCATAGTCCCGAGACACACTTACAAATAGAACTAGCAAAATAAGCTGTTAGATATTCAAATTATGCATTGGTTCCCAAACATTAGTCATAAAATGTATCTTTTTTACTTGTCAGGATTTGTAATTTCTTTTTTCTTTAAGAACTTGATTGAAGAGTCTGTGTCTACTGTTCACTCTGGTAATCTGAGTAAGTAGGCGATGATTACTTTCAGAAAAATCTTTAATGCGGTAGAGGAACAGAAAAGTTAGACCACAGCCGAAAGTTCGGTTGCACTCATTTGATACGATTTAACCTATTGAGTGACAGGGTAGCTTTCCTTCAAATAATCCTTGATTTTAATTGGAGTAGATGTTGATAAAAATTTGTTGATAAAGTGCTTGAATTTTAGTACAGGAATCAGATATGTCTTTTGATTCCAAAACTGAGTAATGAATCATGACTATAGTTCACCTCCTGCTAGATTACAGTGCTGTTAGCTGCTAATAGTGACTGCAAGACAGCTGGATGAGGGAGTTTTAAAAGCTAAGCTTTACATTTATAAACACAGAAAATTCTCCTTTTCTCTCCCTTACTGCGTGTAACCTCATCTCGTCAGCTACATCTTGAGATTCTTTTATGTGATGGGCTCAGTTAAACACCACAAACTAAGATAAGCCATTTTAAATCAGACTTTTAATGAAATTTAATGGCAAAGATTTTAAAAAGAGGATATAATTTGTAAATTGGCTCCGAGTGGGGTTAGGAGGGAAGTACATGTATTGATAGGATAGCTAAAAACCAAAGCAACAACAATAATAATAATAATAAAAAAAAAAAAGTCACAAAAACAACGCTATTTTTTTTAAAAAAATTAATGTAGTACATAATATGAAACAGAATTTTAAGATTAATATCCTAGAATAGTTGTATCTATGTTAATGAAATGTGGCTGTAAGAAGTCAAAAAACTAAAAAGACATTCACTTTAATGTGGAAAAACTGCATTTGTCATATATATCATATTCATCATCAGTCATTCATTCCCAAAGGGGAAGATAATGTACTCAGAAAGCCTAGAGGAATGGAAGATTGTCATTCAATTCAAATGGGCTTTAATAATATTCTGATGAGAAATTGGGTTGCAAAACCCTAAGATTTAGATTCAGGTTGCTACAGATGCGTTTAATTAAAACTGAATCCCTTTAACCTTTCTTTTAAGTTTCTGAACAGGTTAAAATCTCAAACTAAATTTATGGTCATATTGTATTTAAATTGAATATCAGGTTTGCTTTTAATAAGAATTTTTTATAAGAGCTCAGGTTGATAAAGAGAACTGTAATTGAACTATTGGAGGGAGGAGGGGTTGAAATGTGACAAAGAAGGAAACCAAACTTTAAATAACAGCAGCTCTTCAGTTTTGAACTGAAATATAATGGTATCTGATCTGAAAACAGGACAATTGACAATTTTCTTTTAGTTCTGCTGTGGATAGATAGATGGATAGCTTTGTTTTCTCATAATCGTTTACTTTATCTGTATTATCTGTCAATCTCTTAGGTATTTGATTGAAAGGCAAGGAATAATAAACAAAAGAACCCACCACAAAATACTAATTCCTGCTACTTAACCTTTTAAGTTAATAATATTTGAGGATCTTAAAGTAGGAAAAAATGATATAGCAGACATTAAAAACTTTGATATTAAGTACTTTTAGCCCAAATGGTGGGAGTGTTTTTCTGTGGGTTTTGTTGTTTTTTAATTTTTTATTTTTCTAAACTATCTGAGAAATTTGTTGTGAATGGGATTGTTCCTTTTATAGGATAACTTTTGTAGGACAACTTTTAGTATCACTGTACCTTCTGGGAAAAAAAGGTAGAATGGCACATAAATCTGTATTTGGATTGAATGAAAAGCATAAATTCAAGAAAATTCCGATATTTTCAGAGCTTCTTTTGTCTTCTCTCCAAAACTCTGTTAATTGGAGATTAAGATACAGTTTATCTGTTAGTATTCAGGTACATTGTTTTACTCTGTCTGAAAAGTATTAAATGAGCATCTAAAAACATTGTTTTGTCAATTAGTACTTTTTGCATCTCCGTAAATCAAGTGTATGAGGCAATTAGTCAGCTAAATCTCTGATACTAGAGTCAGTGCCAATGTCATAGCTATCTTAAAAGCTCTCAGTGATAACACTCAATATTTTATTTGCGTGCCTTATTTCAGAGAAACTTGTTGACTACTAGCAATTCATTGCTACTTTACAATAATTTATTTCAAAGTAAGTCATTAAATTTCAAGTTTTGAGTGTAACTCATGGAATCCGTTTGGGGAATGGAACCACTCAAGGTTGAATTTGGTCATGCAGTGACTTGGTACATTGTCTGTAAACACTGTTTTAATCACAATTAAAATTACTGACTTTATGTCAACCTTTGATATATTATCAGACTTGTGGCTTCTATTACTTCACTTTTTTCTTCATTCACAGATAACATCAGATCTAAGATTTTAATAATTCTGGAATATCTGTTCTGATTTCCACACTACTGGCGAAGACTGTTGCTGGGGCTAGAATGTGGAGAGAGGGGGGCTTTGCATGGGAGATCTGTTTGAATATTTATTTACTTATATAAACTCTGGCAGGTTTTCTTCAGAGTGAAAAAAGGGAAACCTAGCCCAGCAGTCCTCATAATTTGGATATCTGAAAGTTGTGGCAGCAAACTTGTCATCTTAGAATGATTTGTCTACAGATTTGACTTAAACGTTTATATAAATGGAGTCCAGATACTACTCTGATATGATACGGAACTTAGTAATTTTATTAAAGCTTTCTGTAGACAAATAACTAGATTTCATTAGTAAAGACAAATAGTGCTATACTTCTATGGTTGCAGATGACTGAAGGCAATACTGAAATGTAAGCTGTTATTAATAACCTGGGAGATATCAAATCTGGGAAGTGATGACATTTGTTTTCATGTCAGTATTTGAGCTTTCTGTTTAATGACTTCTTAAGAGGATTATGTTAATGGCCTTGGTATCAAACTATTTGCAATGAGGTGGTGTAGAAAGAGATGTAATTTGGCCATTCTTTGTAACGTATGGCATCTGGAGAGACTCGCTCCACTTATGCTCTGCTTTCTGTCTTCTGACTTGATATTCCAGGCAAATGAATTTCCAAGTATGTTGTGTGATAGTAAGATTGTGCTACTCCTTAGCAGAGGAATAGCAGTTCAGATACCTTTTCTTCAAGGAAGCTGTGAATCATAGAATGGTTCAGGTTGGAAGGGACCTTAGAGATCATCTTGTTCCAACTCCCCTGCCATGGGCAAGGACACCTCCCACTAGACCAGGTTGACCAAAGCCCCATCCAGCCTGGCTTTGAATAATTCCAGGGAGGGGGCATCCACAACTTCTCTGGGCAACCTGTTCCAGTGTCTCACTGCCCTCACAGTGAAGAATTTCCTTCTTAGATCTAGTCTAAATCTACCCTCTTTCAGTTTATAACCGTTACCCCTTGTCCTGTCACTACCTGTCCTTGTAAAAAGTCCCTCCCCAGCTTTCCTGTAGGCACCGTTCAGGTACTGGAAGGCTGCCCCGCAGCCTTCTCTTCTCCAGGCTGAAGAGTCCTAACTCTCTCAGCCTGTCCTCGTAGGGGAGGTGCTCCAGCCCTCTGATCATCCTCGTGGCTCTCCTCTGTACCCGCTCCAACAGCTCCACATCCTTCTTTTGTTGGAGGCCCCAGAACTGGACACAATACTCCAGGTGAGGTCTCACGAGAGCAGAGTAGAGGGGCAGAATCACCTCCCTTGACCTGCTGGCCACGCTTCTCTTGATGCAGCCCAGAATCTGGTTGGCCTTCTGGGCTGCAAGCGCAGACTGCCTATTGCCATATTCTCTTTAAACATCTTTCTGTTAGTTGTATTTCTAGACACCACATACTTCTGTCTTAGAAGATGAGTGTTTTGCACTTGAGATTTCAATCTCAGTTAATGAAGCGTTTTTCACTTTTCAAAAGTTACTTCATAGTTACAATATTGCATTGTTGTATCAGCCCTTATTGGGACTGAATGATTTGGTCAATATGCCAGTAGTTCTCATTCCCCTTGGGAGAAGAAAGAGGTGATAAGGCTCCCATGTTTGAATTAGGTTTGAGTAAGCTGAATGGTGATGCACTGGAAAAATTGCATTTAAATTTTTTTAAATGACAGATATTACAATCTAAGGTGTCATTGCTTTGCTTTTGGTTCTAGGTAAAAGCTTAGTTCATGGTTCTTTGGTACGCTCAGAGTACAGCTCCGAGTGAGGAGAAGTTCCATGATGTCTTGTTTACCTGAAGTAGGGTGTAATGCTTAGGTAGGCAGCTGGTTTTGTAAGATCCAGTCACGGAGAAGTGAGAGTTAGAAGCTAAAAGTACTGAGTTATTCAGAATGTTTTGTGTGTTGGAATAAAACTTATTTGGGGCCTGAGATTTTGTATAGAAGCTGTTGTGTTTATGTGTGTGCTGTGAATTGTCCATGATGGTGTCCTTCTCTGTTAAAACTTATTCAGGTTGATTATTTCAACTTCTTTTGATAAGCAGCTTCTCAGTCATTTTTTGGTTTTAGCTGTTGGCATAGTTTTTGAGGCCCCTATTCTTAAACTAAGATGTTTCTTCTTGTATTTATATTTTCTTCTGAAAATAGCAGTCTTCTGGATAGTCTACTACTTGGTTCTTCTTCCCTTTTTTTTTTTTTTTTTTTCCCCAATTATTATTGGCTATGTGTTGCTGAAAAATTTGAAAAATACACAGTAAAACTGGAGAAACCTGAACCACTTACTCTTTATTGGAGGCTGTCAGTTTCAGAGTGTTTTAACTTTTTATGTCTTTTGCCTAATACAGGGCAGTGTCTGCTGTTAGAATCTTCATAAATGAGTTCCTTTTCAAGGGATAAGAAATATAGTGGTTTTAAGTAGGAATGTCTGGGATAGATGGGTATTGCTTTGTGTATTCTGAAATCAAGGCACCCACATATTAAAGAACAATCTTTTTTTGCACACTAGACAACATTTTGGATTATAGATGTTTATTGGAAAAATATATATGCTGATAACTTCTTCACTTTTCTGCCTCTGCTGCTGTGATTTCCATGGGGAAGCGGATAATAATCTTTGACTTAGTCACCTTTCATTGAATCAGAGTTCTCCGATTTTAAGACCACCTTCAACTTCCATCAAGAATATAATGTGGTCTTATAATCTATTCCCTAGTCTGCTATAAATTGGTTGGAAGAGATCTCTGGAGAACATTTATTCCAAATTTGTGGTTGAAGTGAGACTGCTAATAATACTAGATTGGGTCAGCCATCTGATAAGTAGCATGTGCTGACAGTCACATCAAAAATCTCTTTGCTCTGGGTGATGTTATTTTGCTTTTACAGAATAAAACATTTATCACATATCAACAATGTAATTAGTTTGAACTAAACTGTAAGAGTTTAGAAGGACTAGATACTGTGTTCGAAAAAGTAAAATTTATTTCAAAATATGAAGTAAAATAAGAGAACCATTTTTAAGTCCGAATATTTTTTCTTAAAAGGTTTCGTTACAAGTTTGCATTTATAAGTTGTTTATTTTTCTTATGAGATTGAAATTTCTATTCTTCCATGGTGAACTCAAGTAAGTTGAAACATAGAAAATAGTAAGCAATACCATTCAGATCACACAGGAATAAACTAAGCTGTCTTTATTTTTATTTATTTATTTTTAATAATAACTAATTTGTGAAGGAATATTATGTGAATGTGCAGATCACATTAATTTTGGTCACTGCATTTAAATGAATCCGTTAATTTATTGTTTCTACTTTTAAAAATGTTTTTCTTTTGCTTGACCCCAGGAAGACTGCTTCCTATTTCTTTAGTACAAAGATAAAGCAGGTGGCTTTACAACTTAAACCACTGAATCAATGGTACCATTTCATGCATATTTACTTTCTCCTGCTGCCATTATTATTTTCCCAAATTAATATTCAAAAATCTTGCAGCACTTATAGATTCCTGTCATTAATATATATCATATCTCCCCTACCTAAAGCAGGAAAAAAACACAGTATTTTACAGTGAAATGTTGAATCATCTCAGATGTTAAGGGCTACTTCTGAATTTTTAGAACAATTTTTCAAATAATTAATTTGGAAATTTGGCTTTATTACTTCATGCTTTGACATCTACTACTATCTGCTAAGAAGTAATGGTGTCTATTTGTCCAGGCTTTCCCTAAAAATTGGCAATCGAAAGCTGTAGACGCAGTAAGTAAGCTGGTAGTTTTAAAGTAGTGTGAAGTTGCTACTGCCACTGGAGCAGGAAAATAACTTTTGTTGACATGTCTAGTTTTTATTTAATTGTTTTTAATCCAGGGTAACTTGTTTAGTAGAAGTACTGTTTTATACTAGCTTAAGCTAGTCACAGAACTGCAGTTTAGGATATAAACATAGAGTTTATCAGCTGATTTAGCATGTGATTTATTCAGATGGCTTTTGTTCGTGTTTTGTCCAAGGTAATCCTTTTTCCCCTCCTGCAATCAGAAATAGTCATATTAGAATTGGAGCATGGTTTCCCAGTGAACAACTTGCACATTTTATTAAACTTTGTTTAAAAAGAAGTGTGCAGTAGTATTTGATATAAAAGTACTTGTATTTGCTGCAAGTGAAATGAGTTCTAAAAAAGACTGAAAATACTGTTATGCATTTGAATTTTAACAAGACACATTTTAAGATAAAAACAATTTTATTTCTTATTACAGACAACTGGAATCCATTTTCTCATCCCTATAAGAAAATGGATTATGGGAAATGGGAGTTGTTCATTCCACCTGGACAAGATGGTTTTCCTCCTGTGCCCCATGGATCAAAGCTAAAGGTGCTAGTTCTAACCTTATTGTTCCAAATTCTTATAACGTTTCTTACTCAATTTCTTATGTTTTCTCCTAACTATATTACAATTGTTATAAGAAGCAGAATCAGTTTATCTACTTGTGCAAAGTGACCCCAAAGGGTGAAATATTCATGTGTAATTTTCTTCATGGTGTATAGAAACTGATATATGTGGTTGAAATGTGGCTATAGTGTGGATATATCACACTACAAGTTGAAACCTGTACTTACCTACTAATAATTTGAAAAATAAGAGTTAAGGTGTATGTAAAGCTGTTCTGTATTTGCGGCAATTAATATTCTATTCACGTCTTAGTACCTTGGCGGTAAGTGCTATGCTTTTAACCATATCTTTTCAGGAGTTCTGTTTGTAAATGCTATATGTAGGCTCTTAACACTTTTATCTAACGCTTAGTAATTAAGAGTATTGATCAGTGGTCTTAGCTTAAGGAATTTGAACTAAATACAGAA
Source organism: Penelope pileata (assembly GCA_013396635.1). Lineage (NCBI taxonomy): Eukaryota > Metazoa > Chordata > Aves > Galliformes > Cracidae > Penelope > Penelope pileata. Next base: position 214,282 of record WBMW01001142.1, on the reverse strand, counting down.
TGAGGAAAAACCTACCAGCATCAGTGAGCATGAAATCCTGTCTTCCAAAAATTAATGGAAAGTTGGTTTGAGCTGTCAAGTACCACAGTCTTTATGCTTAGTGTCATTATATACCTAATGACAGCTATCAGTTGATGTGGTTATTTACATGTGAATACTGATTTCAGTCATTGAGATATACTTCTGAGAATGTGACTTGTTGCAATTAGAGCTTGTGTTCTAGAGATGTCAAATGATAACAGGACAGTAATGAGTAGTTAAGGAAAAAAATGTACTGAAATCATATACAGGCTAGGAAAATTAATCAGCTAGGAATATTTGTATAATACATTCTTAGGGCTCCCATCAGCAAAACTAACACATTGAAAAAATCCTCAAATTTCCATTGAAAGTCTGAGCTTAGGTAAACTGGGAACCTGCTGAAACAAAGAAATGCATAAGAATGCACTGGAAATGCTTACTTAATGTGTGTGCTTATCACTGTCTTTGTTATGATATATTAAATTGTCTCAGTAATAAATATGGATGAATTGAAATTTAGGAGTAATCATTCAGGGATGTGAGGAAGCTGGTCATATTTTGTAAAGCAGAGGAGAATACAGTTGTCTGCAACTAAAATGGAGTGATTATGCTGTAAATTATGACACTACAGAATGGCTACTAATATTTTTTATGGTTTTGAGATAAGTAGGTTATGTTTTCTAATTGTTGCTAAAATTACCTTTTATATTGTATTTACGAAACTATTGAGATGACCCACTGTGGAATATTCTCTGGTCAATGTAGAGATAAAAGATATGAATGATGAGGAATGTTGATAACTATTAGCAAATAGTGTGTATTCCTAATCATGTTTGGTAAAATTAAGAGCTGTCTTTCTCTCTTTCTCTGGTCATATCTCCTATTTTTAAATGCAGGTCTGTATAGTACTTTTCTTCCATTCACCCTCCAAAAAAAACCTGAAGTGAGGTTGGAATATTCCATGTGGTAGGAATGTATGTTATCCTCATGCTAAGGGTGGTCATTTTATCCTCTATCATTCCACTGACAGGTTTGTGAAACTGCTGCTCTTCCATAAGTTTTCTTGAAACTGTGTGGCTCAGTTAGAGACTATGGCCATTCATAAAGTAGTTTATTTTGGGGAGCATTAGAATTTCTGTAGTAGAGCATAGTTTTGCAGTTCTTCATTCATGTAGAAGTCAAGAATACTGGATTTTATGCAGATGAAAATTGCTATGCATGTTGCAGAGCTGATGTTTAAATAAACAGGCACTGTTGTCTGTGTACAATAGACTAGGCAACAAGAAATAAATTTTTAATATTGAAGGCATGTGTATATATATTGCATTACTGTAAAAAGCATAAGGGCATCATAAGTTTTTAAAGTTTCTTTTGCCAATATTAATTCTTAAATATTTAAGTCGTCAGCTTCAGACATTCATGTAGAGATGTGAGTAATCTGCTAGGAGGAAAAAAGGTTCCTCCAGAAGGTTCTTATCTTTAGCTCCTCTCTGCGCTATTTTCATCTTCAGTTCTGCACAGGCGAATGCCAAGTTTTGAAATTGCGACAAGGTCATTTCTTTTAAATAAGTAATTTCTAAACCACTGTGGGAAATGGATGGAGTGTAGCTGGTGACACTAATTTAGATCAGGTCACAAAATATTTTTATAGGAAAATAAGTGAGGAACAGAGGTCAAACATTTTCCTGTGTACAGTAGTAGTAGACCATCTACTGTAATTCTTCAGGCAGTCTTCTCATAACCAAACATAGACATTCAAGAAGGTGAGTAAAGAAACCCAACCAAACAAAATGTTATATTTTAGAGTATTTCTGATGCCTTTTTTTTTTTTTTTTTTTTGTCAAGAGATGGATGCTTACAACATTAAGCACCTCTTTTTCTTTGTAAATAAGTAGCAGTATGTTTTTGTTACTTGGTGAAAATACTGCTAGGTATTTCCAAAGCTCTGCCTAGATCAATGAGGGGAGCTTAAGATGAGTTGTTTGGTGAACAAATATAGTTGCTGTTGTTGTTGTAGGAGCACTTTTTGTTTTTTGACTTCTGAAAGAGGTTAAGACATAAACTGAGCACAGATTTATAACAAAGAAAAAAGCTGTCTCTCTGCTTCAATAAATCAAACCACTGTGTTCGTCTATTTCTTCATTCTAATGGAGTTAGTATGTCTCCTAACGATGATGGTAGTTGTGTGTGGGGGGGTGACTGTTCTTGTCCACTTTCATTGTCAAAAAATGGCTGAATTCTTCCTTCATTGACAGTATTTCTAACTCCCCTTTCATAATATACAGCAAGCTTTTAGAAAAACTCAGATGAATAGGCTTCCTTTGTAAGTCTTGTGTTCTCATACGCATGCAGGAACTTATTAATGTGTTCCACTTCATTCTCTTTATTCTTTGCTTCGTATAAATGAATGTTGCAACTGTCTAAAATACCTGTAAACTCAGTTTTCACTGTAGTCTGTAATTTTGAAGTAGTGTCATTGTAGCTTATGGCTCGGGATAACGTTATTAAAAATTTAAATCTTATTATCTGCATTGGGGAACTTGTTTAATATTCTTCATGGGAATGCAGAGGATCAAAACAAAGTGAAGAACTGGAAAATAGAAGCCAAAAAGAATTCAAGCTTAGATGAAAGTAACTTCCAAATTCATGGATAATGATCATATTCTAAAATATTTTGACACAGCTAAATAATAAAAGATGGAAGGATCAGTACTTATAAAACATTGGTGATTATGAACCATCTACTGCCCCAGAACATTGAATAGAAAATAATTTCTGCTAAGAAGTCTGTATAGCTGAACCACAAGGTTTTTCTTCTGTGTGCTGGAGAAATAAAATAGTACTAAATTAGTAATAATTGTTCAACTTTCTAGTAATGACAGTTCATCTGTGATTTCTGAAATGACTTCATAGAATATGGATCTTATACTAAATTTTCCTGACAACATGCTGAATAGGCACTTGAAATTAAAACACTGTGCACATCTAAATCTCATTCATACATCAGTGAAATTTAGCTCAATATATTTCATTCTGGTTTACTCCTGTTGAGTTATGAAGGTAAGTATCAGGATGTCTCCGTAACACAACTCTTTCCGAAAGTATTATAAAGATTAGGAGACTGTGCAAAATATCGGGGATGACTACACTCATTGGTTTTGTGTAGATCTTTTGTTCTGAGGCCATATAAATTGACTGCTAATGGGTAGTTTTCTTAGATAGCTTTAATGTAATTGTATGCAGATAGATCAAAGTCAAAAATACAAAACAAACTTAATTTTATCATTAATTGTGGCTATTTTAACAGATTACTTCGGAGTACCATAGCCTTCATTATATGCTATCAGAACTAATCATATACAGCTCAGGGAACAAATAACAAGTCTTCCCTGGAAAAGGTCACCTTATAAAATGGTAGAAACTTATTTAAACTCTGAATTCTAATGGTTTGGGGTAGTTTTCTAGTCCATATATATAACCCTTTTTAACATTGAAGTGTGCAAAGGAGGAACTGCTTTATGTTTAAAGTACCTAAAAGTACATTTGTACCTATGAGGTTCTGAGGAGAAGAAAGTTGGTTGGAAAGAATATTACCGAAACTTCATCTTCACAAATTTTTTACCCCTGTGTCTAGTAACTCTTTGAGCTGCGTGCTCTCTGTTTGACTCAAACTTTGAAAAAGAATCAAATGTGGTTATTGAGTAGGTTAATCAGTGTCAGGAAACCACTGCTAGTAAAATTCATCAAGTGTGATTACTGCCAGTAATGAAGTAGATGATGTTGCAGATGACCTTACTGATTAGAAAGTCCAGTAGCATAGTATCAGACAGGTTTCAAGTTCAGGTCTCATGCGCTTCAAGCAGGCTGCAGTCAAAATGTGAAAGAGTTCTTAATGTGAATGTGGAAAAAGAATGAACATGAATAATAGGATAACGGCATCCAACAGGATGATGGCTTTTTAATAAACGTAAGATGTAAGTAGATTATATGCAGTCAGACAACAGTGTCCCCTTCTGCAAAGGGAGTGCAGATGCCCCTAGTTGAGATACTTCAATAGGAAGTTTCCTGAAGAAGTATTCCTTACTTTCTCCTATGTAGAAACAAATCTAGTATTTCCTGCTTCTCCCATAGCTGTGTGAGAGGAAAATATCCTTGCTTATAGTTAAGTTCCATCTCACTTAAAGTTCATGTCTTAAAAAGTGAGTGGGGGTGAACAAAACCCCAGGTCTGCAAAGTTGACCAGTGACTGAGATGAGTGTCTCACGGCATCATGCTATGTAATCTCTGTGCAGCCAGGAACAGAGATGGTAGTGTTGGGATTTTGAACTCTAGGGAACAGGGTTAGGATTAGGGTTGGCATATCTATTTCCGTATTGTTTCTGTAATGAATTGCATTCAGCATCTCAGTGGTGCTAAAAGGAAAGTGAAGCCTTAGTTAAATCTGTGGTGCTACCTTCGTTGTGTGATTGTGAGACTTAATCCTTTAGCGAGTTATTGTAGACTTCTCTGTTAACTACAGATTAAACTTACTGTCATGAAGAGTTGTTATCTTGATGGGAGGCAAATGGTCTCGACTTTGCTTATTAAATCCAAATAGGCAATGTGCAACTATTCATGGTCACATAGTAGAGGTTGTAGCAACAATAAAGCATTGTAATGCACTGGACTGTTGCTCTTTAGAGCCTTTTTTTTTTTTTTTTCCTTTCCCCTCTCCATACTGAGCCTAGCACTTCAGTTATGTTTTTCTTTAGTTATTTTGGCAAACTTAGTTCTCCTGTGGGTTAAGACTGCACAATTCTTTGGTAGGAGGCTTTGCTATTTGGAAATGATTTTGTTTTAGCTCATCCTCACAGAAGGTGAATTGTTTCAATTGATACTAGGCATGCACTAGGGCAAAGTTTTTTTGAGGGAACTTTTTGAAAAGGAAGGAGTCTTGAAATAGGATTTGGAGTCCAAGGGTCCATGTTAAGACTATATATATACACGCATGGCTGTGTATTTTCTTTTGGTGTTTTTTGTTTTTGGGGTAGAGTCACTAATTAATTAAAGCTTTCAACACTTTGCAGTGTGACCTACTGGTAGTTTAGAATTTCTAATTCTCAGATGTATTCGTCTATATTATCATTCAGAGAAGACTGTAGGCTGAGGAGAAAGTGGAAGATAAACTTCAGTATTCTAATGGACCTATTCCATATGATGGATGCTCAAGTCCTCTCAAATGGAATCTTTACTGGTAACATAGGAATTGGTAGAAGAAGACTTTTCTGAGGCATTTTAATACGCTTTTTTAGAGTATCAAAGACATGCTCTTTTAGAGTATGAAAAAGTAGTTGAATTAATATACCTGACAATATATGGAGAGGGTCAGGTGAGCTCGTCCCTAGAAGATGACCTCGTAACGCAGGAAATGCATCAGAATTGTCTGTGGAGTTGTTTTGTGTTCCCCCCTCTGTTATTTACCAAAGAAGTTGTGATCAAACATGACTCTTGTGTTGTTGTGGGGGGAGGTAGAGAGAGAGGAGGAGAACAGGGGAAAGGATCATCACCAAAAGCTACCCCAGTCATCTGTAAAACACTGGGAGTATGTCACAGGAAATGGAGCTGTTGAGTATGACCTGCTTCATCTAAAGATGTTTCGCTATCAGTTTGAAGCAGTTGTGAATGGGAGCACCGAAAAGTAAGCATGCTATGCTACAACCACTCAGCCAGAAGATGCATTTTGCAGCAGTTGTCTTTCATGCAAATGACTTACAGTAGAGTATAAGTCATACTTAATGCTTGGGTATGCCTGTTACGTACTTCAGTAGCTTCTTTTCTACTTGACGTGGCTTGAAACAACTCTAATATTACACTTATTGTGTGTAATGTGCTTTATAACTATGGCTGTCTTTCAAATTGTGCTGTCCCAAGCCTCTTAAGTACATAATACATATGAATGTTTTATATTGAGTATAAAAATTTTTATAGTCTTTAATCTACAACACTGTTGTTATGGTAATGTGATTCTGGTTAAGTCACAGTCGAAAAAAGTGATTTATTGAATTATGTATTTTAGAGATTCCGGTTTGACTTTTATTAACTTAATTTTGAAATTCTTTCTCAAAATCTGCATTCTAAGCTGAAAGAGAAGTTTGACTGATGTCCTGCAATGTAAATGTGCTGCTTTCCTTTATAGAAAGGAGCCTGGTTGTCTGTAAATAACTAATGGTGCCATATTTTTGTGTAGCTAACAGTTATGGAACCTATTGTTTTTTCCTATAGAATCCCATGTCCTTTTAGAATAATTGATGATGATGAAGTGAAATGCTGTCTCTAGACTTGTACCTGTTGAAATATATTGGGCCTGTTTCCATATGATACTACTTTCATTATTAGCAATTCTCTTACTGTTTCCTTGATTTTTAATTCTCATGTTATTTATATGTCTGCATAGAAGTTTTCATAATAGTAGCCTACTGTCTCTGTCTTTTGAATTATATTGTATCCAAATAGATACTGTATGTATTTTCTGTAGATTTTTGTTAGTGTATATGTCTTCTAAGTGAAGCAGGGAAATGGAGGGAAAAAAGACAAGTTTCTTTTTCAATCTGATCCAGAAAACTAGTTAAACATGTTTTTAGGTGCTTCATTGGAATTGGAATACTTGCTTAATTCACAAATGGAGTTATATCTCCCTCTTTTGGAAAATCAGAGCACGACTCGACTTTGGAGTTAGGCTTTTGCTTCTTTCATATTTATTTTATTTTATTTTTTAACTTTCCACAGGGAGGAGGAGAAAAGGGAAATTTTGAATATCCCTGATAAGTTTAGAGTCTGTGATGATATATTTTCAGATAAAATAATCTGCACAGAAAATTCTCCCCACAATGATTTCTGAACCACAGATATTTCTTTACAGAACTATTGTTGAACATAAAACCACCTGATAAGTAGTCACATGTATCTAATAACTAATCAGCATTTTTTCAATGTTTTGAAATAAACACTTGTCCCCTTAGCACATTTCTTCCCTAGAAAATTGCTTGGAAGAGAAAAATAAAGCAGGCAGCTTTGTCTTGACTAATTTCATTTTGACAGTAATCTTAAGTAGATGAGGAAAAGAAGTTGGAAAGGAGAGACTTGGAGTAGTGTGACTAGAGTGTTCTATTACTTTTCCAATTTAGCTGTCTTGCAATTTATGAAGAACAATTTGACAGACAAAACACGCTTGTGTATATTTTCTGAAACTTCTTTTCAAGGCTTATACTGAGTTAGCTTTTTAGCAAATAACTACAGTGACTTCTAAGCACCTTGCAAGAAATGCAAGCTCCTTGACTGAAATGCTTGGTTTCTCTGTCATTTGGAGCTTTAGGAATCCAGAATATGGTGAAGGTTTTCAGTGGACATTGTGTTATGGAAGGATCTCCTATTTTCCTTGCCTCTTCCTCAATGATTTGATCAAGGGGACAATCTGGGATGATATGTCCGGCTGGGGGAAGCTGTAATGTTGAACAGCTGTTGATCACTCTTCCCCCCCCACACCCCCTTCCTGCCCATCTTGGGCTTTGTTAGGCAGGCACATAAAGGAGAAGAAACAGTGCAGCAGTAATGAAGAAAAGCAGTGTCTGCTTGTTCATTCATTGTCTTCTATTGCAGAGGCTGCTAAAGCATTGCCCTCTTTGTCTAGACTCTTTCAAATGTATTGGGTTGAATTAAAGAGTAAAGCTCTTAACAGAGCTGTTCTATCTCAGTTTTTTTTTTGTCAGGCATTTATATTTTCTCTGTGTCTTCTTTAAAGGTAACTGTGAGAGGTGAGGAACTCTGAATTCTGTTCCTGGATTCTGCAGCAGGTTGCATTTCCTTACAAAAAGCATTCAGCTGGTCACCCCAGAACAGGGCTGAAAGCCTATCTTGGAACACTTCGAATCCACGGACATGAAACAATTGAGCATGCTTTATCTGCCAGCTGTAAAGCTGCTTCAGTTTGCTCTACAAAGTTCAGTTAATATACCTGGCTGAACTGGAAGCAGCACATTTTGTTTGCTGTCTGAAAAGCAAAATGACTTTTGAATCATATACAAGGGAGGAAGTCCTTCGCTTACAAACCAGTATGACATGTAGAAAGATTGGTAATAGTTGCCATTGTGGTTTCCTGTATGTGTGAAATGCAGGGTTGGTGGTGTGATTTTATTAACTCCTGTAAACGTGCTCAATTTGAATCAACCACTAGCAAAAGAAGATGATCAGAACCATGTATTCTATTGAGCGATAAGGACTGGATGTGTTTTGGAAGAGAAGTACACAGTGAAAGGTGTCCAGGGAAAGGTATTTTCAACTAATTATAAAACCTTGCTTCTCTATTTCTGTGGCAACTTGAGGTGTTTGAGGACAGAAGGATGATCAATTCAAGAAAAAAGAAAAATGATCCCATAGCAGGATTGCATCAGTGATTTGAATGCAGGAACAGGCTTTGAAGCTGAACTGCATTTATGAAATAAAATGTAAGACCAGGTTTTCTTACAGCAGCAGTGTGTTCCAAGTATAACTTTTTAGAGAGATTAACTTAAATTGGTTCAGATTCTTTTGTATTCTTGTACACTCGTGCTTTCTCTGTTCCCTTATTTTCATTGAAGTAAAAGTGAAGACCTTTTTTATTTTATAATGTATATTACAGTAGAAAAGGTCTTGGTGTACAAGGTGCTTTTCCCTTCCTCACACACTTAGAACAACTGAGGAAGGGAAATACCTTGATGTTTAATTTCTAATAAATGACATGTAGTGGGAAGAAATGTTTGACTTTTTGCAGCATCACACTTAAACTTTCTGGAAGGTCCTTCAGATCTAATCCTGACATACTTTTAGGTTTTCAGTCAGACTTATTTTCAAATCAAGTGCATGTTACTGAGCTGACATGGTGTTTGCACCTGTTCTTGTGTCTTCTATGTTTTTGATATTCACAATGTTTTCTCAGAAATGAAAAAATACACAGCTAATTAGAAAACTATGAATTATAAAGTATGGAAATAATAGCTCATTGCCCTTACAAATAAGAAGTCACTGACATGTCCATATCTGTATTAAAGGTAATCCACTCTCTCATTTTGTGTTTGCTATTGTTAGTTTGGACAATTTAATTTCATCATTGTATTAAAAGCCGTGTATACCAGCAGTCATTCCAAGGGCTTTCACGCCATAAAAGTAATGAAATAATAGTGTTTTAGGGCAGTTTATTGGCTTGCATGTCCTTTTCAGTTATCTTCTCCTCTTTCCTGTGTGTCTCCTCATCTCTAGCATAAATGTCAGACCACAGTGTAACAAATTTCCTGAAGTGCAAAATATCACTCTTAATTCTTTAATGTCTGCAAGTGTTCCCCCTCCCCCCCCAAAAAAATGTTTAAGTGAAAATAAATACCTGGAAAGGAAATCATGATGTCTCAGTGACAGCTCCTGTTTCTTAATTTCTGATGCTTGGCCATGTATCATCATATCATCATCAGCGGGGAAATGCGTAGATAACATAAGGAGACATGTTGTAACTGAAAAAAGCACTTGCATATGGGATTTATCTGCTCTCAAGACAAGAACTGAAAGCTAAAGGAGTGGACTAGTGGACTGCATATGGGAAAGAAATTGTGTGCATGGTCTTGTATGTAACTTCCACTTGAATAAGTCTGCCATGCTGTTCTGTGTATGTATGCAGGAAGATGTGGTACCCAGGTGAAGCCAACATGAAAATGAAGATGGAAGAATAACACAAAAAGAAATGATATTCAGAAACATGTATGAATTTTAAGTATGATGTTTTGTTGCACAATTTAATCTGTCATAACAAGAGCGCGATCACATTAAGCTCTGCCTTGCATGTAGGTTTATATTTTGTTAAATTCCTATGTCACTGAACTTTGCAAGTATTAGACTTGCAAGTCTTTCAGACTGTTCATTGTCATAGATAATTTAAGAAAAACAGTCCTAAAAAGGCCAAAAATTTTCAATAAATCAGAGTAGATTGAAAGTTAACTAGTAGATTGTAAGTGCCTAATTTTATTTTAAATGTCAGAGACTTCTACAAGGGTCTGGCAGGCGTCCTGTTGGCCATATGGAAGACCTGTGCTATGGAAGACCTTTCCAAAGAAAGACAAATATTTGGCTATTTGAGTCTCCAAAATGTTTAACGTCTTTCAAAACTGAGGCCACTGAATTTCACTTCTTCTGCTTTGGAAGCACCATTAAATTAAATGGAACCTGTTTCAGCTTCTGAGTTACTCCAGTGTGTTATTGCCTTCTCTGTAAGGTAATACTAGACTGCCCTCGGACTGGTGGTTTTTGCTAACTGTAATAAACTGCTTTTGAGAATGTTTACAAGACTGTTTTGATAATGTTTAAAACAATGTACTTAGTTTTATCCTACAGCTTACTCTCCATTTCATAAACTTCCTGTACTGTAGAGGGACAGACAATTTGTCATTTTGATACTAACATTATTGAGAGATTTAAGTCCTGCTTTTTCTTGTGTCAGTCCAGCATTATTAAAATCAAAATACATCTTTGCACACCAATTTTAACATACCTTCCAGGTCAGCAATTTCTGACTGTACATTTGCTCTTATTACAGCCATACATTTCAAGCTTTTTGGTTATTCTACTCAGATGTGGAATTTCTTACTTGAAAATTAATCACTTCAACAGCATTGATGCCTCAAGTTACCAGGACATCTTTTCACTATCTTGGATGTACTCATCTATGAAAACCACTGCACTAATGACAGTGGTCCCAGATGCTGAACTTCAGATGTGTGGAAAATTTCAGATGGAAATGTTTAAAATCCTTATAATGGAAAATGTAAATAAAACACATTTGTACCTGTTATGTATGAGAGATAACAGCTTAGCACAAGCTCTTCACTTTTTATTGTTTTACAATTATGCATATATGAATTATATATCTGTGCCTGTAGGTTTGAATAACATACCTTTTAAATGTCAGATTTTGAAGGAAGTTTTCATTCTTTCTGGTACTTGCATTTTGTGTGAGAGCATTTATTTAATGTGAATTTATACTGCTGTTTCACTTTGAATGTAGTATGATTCTGACTTCTGTGGTTGCTGAGGTTTATACTTGTGTGAATATATTCAACACTAGGAAAAAAAGAAGTGAGGTATATCTAGTAGGCAAATTCTGTATGATTAATTTTGAATTTTCTTGAACTTTGCATTGAACTTCGCAGTGGATAAGCCAACTTGGAAAGTATGGGGAAGTAAAGAAAGAGGCTTTTATCTTTGTATAAAATCCTAGATATAAAATATACACTAGATTAACTGTTGTAAGACACTTCCTCCTCTGCACAGAAATATTACATTGCTTATGTGTGACTGTGCAGTTTACTAGTACTACGTAGGTTGGCCCAAAAGTAATGCCTCCTATTTATTTCCATAAAAACTACAACAGATACAAAAAGCACAATAGCACTGTTTGATAGAGCAAATTCTCAACTACAAAGCACTTGTTCAACATAGTCACCATCATTAGCTATGCATTTTTGCCACCAGTGAACAACAGCCTGCATGCCATGCTCATAAAAGAAAAAATTCTTCACCTATGGAGGTGACCCACTGTTGCCGCTGCTGAAACGCACCACCCACTGCCTCACTGTGCTCACATCTGCTGTTTGGTCTCCATAAACACACAGCAAGCACCAATGAATGTCAATGGGTGCCATTTTTTGTGCATGGTGAAATATCAATTCTACTCCTTTGCTTCACATACACTCCCATGTCAGACACCATTGTGTCAGAGTGCCCCTCCACTGCCATCTGTCGCATGGCAACAAAATGTAATGGAATATTGTTGGGAAAGTTCAGCCTCTACTGCCATACCACCAATGTCTGCCTCTGACATCGTGGGACGACATAATAAAATAGAAGGCATTACTTTCAAAGCAGCCCTCATAATATACCAATCTGTCTTAACATTTCAGATGAAGAAGTCTTAGTGTAGATGGTGGGAAGTACTTCATTGTTACTCCTTGACCTGTCACTGCACTCCCTGATGAACTGTCCTTCCTCATCTTTATTGTAGTCCCCTGTTAGGTACTGAAAGGCTGCAATGACATCTCCCAGGAGCATTCTATTCTTCAGTCTGAACAACCCCAGCTCCCTCGGCTCCTCTTCACAGGAGAAGGGCTCCTGGTCATCTTTGTGGCCCTCTTCTGGATCTGCTCAAACAGGTTCACATTACTAAAAGCCAGTAAAGAAAGCAGTGCTGTACATTCTGGGAAGACACCAAAAATGAAAGAAATGGTAATAGAATGAGAAGTATATTGACAGTTTTTACCTACAATTTTCTTTAAAGCTTAAGTACGCTGTCAGTAGGGGCTAAGCTTTTTGCCAGTTTGCTTGGTCCACGTGACAGATGCATATTGTATTTTAGTAGTATGCATTTTAGAGCTTTATTAATGAGGCTGCAGGGTTTATACCAAATAATATTATGTGCTTCCTCATATACCTTAAGCAAAAAATGGGGACATACCTCTTAAAAATGAAGTAGGTAAATTCAAAGACCGATTTGAATCAGCCTATTTAATGAACATCATTTATACATTTTCTTTAGAGAAGATTGGTTGGGCAATTAGGCAATGTAAACTCAGCTATAAAATGTTGATGGACTAAGCTGCAACTAGCTTAGGTTATGCATGATAACTTAAAAATTATTTTGTAATAAGTAAAAAAATAAATTTAGAGCAGAAACAAAGTAACTGCTATGCATACTCATAAGTAGCTTGTGCAATGACGATAGTCAGTGTTCTTCATGTGTATATAACCCGTAGCAGTATGTGCAGCATGTACGTGATGGCTACATCTTATATCTGACCACTGCAAAGTATGAATCATGAGTAATGCTTTGGGTAAGTGGAGCAAGGATTATTTGTACATTTTCAGTTTTACATGTGTGTTTTGTAAAATTAATTTATATAAAATAGACTTTTAATTAGTTGTTTCAAGAAATTCCTAGATGAGTATGGAAATGAAAGCTATTGTACTGTTTTCTTTAGTTATTTTTATTGATCTTGGGCTAAATTTCTATCTGTGTTGGGGTACCCTTCCAACATTTTGCAGCTAAATGTAATGGTATAGGAGTTCTGTTACAAGAAATTTTATAAAATGTTATCTGGAGTCTTTCTACTTGTAATTTATTAATCAGCTTCCTTCCATGTGATCATGTAGAAGAGTAGTAAGATGAATTATAGAGCCTAGTGGTTGAGGAAAATAAAGGTTCTGTAAATGGTATTCATATAAAATTAAGAAAAGGGTTAAGTAAGCTTAGGAAACAGGAACTGAAAACACTAGGGATGACTTGGAACATCTCTGCATAAACTATGTTGATTTTTTTTTTTTTTATTTCTGTAAACCAGAGAAGTGGATTCAATTCTAGTAATGTCAGTAGCATAACAATTCATTTTCTGAACTAACTATGCTCTTGATGTTAAAATCCAACAGCAACACATGGGGAATATTAAGGTTTCTACTGATAGTAATTATGGTGGGGTTCAACCAGATGCAGTCATGATTATATCTGAAAATATTCATTGTTTTAAGAAGACCTAGGCAGTGAAGAAGGCAACAGGTATATTAGACAAGTATTTAGAAAATACACGTGCCTGTTTCCACTCTGTAGAGGCTTTCTGACATTTGCATAGTTAAATCGTATGTCTGTTGTTATTTTCTTTAGAATATTTGAGTTTCCTTATATTTGCATAATCGAACTGTAAGTTGAGTTGTCCTAAATTAAAAGTGAAGACCAAAAATTTAGATTGTTAGGAATCAAGAACAAACAAAAGTCACTACTTTAACAAAGTTAAGTGTGTAAAACCAATATTTGCAGAAGGTGGTATATTAGCAGAACCTGATTACGGCTGTACACTATTCATATTGTAGTTTAAGAGAAATAGAATCATAGAATAGCTTAGGTTGCAAGGGACTTCGGAGATCATCTAGCTCCAACTCTTCTACCATGGGCAGAGTTGCCACTCACTAGGTCAGGCTGCCCTGGGCCCATCCAGCCTGGCCTCAAACACTGCCAGGGATGGGGCATCCACAGCTTCTCTGGGCAATCTGTTCTAGTGCCTCACCACCCTCTGTCTGAGTAAAAAATTTCATCCTAACATCTAACCTAAATCTCCCCTCTTTCAGTTTAAAGCCATTCCCCCTTGTCTTATAACTATCTGCCTATGTAAAAAGTCTTTCACTCTCCTACTTGTGGGTTCTCTTCAAGTACTGGTAGTCTGAAATGAAGTCTCTTCGGAGCCTTCTCTCCTCCAAGTTGAACAAGCCCAACTCTCTCAACCCTTTGTCATAGGAGAGGTACTTCAGCCCTCCAGTCGTCTTTATGGCCCTCCTCTGGACCCATTCTAACAGCTCCAGTTCCTTCTTGTGCTGGGGGCCCCAGGCCTGGACACAGTACTCCAGATGGGTCCTCACAAAGGCAGAGCAGAGAGGGACAATCCCCTCCCTCTCCCTGTTGCCCCCCCTCTTTTGATGCAGCCCAGGATACCATTGGCCTTCTGGGCTGCAAGAGCACCCTGCTGGTTCATGTCCAGCTTTCCATCTACCAGGACCCCCAAGTCTTCTCAGCAGGGCTGCTCTCAAGGAGTTCTTCTCCCAGTCTGTACACATATCTGGGATTGTCTTGATTCAAGTGCAACACCTTGTTGTTAGCCTTGTTGAATCTTATTAGGTTCACGTCGGCCCACTTCTCAAGCTTGTCCAGGTCCCTCTGGATGGCATTCTGTCCTTCTATCAAGTCAATTGCTCCGCCCAGCATAACGTCATCAACATATGTCATAATCAGCAAATACATGCTCATCTCTGCTTCTTTATAGTTTTATTTGTTGTTGTTCAAATTCTGACTATGAAAACTTGTAGAAGCTTTCTTTTGTTCCTACAGAAGTCTGTAAGTTTATGAAAAGTCTAACCAACAAACTTGACCTGATAGATAGAGTACTTAAACAAAATGACTTTTGAAGAACTGATAAATCAAATGCAGAAATGAGGTAAAAATACAGTTAGTTTGAGTTGAGTGACTGCGGAACAACAAAAGTTCTGTGATTTCAGAACATACGGAGACTAATTCTCATATGTGCAGCATAACTAGGGAAGAGTGGGTGAAAAAGGCAAAGAACTTTGATCATATTTAAATGTTTCTAATCCATTGTTTTTATGAGAGTTTTTCATTGCTTAATCTGTTAAAGAGTATGCATGACTGTTTTTAGTATTTCGTAATAGATACACTTTTTTCTCTCCCTTCCCACCTCCAGGATCATTTTTGGATTAAACCATGCCTACATCTAATTATAAGTGCTTTTCTATATTTAGTTGAATTTCCTCATGAAAATGTGCCTGCTTTGCTTGATCTTATATAGTATAAATTACGCTAGTGTATTAGAGAGAAAAGGGGAACATGAAGATGGTTAGCTAGATATAATTATTATATGCATTAATTACTTTTTTCTATGTTAGGTAAACTGGGGCAAATTAATAAAACAAACAATAACGTCACCAGAAGTGTGTTATTAGAAGGAGTAGGTAGTTTTTACTATTTTAAGAGTAACTTGCAAATTGTGTCAATGCTATTGGCCAGAAGGATCACAGAGTTGAAGGGGTTGGAAGGGACTTCAAGAGATTGTATTGTCCATCTCCCCTGCTAAAGCAGGTTGCCTACAGCAGGTCACACAGGTAGTCGTCCGGACTGCCTGAATATCTCCAGGGAAGGAGACTCCACAACCTCCCTGGGCAGCCTGTTCCAGTGCTCTGTCACCCTCACCGTGAGGAAGTTCTTACACATGCTTGTGTGGAACTTCTTATGTTCCAGTTTTTGGCCTTTGCCCTTTGTCCTATCCCTGCAACCATTGAAAAGAGCCTGGTCTCGTTCGCCTCCCGCACTTTAGATATTTGTCAATATTGATAAGATACCTTCTGTCTTCTCTTCAACAGACTGAACAGACCCAGGTCACTCAGCCTTTTGTCATCTTTCTTGTTGATACAATTTGCAGAAGTACTCTTCTGGCTAGCTTTGCTAGCACAGCACTCTGGCAGAAGGAATTTTTCATGCAGTTTTGCAGAGTTTTCAATAACTTATTCTCAGCTTTTCAGATGAGGTGGTTAGTGTCCATTACTCCTTACAAAACCTGTCTTGAATTGTCAGTGAAGCGAAATGTGCTTGAGTCTGTGATACCATACACTGCAAGACACAGCAATCACATTTCTTTGCTTTACTCTACCAGCTTCCATTAACCTGCCATGTATACTTATTTTCATATTGTTTTCTCCTGCGATTGGATTGAGGATACAGATAATCTCTCAAAATAATAAAAGATACTTGCCACAGGCAGAGAAGGCAATTACTGGTAATTGTCTCCATCCGCACTTCTTGTTGGGAAGTGAGAGCAAAGAAAAGTTGCTTCTTTTTCCTCTTTTTTTTTTTTCTTTTTAAAATTAAAGACAAAAAAGCTCAAATTCTGGCCTTCATTTGGGACTCATTTCTATTTCCATAGCTCTCTTTACAACACACCAAAACAGCAAAAAACAAACAAACAAACAAAAAAACCCCAGTTTCTTAACAAATGCAGAATAAATAAGTTTATGTGGAAGACTTCAGTGATTCATGTGTTTCTAGGTTCTAAATTTGCAGTTCTTATGTGTCATTGTTTGAATTGCAACCAAAACACCAAGCAAAACCAGACTGACACTTCTGCACTGAAGAAATGAGTGAGAGAGATGGAGAAGGCTTATTTCAGGATCTCAGTAAGAAAACCCTGACAACTGGCTTCAGAGTATAACTGCTTTAGTAAGACAGAATAAGGAGAGAAAGACAGATAGTGAGCAAGTTTTTACATCCCTTCTGATACTGGGCACCTGTGCTTGTGCAGCACCAGATGGAGCCCATGATGCTGTCCATCATTTCAATTTTTCTTTTGCTATGTAAAATGATGATCAAAACAGTTAAGTTTCTTTTGATCACTCTTTCTGGGAAAGTGAAGTTTTATGAGATTTTTGAAGGAATTAAAGATAAAAATATTTTTTCAACTCTCCTTATAAAATAGATGGCACCGAATAAGAAAGATAAAATAAATGATAATGCTTTCCTTTATTTTACTGTTAGAGATT
This sequence comes from Penelope pileata, assembly GCA_013396635.1. Classification (NCBI taxonomy): domain Eukaryota; kingdom Metazoa; phylum Chordata; class Aves; order Galliformes; family Cracidae; genus Penelope; species Penelope pileata. The sequence continues at coordinate 197,122 of WBMW01001142.1, read as the reverse complement.
GGTAAAAGCATCCAGAGAAGCTGAAAGGCGACAGAAGGAACCCAGCAATCTTAATTTTCTTCTTTACCATCTTCTTGGCTTGGAAGTTTCCTGTGCTTTTTATGTAAATCCATGTTTCTGATCTATACTTGATCAGCTGTGATTTGTGGAGCATAGAAAAGAAGAGGGAATTAAGATATTAAAATTGGTTTACTAAATTGTTTGCCAAATAAACAAATCGTAGTTCTCATCTTGGTGACGTTATGCTGCGTGTCCACTTAAATTTATTAGAATGTGGTGGTGAAACGGTGGTGACAAGGGAAATAAGGGGACCTAGCAGTAATCTGTTTGGAAAGGCTCTTTTTCCCATAACTTATATGAAGTTTACGTACATATCCTCACCTTTTAGCTCCAGCTTGTGAACATCATTGGTGTGTCTGGCATGCCTGGTTTGCTCTCTCTTTACAAATCTTGTCTGTGAACAGGGTCATTCTTTCTTGTCTTGACTAGTGTTATGTGTTTGTGTATTCTTTACATTAAATTTCTGTGTACTGTACTATTTCATTCTCTGCTGTGGTTTACGTAGTGGATGTTTCGTGAATTATATATGATCTCATTCATACATTACGGTTGTTTTATAGGTGGTGATTCGTTCTCTAACTGGCGAACTCATCTATCGTATTTCACCATGGGCAAGATATGTAGTCCGTTATGAAGACAAAGTGAATTACGATTGGGTACACTGGAATCCACCACAGCCATACATAGTAAGGCTTAAATATTATTTTCAAAAGGTGTATAAAAACATGTATCATGTCACGTTTGTATCCCTGTTGTGGAAAAATAGAGTTGTTATGTGAAAAGAAAAGAGTGTACTAGTTGGAATAGCCACCTGAGAAATAAAGGACTTATAGTCAAGACTTTAACAGAAACAAGTGACTTTAGTGATGGATGTTTCTGAGCTACTTTCTCAGTCTCCCATTGAGTATATAAAAAGTAGTTATTCCTTGAAATGATATCTTAGCCATGACTTTTCAGATTCTGGGCAAGTTCGGTAGGTCTTCCAGGGCTAGGTGATTATGGTCTTACTCTGATCTGGAGGAGGGAACTAGGTTTAGAATTAGTTAGCAACACGTACAAAGTCCAGTGTCAGTAATAGGTCAACACTGTATGAAGTCAGAAAAGTCCTCAGAAATAAGTTTCTCGTGCTCCCGTGTAATCCTAGCTTTTTCATATCGGGAAAATCCACTTACAGATTTTAAAGTCCTCTTACTTTTCATGCAGTGCTGCAAGTGATGGGACAGGATTGACAGCTCTTGATACATGAATACCTTAGGAAAGCGTTCCGAACTTCAGACTAGCATATTGTTATACTTTTTTGGTAGATTTTTTTTACATTAAAATAATATGCAGAGCATTCTTTATGAGTGGTGCTGCAAGCTCTGTTTTGAGTTAGATTTTAGTACCCACCTCAAATTATGAAGTATCAGCTTGAACAGAGGAAGGGTAACTTGTATGTAGAATCTCCTTAAAAATAAAAAATAGTGAAAAATAAATATTTACATAATCTACAATAGCTCTCTAATTTAAATATGTAATCCCTATGAATTGATATAACTCCTAATTTTTCTGTAGGAAGAATAATCGAGAGTTAAAAATCATACAGAATCACTGAATATCCTGAGTTGGAAGGGACCTACAAGCGCCATCAAGTCCAACTCCTGGCTTCACATAGGACCATCCAAAATCCAAACCTTATGCCTGAGAGTTGTCCAAATGTTTCTTTAACATTTTTCCTAATCCCAAGCCTGACCCTCCCCTGACACAACTGCATGCCATTCCCTCAGGTCCTGTTGCTGTCACCAGAGAGCAGAGATCAGCGCTGCCCCTCCACTCCCCTCATGAGGAAGCTGTAGGCCGCCATGAGGCCTCCCCTCCGTCTCCTCTGCTCTGGGCTGGGCAAACCAAGGGACCCCAGCCACTCCTTGTATGCCACACTTCATATGTCTTGGCCTCCAGACCCTTCACTATCCTCCTTTGGATGCTCTCTAATAGTTTTGTCCTTTTTATATTGTGGCACCCAAAGCTGCACACAGCTTTGCTTGAGGTGAGGCCACAGCAGCACAGAGCCGAGAGGGACAATCCCTTCCCTCACCTGGCTGACAGTGCTGGGCCTGATGCACCCCAGGGTATGGTTGGCCCTTTTGGCTGCTGAAGCACACTCCTGATTCAGATTCAACTTCTCATTGACCAGAATCTCCAGATGCCTTTCCCTGGGGCTGCTCTCCAGCCTCTTGTACCCCAGTCTGTACATACATCCAGGATTGCCCTGTCGCAGGTGCAGAATCTGTCCCCTGCTCCTTCTAGACTTCACAGGGTTGTTGACTGCCTGGTCCACCAGTTTGTCAAGATCTCTCTGCCCTCGAAGGAGTCAACAACTCCTCCAAATTTAGTGCCATCTGCAAGCTCACTTAGTATACCTTTGAGTCCTGCATTCAAGTTCTTTATGAAAGCACTGAAGAGAACTGGCTGTAACATGGAGTCATGTGGAACCTCACCAGGCTGACTGGCTGCCAGCCTGATGTAACCTCATTCACTGTAACCCTTTGAGTCCAACCCATAAGCCTATTGTCTACCCATCACATTATGTTTTTGTCAAGCTGTATGCTGAACATTTTGTCCAGAAAAATGCTGTGATAAACAGCGTTAAAAACTGTGTTGAAATTCAAAAAGATTACATCAACTGAAAATACAGCAGTTTTTATGACCTAAGAGTAAAAAGGAGGCAAGAACATTTAGGGTGCAGACAAGCCTTTACTGAGTTATGTCAGATAAAAAGACTTGACTCTTTATGAGTAAAAGAAATAAATTACAGAAAACAAACCTTGACCAGAACTTATTTATCACACTCTCTCTTTAACTTCTGTTTACTCTTCGCATATGTATGGCTGTGTGTATTTTAGCTGGTTTTGTTCTGACTTTTTGATCTCACTTAAATATTAAACTGATAAATAGGAAATAAAATCTTATAACATTTTTTTTAATTGGGAGAGGAAGGAAGAGAAAAAACTGTGGGTAAGAAGTGTATTTTAAACAGAAGTTTTTTCTGTTTTTTTTTTTTGTGCAAGATTTTTGTTTTTAAAAAAACAAAATCCCAGTTAGATGTAAACCTTTTGTATTTCCTGTTGTATACTAATGACAATCATTTTTCTTTGTAGCGTAAACATCGTTCCCCCAAGAGATTAAAAAGACTAAGAATCTATGAATCTCATGTGGGAATTGCTTCTCCAGAAGGGAAAATAGCTTCTTATAAAAACTTCACATACAATGTGCTACCTAGAATAAAGGATCTTGGTAAGTAATAACACAGATACTTGCTTTTTTCACAGATACTTTTTTTTTTTATTAATATGCCTGTGTTTGCATTAGAAATATTCGTATTAGAAAATGTAATTATTAACTGTCTATGAGGGTTTTTATCGCCTTCTCAGATTAAAGGCACCACAGAAATAGATCCTTAAGGCAGCAACAAAAAAAAAAAAAGGAAAAAAAAGAAGAAAAGAAAATGAAGTGAAATCTATGGAAAAGAAATGCAGAGTGAAGTAGAATTTGAACCAAAATCTATTCAACAGATTTTTAAAGTAAAATGTGACTCCAAAAATCTAGATACTTATTGGAGGGCAATTTACTCTTGGCATGGCTTGCTTTCCATCTGAAAGCAGATCTGTTGTGTGATAGTCTTTGGAAAATACTGTGTTCTTAATTGATTCTGCTGATGTTCATCCTGCTTTTTAGAAAAGGCAAATATCTGGATAGAAAGGATTGTCCTTTTTGTTTGCCAGAATAAGTGTGCTAATTTTTTTTTTTTTATCCCGTAGCAGTTTTTAGGAGGTGTCAGAACATGGAAACTTTAAACGTGAGAAATCCTCTGTTAGAAAAGAACTTCTAGTATATTAGAGGATATCTGTGAAACAGCTGGCATGATTAAATCAAGAAGCATAGCAAACTGATTACCTCAATCTGTTTAATGATTTATTTTTTTTAATTCCTGTGGTGTCTTTGCACTGTTTATGTATTGGACAATATTAGAACTTGTTAACTTTTACTCACTGTGATGAAATGTTTTGTTACACTCAAATATCAAATAAGCTTTACATACTTGATTGATACTTCTTTGGATGGTCACTGATTTTACCTGTTGTTTGATTTTTATTCTTCATTGTGCTTGAAGTAACTGTATGTTTTTCTTGTAGGCTTATTTGTTGAGTCAGGGTTTCACAAAGCATGGCTTTTGCTTTTCAATAGAGTGGAATGTGTGAGTTTGCGAATCTGGACATCCTCAAAAAATACATTTGGGATGCCCATTAAATATCTTTGCCCCTTTTCCTGGTCCCAAAGTACTTCCTTCTTTCATTAAACCTCTTGGTTTAATGGAATTATGAAAGCTTTCTGCTTCACCTGCAGATTGTTTTTTAGGGAGGAGAAACGTCATGAAAAGGCTGGTATACAACAAAATAAAAGCAATACAAAATTTGGGCTGTATATACAGAATGTGATAGGTCGTCTTCTTTCTTCCTTTAAATGAATAAACTCTGTGGGAAATGTATTTTTTTAGATTTTTGTTTAAGAGATATTTGATTCAGTTTTGAAATGTCTTACTTGTTAAGACAAGGTTAAAGATGTAAGTGTTTTAAGAATACTTAGATTTTAGTAACTTGTAGAAGCATGTGCATGAAACAGAGGAAAACAGTAAGAATGAGATTAATTTGATGTTATGTGACTGATTTTATTTGGAAAAATGCTGTAAATAATAAATGCAATGAGATTGAATTATGAAAACATCAATACCTGACAAACTGCTGAGCTTATGCTATCTATCTCCTAATAATTAACTCATTTATGAGTGCAAAATTTGAAAACTCAACAACAGAAGTGTATGGTTTATGCTAGAGAATGGAGATTTTGGTTAAACTAATACAGAGAAGTGCATAAGGCTGTAATAAAGTTGTAAGCGTCTCACCAGAACGTGGATTAAACTTGAAAGTTACCTTTCACTGACTGTCCTTATTTGCTAGCTAGCTGGTGCACTTATTTGCTGACATTAATGGTAGCTTTGTTCAGGTGTATAGTAAGTAGTTTCATTGCTGGTACATTGTTTCCCCTTTAGATTTCCCTCTTTTAGTCGCGCTGAAATATATGAGGTGATACAAGAGACAGTGTATCCCTTACCCTTCTGTACTGTCTTGGTTCTTTTGTGAACTCAGAACAAGAATGCATTACTCCTGTGTTTTCTTTCTTTTGAAAGATTCTTATAGAGAGGGAATGGGGAAATATAATCATTGAAGATAAACTTTTTTTAAGTAATGAGAATAAGACTCCATGAGGCGTAAGATATAGTGCGTTCCCTCCACCCCATGGTCAACGCTGCAAGTATCAAAAGTGAAGTTGAAGTTCAGGACTTGCAGTTGGGCATAATCAAATTAAGATTACTTTTGCTTTCTGAAATCAAGTCAAGATTGTATTTGCACATCTTTTATTGCTTTTTAGGTGTATTGAATCTGTCAGTTATTTTACATGCATTACTTGATGATTGAACTTTCAATTTTTAAAGGAAGGTCACGTAATTGTAAACTATTAGGTAGAATTACCTCTTGAGAGAGGTTGAATCTCTAGTTAGTTGTTAATTATGCATTAGAGGTAAACCAGCTAAAATAAGAGAAGGATAACACAAACTGGAACTGATAAGTTGCAGGAGTTGAATTTTTTTTAACCATTCTTGAGACAAGGGTGTGTTTGTTTTATTTCTTATATTTCTATAGGCTATAACTGTATTCAGCTGATGGCTATTATGGAACATGCGTATTATGCCAGTTTTGGTTATCAGGTCACAAGCTTCTTTGCAGCATCAAGGTAGGTATAGGTACTTCATGTCTTTTGTTCTTTTACTTTCCTCCCCATCCATTAAAATCAGTATGTCTGTACGTATTTGATTGCAAGTACGAGTTTAATGGAAGAAGAAGGTGCTGGCTTATGCATGTGCTGTAGCTTTCTCTTAAATCTGAAATCAATTTGTCATAGTCATCACCTGTTTTGCGAAACACTTATCATACAAAAAAAAGTTGTAAGTAACTTCAGCTGTCACAGTATATTCCATCTAATCTATCTTCAGCTGTCTCTGTGCATGTATTTTTTATGCATACATGCATGGTGGCATTTTATAATTAAAAAATGCTTTTAGCTGTCAATTTATAACCAATAGTTAGTACTTCAGAGGCTGAAAAAAATAAATTAAGCCTATATACAATTGGAAGCCAGGTGATGAAGAACTGGTGACATTGATATAATTACTGTTAGTGATGTTAAGTATTTTTGGCTTAAGTTCAGATGGCTCCCCTCATAACACATTTATTTTTTCATACTGATAGCCGTTATGGAACTCCAGATGAACTGAAAGAATTGATTGATGTTGCTCATTCAATGGATATCACTGTTCTGCTGGATGTCGTGCACAGCCACGCATCAAAAAACTCTGAAGATGGTCTCAACAAGTTTGACGGTACAGATTCTTGTTTCTTCCATTCTGGTTCTAAAGGAACTCATCCACTCTGGGACAGTAGACTCTTTGATTATTCAAAGTAAGTATACAATATAGTTTCAAGTGTTTTAGTGATAATTATCTCTTAGCAGCTATATTAAAAGCTTCAGCACTTGCCAAGCTGAAAAAATCATTTGAATTGCTTAACATTTACAACATGCTAAGTTAAATTCACCTACTTCGCTAAGTATTTAAAATCTAAGACTAAATAATTGTATTCAATTTTTTGTTATTTTTTTTGTGATGTATGACTGTATACATATGGAATTATAAAGCTTGTGCAGGTATGTATTTATATATATGAACATACACCTCATATATTTAAATGTATATGTTAGAATACATAGAGATATCTACCTGTCTATTGCTTAATTAAACATAATATATTTGTAAGTATTATATACGCATTATATTTAAGTAGAGTTTATGTATGAAATAAAAGAACAAGAAAAGCTGAATAAAACTTGTAAACTCTGGAAATCTACTGTTAGATTGTTGAAATATAGTAAAGGTTTTGGCCCAGGCCAACCAACTCCATTCCAAAACTCTCCAGAGGTGGATCAACAGTTAATACAAATCAAGGTCATTTTCAGTAGACAGTTGGCATGTAAGCATCTTGTTTTCAAGGCTCAAGAACTTATATATGGATTCTGTTCTGAGCAGCACGGCCCAGGGTCCAAAGACCCAGTCTAGGCACAATTAATTTGCTGGTATAGATACACTGTATGTCAACATATTAATGCGAGGTTATCTTAGTTTCTAACAGAAGTTACTTTTCTCATAGTGTCTAGTATGAAGCTATGTTTTGGTCTCAGAAGAATAACAAAACTGATAACATCCTGGCAGTGTTGAACAGAGGCAAGGACATATTATGTTCCTTATTTCTTCTGCCAGTGAAACAGTTAGGGAGACATAAGGAGCTGGGAACTGGGAGGGGACAGGACCAGGGCAGCTGACCCAAATTGACCAGAGAGCTGTTCCATACCATATAACATCATGGGAGTAGTTTTTTGGATTTCCTGTTGCTTTTTACAGAAGAGGTTAGCTGGGAGGAAGGGTTGCTGCTGGCTGTGAGCCCTTGCTCTGCATATCCTGTTTGTTTATACATATATATATATATATATATATGTATGTATGTGTGTACTGGTATTTCTTTTACTTTCTTTACTATCTTAGTGTTTATCCCAACCGACGAGTTCTACTGTATTTTTCTCTTAACTCTCTCCCCCCTCCCATTTGGGGAGGGGGGGGCAGGGTGAGTGAATAACTGTGTGGGACTTAGCTACCTGCTGGGTCAAACCACGACAGAGGTGATAATTAACATTTAGTATTTACTTTGTGTTCTCTGAGATAGTGGGGTGGGGAAAGATTTTTCTTACATGCTGAATATTTATAATTGTTTTACATGGAGAGGAGGGGAGAGAGAGGCAACCAGCTTATTTCTTTTTCCTTTCATTTTGCTGTCCTTGTTCTTCCCTGAACCACCTTGATTTCCCCCTTTTCTTCTTCCTCTAAACATCCCACAATAAGTGTCACACAACCCCATGATCTCCTTAAAACATTTCTTAAATGTTATGCGATCTGCCACTTACTACTTACTCCATAATAAATTTGCTCTTTTTTTACATCCCCTTGAGATGCATGATAATTTTTTTCTTGTTATCAGTTAAAGTCCTGATTTAACCTCTTAAAAGTTATTCTTGAGTAGTTCTTTCAATGGCTCATCAGTCAGTGACTTAAGAGTTCTAGTCTCTTGATAATCTGTTATTTATTATGGTATGTGTGCCTGCAAGTTCTATTCACTGTTTTTTTCCCCATTTCTCTCCCTTTCTTGCCTTTAATTGCCATTTGCTAGTTATGCTTACATTGCAAGTATCTTTAAACCTTGGATCAGAATTCTGTAGGTTCAAGTAGTTGCCAAAGAAAAAAAAAAAAGATATATCTATTTGTTTTGTACTCACAGACTATACTCTTGAGTGACAGTTTCATAGCTAATGCGAGTTGTAACTGTTTAAGAAGGTCACTCTTGCAGAAGTAATGTTACATAGCATAGGTCAACTTTTTAATAGAAACTCTCACACAGTAACTCACAATTTCAATTAAACTGAGTGACCAGAGTAATGAGTGACTTACACACTGTGTTACTTAATAGGATGAGCTGATATTAATTTACTTTTTTATCTGGGGTAATTTTATGATGAATTCAGAGAGCCTTTTTGAATTGTGCTACAAAAGCATTTTAGTATGTCTAAACATATCCACTTCTTGTTTGAGTTGCTTCCTATTAGTCTTTGAATCTATGTTCAAGTAAACTCCATATCATCATTAAGCTTTAATACAATACAATAACATTTCACATTTTATTACATTTTATACTTATGCATAATTAAACAATTCTGGGGTGCTATCAACCTCTCCAGTGAGGAAATGAGTTGAGTGCAATTATGGACCTTTTTGTATTCCAAGCAGAGGCGAATCGTTCTTATTGGTAAAGAAAGTTGTGAAGGTATTGAGTGTTTTGTAACGATTTGTAAATGAAAGAAACAGCAAGCTGCGTTCTAGACAGTATTAAGCATATATTCAGAGTTGAAGAACTTTTCACACAGGTCTGTTTAGTTAACGTTATATACTTACATTTGTTGAGGAGGGGATTGCTCCATAATTAATCTTCTCATTATGTGACTGGAATAGACACAAGACTGAATGCTGAAAAGGGAGAGGGTGAATAACTGTAAAAGGGGGAGAAGAGATTAGAGAACAGGGAAGACTATAGCAATTGAACATATTTTCTACTGAAGAGTGAAAAATGATGCCCTGATTGAGTGGTGGTGCCATGTTTGTCATTACCCTCCCCTGCCCTCTAGTGAAATGCAACAACAAATGCAGTTGTAGATTTTAAACTTTTAGGGAAATCCCTCCTTCCCCTTCAAGCATAGAATGCTGTGCAGTGAATGAGTTTTAGTCGTAGAAGTTTTCTTTAGTCCTGTTATCTGAAACATTAAATATGTTGACACCCACCAGGTGTCTTTTCCAGCACAGTTTTGTGTACTGTTCACAAAGCAGCTCTTGAACTCTGCAGTTGAGTATTGTTTTTTTTTTTTCTTGTTGTTGTTGTTTTTGTTGGTTTGGTTTGGTTTCCTTTCTTTCTCTTGTTACTCTTAAAATGGGTTATAAACTACTATAGTTCAGAAACTGCTTTTAGCCTGCTGTCAGTGCAGAAGTACGAAAACTGGCTGGGGAGTAATTCAGATGCCCAAATACATGCTTAGCTGTGTTTTAGACTGCTTGTCCTCCAGCTGCCTCTCCAGAATGTTGTGGGTCACCTGGAGGTTCTGCTCCATATCCTGTGTTGCAGCCTCATGCAGGTACCTTGGATGTTTCCTTGCATCTGAAATGACACAGTACACAGGTTTGGATGCTGATACAATGACCCTTTCTGCCACCTTCACGCTATATTCTATGAGGAGAGGTCCTCTGATGTCAATAGCTAGTAATTTACTTCACTTGAGAATTTGACTCTTTAAAAGCATGTTATCTCTTGACATCTCCCATCACCTCTGTTAAGATTAGTATTTAATTTTTGCTTAAACAAGTGTTCTTTATCTGAAACTTTTTCTTTTGTTCTGGTTGTGAACTTTCCTAGTCTTTAGCCACCACTGGTGTTACATTATTAGTAGGTTGAATGAATTGGCAACTATTATTTTAGATATTATTAATGTTTAGTTAGTAGAGGTTCCTGTCTGGAATCATAATTCTCTTAATATAGATGTTCAGAGAAATTTTTCAGGCCTAAGTAGCCAAAATTCAATGTTGAGCTCTTCTAAATGTTAAGATTTCAGTGGGAATGAAAGTTTTTTGCCTTATGTGGGAGCATCACCATGGTTTGTAACAGTATATTTCCAGGAAGAAATAAACACACTACTACTTTATCATACTTGCACAGGTAGCATTTTAAGTTGATATTAGTTGATGCTTTATGGTGTATTACTGTTTTAAAGATTATGGTTCATTGCCTAATGCACTTGAGGAAAGTTGGCACATCAGAATGAGTTACAAAGAGAAAAGAAAATGTAGTGTTTATGTTCTTACTGTCTATCTCAGGGTCACTTTATTCATTTATGTCTTAACAAGTGCAAATAGGATATACTCAGCTGCAAACTACTGCTTGTTAGTTTTAACACACAAAGGAAAGGTAGGATTTAAAAATACTGATATATTCACAGCATCCAGTAAGATGCCTGAGGAGTCTTTGGCCAGACAGGCATGTCAGGTAAGAGAAGGGAGTCTTCCACTGTTTGACGTAAAAGAGCCTTGATGGTGCTGGGTTATCCTCTTCAGACTCGATTCTTTGCTTTTACAGTTTTGCACTTTTCACCATTCTTCTTTTTTGAGTCCACAAGCTAACAGCAATCCGTATCTCAACAAACATGTCTTTGTAACTTTACATTTCTTACATAGCATAGCTCTATTCTAAAGGCTTTTTTGCTACTTTTTCTCAACTATGCAATTTCCTTTGAAGTTTAGTCCCTGCTGGATTTTGAGACATAGTTGATCCCCCAGTGATGGGAAGGGGAGAAGGAAAGGTGCAGGGGAAAGTTATAAAAGAATTAATATATCATATACAAAAGAGAGGATTCACCGAAGTGAGGTGTAGACACTGAAGTGTTCTCTTCTGAAACTTTTGAGGATTTAGTCAGATGCAGTTAATGCTCTTCAAGCTGCATTTATGCAGTAGCAATGACATCCAGTGGCAGGTCATGTTTATCACAAATGTTTATTTCTTGGGAAGATGTCTTCGATATCTTGGCTATAATTTAAACTAGATTAAAGGTAATAACAGAAACAGTTGTCAGTGAACTCTGTCACTTTTAAATTTCTATTTTATTTTTTTAATATACATTGTTGATTGTAAGGTAATTATAGGAACAAAAGCGTATTGTTTCATGGTAAAAAAACCTTCAACTATGCTGATTTCAATTTGTATTCTACCAATCTTCTTTCAATAAGTACAGGAAAGCTCTGCGTTCACAGATCTTATAGTATGCATTAGCATTGGAGTTGGATTTGTCTGGTAAAGATGATTTCTAAATGACTAACAGTCTTAAAAAAAACACTGATGCAATAGTCTTTTTTTTTTTTTCCCCAAAGCTCATATATATAATTTATTTTCATTACACAATGACTTTAAAAAAACAAACACACAAACAAAAAAAACCTAGCTGCATGTGTCCTAAGCACTCTACTGATTGACTGGGCTTGAAAGTGACTACAAAGGCACAAAACTGCTTAAAAATGTAAACGCTCACATGCTTGTGAAAATCTTTTTTGTTTCTTTGTGTTTTCTCCTCCTTTTAGTTACCATTGTAGATGTTAACGAGAACACACTTTCAAATACGTATTTGGGGATGTATTGTTAATAAATTGACTTTGAAAGGAAGGAGTAGTGGAAGCATCAATAGAAGGGATTGGAATTGAGTACAATATAGTTGGAATTATTAAAATAATAGTGTACTATGTTTCAGCCATGAACTGTAAGTGTATGAGCGTAGGCAATCTACACATAGAATCATAGAATCATTAAGGCTGGAAAAGACCTCTAAGATCATCTACTCCAACTGGCCACCGACATTAGAATTACTTCAATTTTTAATAAACATTCTTCTAGAAGCTTAATTGTTTTTCTGTACTGATGAGACAGACTAAGAGGCTTTAAATACACAGGTGTTCTGAAGCTTAGAGGATCACGTGTGAATGTGTAAATTTCTTCAATGTATCCAGTTTCCTGTAATAACCTGCCATGCAGCAATCACAGCTTTACATGAAGTGTGTGTTATATGGTCATAAATTAATATATTAATATGTGAAGAAAGGTACACTGGAAAAATAGAAGCCAATTGTTCTAAATTTTGTCAGGTAGTCAATCTTAAAATACAGAGGTTACTGCTTATAGCCAATTAAATTCATTCTTATCTTGAATAGACACAATAACTCTTACCTGAAGTTAATTACAGTATTTTCGGTAAAGATTTAAAATTAAGCTAGACTCAAGACACTGCACAGAATCATTACTCATCAATCTAAATGTCATAATGATCTTGCATTTAGTAATCCACACTTAAATTGACAACTTTAACAACATTCTGATGGGATTACTGCAGCAAGTTACATGAGCAGTTTAACAGGTGCAGTGCGTCTGTTGTGGATAGGACCTTTTGCTGGGGGAAAAGAGTGATGATTATACAGATTTGAGATTAGAGAGAGGTTATGAGGGAAATGCCACAAATGAAGTGGGGAACATAGAATTTATCCGAGTAAAGACGTATCCAAAGAAGATCCAAGTTAAAGAAAAATTAGTCATGATACCTTATGACAGGGCAAAAGATCATTAACGCAATTGTTTGTCTGTGGTTTTTTTCTTATTTTGTTTTAGCTCTAATGTATGTGTTACATGACATACAGATAATTGAAATCTGGCTTTGGAAAGATCACTGAAGAGGCACAAAATGGATAATAATGGGACAGTTAAGAACCTATTATCTAGAAAGTAGAAAACAATCAACTATTATTAAAATACTGTGTGTAAGGTAAAAATTTTCCAGAAGTCATTAGCGTATATATGGCAAAAACATATATATGAATGTGTCTGTGTTTACTATGTAGGTAACATCTATATATTAAGGTATAAGTGTCCAACATTTTGGCTTGCCTAGGCCACATTAAGTGAAGGGGAATTGTCTTGGCCTGCATATAAAATATATAATATAGTTAATGTATCTAACTAGCAAAACTTACTTTTTAAAAAATATTATTAAAACATAAAGAAGAGCAACAAAACATAGAACTAGTGAAATATTTGACCTTCTTTTTGTGAAACTAATGCATCAGTCTGGTTTGATGGAAGTGGTTGCAATTCTTAGTGAGTTTTCAAGGTGTTCGTCAGAAATTTTTGATGAAATTTTACTCTTCCTGTGCTTCATCCTTGAAAATATTTTTTTCATGAATGTATGTACCGCCAAAGAGCGATGACATGAATAAGGTGTGATTGTGAAGCAAGAGATGTTTTCTCTGATAAGGTGGGTCTTGTAGAAGTCTAGTAAAGAGACATGATCAGATTTTTCATTGAGTTGAATGTCTGGTTGCAACTCTATGCATTCCATTTGAAACTTTACAAGTAATGCATTTATGCTAACTGAAAATGGAGTTGCAAATATACCAAAAAACTGACAATTATTTCAGCAATCTTGAAACCTATTCTCGAATTCCTTTATCAAAACAGAAAGCAAGGCTGCGTATTTTTCTCTATTCACAGGACTTCGTTTAGCCAATGTATCAAAATGCATAAAATTATTTGCGTAGCTTGAGTTAGCACTGCACTGCACCCTTCCCTTGTCCACATTCAGCTCAGACAGTGATGGGTGTATGCTTGGGCCAGGCTGGGCTGTTTGGAGGGGAGGAACCTCCACCATGATGGCTCCGTACCATGTGGCAACGGGCTGTGCCGGGCCGCATGCGGCCTGTGGGCTGTGAGTTGAGCATGCCTGCATTAAAGTATAAGGCTTCTGATCAGGAATTAGATGCACAAACAATCAGTGTTCAATACTTAGAGTGCTAAGTTCATGTATTTTTAGTGCTTCTCTTCCTCATGTTCACTACTGCTTGAGAGAAACTAACTAATAAGGACCCAGAACATTGTATCCTCAGGGTCAGTAATAGTAACTTTGGGAGAACCTGTAAGGAAGAAGAAATTATTGGCTTCCAACATTGCTGATTTTATCTAGGCTGTTTACCTAGCATGCATTTAGTCACCTTAATTTAACTTTAAAACTAAGGTAAAGCCTCGATATACATCTCTATTGACACAGCTTCTGTTCACTTAGCATAAACAGCTATTCAAAATAAGACTGGATACAATAATGAGTCAGTAATGAAAGTCTTTAATTCATCCTCTCGTCATCACTGTAGTAGACCTCAGTGAAGAACACACTGTGCTCTCAGTACGTGGTAGCTCTGAAGGAAAGAGAGTTGAGAGGGAGCTAATTGAAATGACAGCCCAGATACAAGATGACATCTGAAAAGTGCTTCCCTCTGATTTTTTTGATGGATTTTAGAGAAGATAAATCAGGTGCTGTTATATATGCTGTCAGCACTTCCGATGTAATGATATGGACTGAATCTGTAGCATACTTGAGCTTTTCTTTTTCCTTACAGCATAATACTCATTTTTCAAAAAAGTATTTTGGTATTGACATCTGTTAAAGTTTATTTTCAGAATTGCTTAGTTTAGAAAATGTGGAATGTGGATTAGCTTTCTTTTTAAAGTTTCAAAGAAATTTGGTTCTTGAAGGTGATTTTTCATGTATTTTAAAAGGTTGAAAATTGTTATGGAAGTTGTCCACAAATCTGTCCTCCAGCACTGCATGGCTGAATTGTTTTTTCCTCCTTTGCTGTTATTCTTGGGAATAGAACGAATACACTGCCCCATGCCCTGATGCTCCTTAGAAAGGTAGGCTTTCTAAGCTGCAGAGTCAATATAGGTTCAGTTCTTTCCTTGTTTTGCGGAAGAAAAGAGACTCTGATCCAGGTATGAATTCAAATGTAATTTAAGAAATGTGAGAGCATTGTATGGGTACATTCTAGTTACTGTGAAATTATCTGACAACAGCTCCTGAAGGACCTTCCTGAATTCCTTGCTTCCTTGCAGCAGCAGATGAAATAGTAATTTTAGAGGAGTACTTAGGAGTATTTTGTTGGGGACTTCAAGGCTATAGCTTGTATTTGAATAAAAGATGTGCCTATTTCTGAAAAATCATTTTCCCTAAGTAATTATTTAATATGTATCAAATCTAATAAGTGCATATTGCTATTATATCATTTACAGCATTCCTTCTTCTGGGGGTCAGAATTAATGCTTTCAGAACAGGCTTTCATTGTCTGATACGGGACTCTGGAACTCTGGCTGAAACTAAATTGGAAAATCCTCTGCATCTTCAAAGCTGATCTGTAAAATGTTGTGTAAAAACAGAAAACACTTTCTTTCCTATCAATCATTTTCAAAGATCTGTATCTTTCTGTAAAAATGCTTATAAAAACTGAGCATTTGATACTGAAATACCTGACCAGAAGCAGGCTGAGAGGGATTGTTGACACTTTGGGGTATTTTGGCACCTCACTGTAACAAGATAGGTTAGGAATGACCCATCTTCCTGTAGATCTTTGCTCTAAATCCATGAGGGCTGGTTGGCTTTTTTAAAAATTCTTTTGCAGTGACAAAACACTCCTGAGGGCCACAGTATTGGCTGTGAGATTACAAGAAACTTTTATGCTGCAGTTTTTCATCCTGAGACTTTGATTCCTAATCTAGTCTTTCAGGCTTTCATACTTAACTGCATCCTCTTCTGGTCTCAGGATAGGCTGTGTACTTCAGACCAGCCTAATCTTCAGTCACTGCTGTGTTCTGGAGCAGGCGTCTGCCTTTAAGACTCAGTAGGATCATGATTATCTAGAGCAGACACAAATGGCTGTATCAAGCGCTGCCTCAGAGGAATGCTGTCCCTTTACCTCTTGAAATTAAGATCCAGTATGCTTTCAAATGCCTGCCTCTCAGTCCTTCACCTTTGTTTGTCTTCTCTGATTTCAGATGTGTAACATTTTTCCTGCTTTATTGATTTGAGTTCAGATTCTTTAATGTGTCCATAGTGTAGGTCTTCCCTTTCTAGTGCCAGAGTAATGTTTATTTGTGCATGAACCTGAGCAAGCAAATCTCTTCAAAGTTTTTATTGCATAGGAGTTCTGCTTTGTTAAAACCTTTCATCCACTTGCAGTGACCTCTGTGCATTCTTTTGCAGTAGAGAGTTCTGTTTGTTCCATGGTTGGGTCCCAAGAGCTTGCAGTGTCAGTCAGGATTTACTAAGTGAGTACTGGAAGTTTGCTGGAAGGAAAGCTGGCCAAGAAATCTTTAGACTAAGCTATCTAATTGGCAATTGAGAATGTTTTGGTTTTCATACTGGACCTAAAGGAAAGATAAAACTCAGCTGTAATGTAACATTCCTTGTGTTATTTAGTGTAATGCTTTTTTTTTTTTTAATTTGAAATATCATTTAAAAGATAAAACTGTTTTGCAGAGTAAAGATCAAAGGTTAGAAGTCTTGTTTGTCACTGTCAACATCTTCGCTGGATCTCAGAATATAAATTGTATGCTTTCAGTATTATGGATTCTATACAGGTAGCAGAGTGAGCATAATCTAATCAAGTGAAACTGAAAGGTCATGGTGTGGATCCATTTCTTTTCGAAACAAACAGTACCTCGCAATGCAGAGAACAAAGTGATAAAGCAATAAATGATTGTAAGTAGTAAGTGGGGAAGGAGAAGACAGTGGGGCAGTAATTAAGATACATAGGTTGCTCCAAAGGAAATTCTTCCTATTTATTTACATGGAAACGACAACAGATACAAAGAGCACAATAACACTATTTGATAGAGGAAATCTTCAGCTACAAAGCATTCTTTTTCAACAGTCACCACCATTAGCTATGCATTTTTGACAGCAATGAACAAGAGCCAGCATGCCACACTCATACAATTCTGCACCAGTGGAGGTGACCCACTGTCGTCACTGCTGAAATGCACCACCCACTGCCTCACTGTGCTCACAGCCACTGTTTTGTCTCCAGAAATGT
Organism: Penelope pileata; assembly: GCA_013396635.1. NCBI lineage: Eukaryota > Metazoa > Chordata > Aves > Galliformes > Cracidae > Penelope > Penelope pileata. Next base: position 179,871 of record WBMW01001142.1, on the reverse strand, counting down.
TCAGCATACGTCAGTGAATGTCAGTGGGTGCCATTTTTTCTGAATGGAGGAATTCAGTTTCACACTTATGCTTCATCTGCACTCCCATGTCAGACGCCATTTTGTCAGACTGCCCCTCTGCTGTGATCTGTCACATGGCAACAAAATGGAACAGAGTATTGGTGGAAAGGTTCAACCTCTTTTGCCATATCACCAACATCCGCCTCTGACATTGTGGACCAACATAATAAAATAGAAGGCATTACTTTCAGGGCAGCCCTTGTATTTGATAACTGAGAAAAAGCTCAAGGGGTAGATCTAGAGCTAAAAATGGTTTTAAATTCAGAGGCCTTGGGGGAAAAAAAGGTGGTAATCTTCATCAATAATATGACTGAATAAGAGATGGGTAAGTCTTCTTTAATGATACAAACTCCCTATTAAGGAAATCTCGAGCCAACAGCACTGGGAGGCTGAGCTCATCTCTGTAAACTTTCCCAAGAAAGTGTAGTTGTAATTCATGCAATACGAGTAGCATCCTTCCAAGTTTTTGTGTGGAAAAAAGATCTATTGTTATTGAAAGTGTTAGTTTCAAGCTTCACCCGTGTCCAAGATTGTGATGAGAAGAAGTAAAAACTTTTTAACTTATTCATGTAACCTCTAAGTTCTCCTTTGGCCCTCAACTCCCTTTTACAGTACAATTCCCTGAACTGTTTAACCAAAGGGAATATGACAACACTGATTGTCTATTGAATTGGTAGTCTGTACCAGAAATGTTTAAAAAATGAATTCAAAAAGATCTACTTGAGCATATTCATTTATCTAAAATACAGTCACACTGAAGGATAGTTCAAGAATGGTGCAAGAATACTGTAGTCATTTTGAAAACTTCTATCATCTAAGTTCTCCTCTAGCTGGAATTTAGTTGGAATGTAGAAGCTCCTTATACCACTCTGTCCTTGGAACTTTTGTCAATTGTCTTCTCTTTATTTTAAAATAATGCTAAAAACTTGATGCATGGTGATCTGAAGCTTTTAGTGTTCTGCAACTTTTCATCTCTGTATTAATCTACACCACTAAGATTAATTAATATTTTTTTTGTTTTCAGAATGAGCTTTTTTCCTTAAGTTATTTTTTGTCTGAATGTTAGTTTTGAAATGTGAATAAACTTGATGTTACTGAAATGTAATGGCTTGTTTCACTCCTGGCTGTACAGAGTGCAGCCATGCAGTATGTTCTCAGATATCCTACATTTGGAAAAAGTGCTCTGTGCCTGTGCCTCTGTGATTGTTACTGTGGGGAAGAATAAACTCATTGCTTCTGGGGACTGATACAGGGGAAGTTGCATGTCACTACTGACGCCTTCTGCTCTCAGATTACTGTGTGCTCCAGGAGGATAGCGCTTTTGGTTTGGGTTGTTCTTGGCTTTTGGTTTGGTTTGGTTTCGGCACAGTTCACTTCAGAGGCATAATGCAGCTTAGATCTTGCTCTGTACAGAGAGCAAAAGCTCTTTCAGGCTGTTAACATCTGTCTCTCTCATGTTCTTTTGAATGATACAGAGATGTTTGTGTTCACATAGAAATGCGTTCTGTAAAATAACGAGTGTAGGTATCAAAAGTAGTCTAGCCAAGTTAAGTCAGCATTGACTCACCTAAAAAGTGAGCACCTGCTGCACTGCTGCTGCTTCTTGGTTCCATGTGGCCAGTGATAGCTTGGTGTCCCGGCAACAGCATCAGGTGGAGGAATCGATTTTCCGTGTATATGAGGGAGGTGGCCATATAGAGGGTTCATTCTTTTTGTTACCATTTTTGAAATAGGGTAAGAGCAGTTACCCTTTTGTATCACTGTTTAAACAAAGTGCTTCTGAATAGAAGGTAAAGCAGTGTATGCCACTTAAGAGAGCAGGGAACATCTGTGTGAACTCTTGAGCGTGCTATATGTGCTTCAGTCAGAAAATAACTTTTAAAAAGATTCACTGAAAGTTAGTGTTGTCAGACTAGTTCCAATTCCTTTGGTATTATGTTTAGCAACTCTTTGGTGGAAATTAAACTAGTCAGCTGTTGAATTGTTAGGGGATAATTCCAAAAGTAGTATTTCATCAGCTCCATGCCATTATTTGTTAAGTTAATTATACACAAAGAATTGAAAACAGATAAGTCATCATAAATGTCTAGATTCTTATTTTGTTAGCAGTTCCACACTTTTTAAGACATAAATGCAATTCCAGAATGTCGACATTAATATAGTTAATATAATTTCTGCTTCAAACTGTTTTAGGTATAACCAGTAATTTTTTTTTTTTTGTCCATGGTGACAAAATAACTGGCTTAGATGCATTACTCGCATCTGAATATTTTGTATTCATCATAGATTGGAAGTTAGCGTTCTTAGAACAAATCATTGTTTTGCTCTGTTATTAGCACAGGAGGAAAAAAGTGAATAACGAGTGTGACTTGTAAGGAATTTCACAGGTTTTCTGCTGGTCTAGTTGTTAAATTCCTCTCACCTTGTGAAACCAGGTCATCTAAGCAGATATGTGCTCATTTCACTTAAAAAGCGGATTTCTCAATTGAAATGAGTTATTATAAGTTATTTTTCCCCAAGGGTGAGAAAAACCAATAAGGCTTCCCTACAAAGACCTTCTTTGTTTTGAATGATGTCTGAGTGAATTCTGAATTGGTTAAATTCTTACGGTGTAAATGACTTTGTTAAATGCTAATACAGCATGTATTTTTCCTCTCTTAGTTTGTGCAAGCAGTGAAAGAACTTTGTCAATTTTTCAGTATGCAAAAATGTGGTAGTCTGTTAGGATATCATTTAATATATGTCTTTTGCCCAAAAGAAATTGTATTCTTAATGAATGCTATCCCGTTTGCTTATCTGTTTGCTAAATTATGGGATCTATTTCTTTTAGAAATGTTACTGAATTATTGCTTATATGGTAGATATATTTCAATTATGCTATGATTTTGCGGTTCCGCAAATTTTTGTTACTTCTGTCAGCTTCTATTTCTAATGTTGTTGCTCCTATAAACAAATTGACTTGGATGCAATCAAGTCAACCTCTGTATGATTTGTGATTTGCTTCTTTAAAACTGTTCTTCTGGCTCTTGTGTCAGAGCTATATAATTGTCTCCCCAGAGGTCAATATAGGTTGCTAGTATTTGATGTTATTCCTAGAAATTCTCTCCAAACTATCCTCTTTTTTTCCTCCAAGTTTATATGAGAAGCAGAGTTCAGCTGTTTGTTTTCTAGTTTATTTATTTATTTACAGTTTTCTCTCCCACATGCAATCAGATGGCTGAAAAACATCTCTTGCTCCTACTCAGGTTTTCTGAGTCATCAATTTGCTAACTAATCTTTTGCTTCAGCAAATCCATCTTGTTAACTCTTATCTGTAGTCACTTTTTAATGTAAAAGTCACTACAAATTATTTTCATACTTCATCGTTTTCCAAAGATTGGTCTTCACTGCCTACAATGGGGGAAAAATTGCGTCACTCATTTGCACCGATTGTTACCCATCTTGGGAATTCTGTGTATGTTTTACAAATGTACAAATCCTCTTCATTGCCAGAAGTACTAGAAGGTTATAAAGTCAAGTAGTCTGTAATGAGGAGAACCAGCTTCTAAGTCTGGCTGGTGCTTGTGGCAATTAATCTACTCTTTGTACATGTATTATCTTAATCATGAGAGATTATTTTTATCACTATGCAGCTGCTGCTGACATGGCTCACAGTGTTTAGCTTACAGCAAAGAGTTTTCTGCAGATTTGATGCTGACCAGGAAAAGATTCAGCAAGCATTGGCAAAAACTTGCATTTTTAAGTGACAAGTTTGCCAATTCACAAGAATGTTGATATCATTCTAGTCCTTTCACCATCAGAGATTTATCTTTTTTTTTTATTGTTCATTCATTGCAAATCATCTCACCTAAGTAATAAGAAATATCTAAAAAGTTCTGTAAACAAGACACTGGGATCTTACTACTATAGTTTTATCTTGTGAATTAAGTCAGAGGAAAAAAAGTTGTCGTGTAGTGCATGCCCAAAAGATATTAAATTCTTGAATTGAGGCAATACACTGATTTGCACTTCCTAGCTTTGGAATTTCTGATTTAGTAATATTTCTGGTTTTGTATGCACAAGTATATGTATGCAATACATGCAAAGAAAATGACAAATAAGAATTGGTTATTCAATGAGACCATGATTTTACCAGCTTCATAATGTCTCTTGGATGCCCCCATATTTTTAGATTTAAAGTAGCCTACACATGAGGAAAGTTCTGGAAGGGAGGTGGGGATGTTTGTCTTGTCAAAACAGAGTTTGTTCCTTGTATTATAATAGCCTCATGAGTGTGCTGCCTCTATTATCTGATAAATAAAATGAAATGTAGAAAATATCTCCTTTATTGGCTAATGCCAGTTCTGTGCATAGGTAAATTATAATACTGCTATTGATAGATTTTGTGCTAGGTGTACCTCTTCCATCTCACGTGCCAGATGGTGATGGGTGGGACCCTGCATGCTTCTGAGTAGCTTGCTCCTTGCCCAGAGAACAAATCTGATAGAGGCTGGAACTGTAGTTATGCTGCGTTGGGAAATTGATTACAGATAAAACACAACATTGACAAATGTTGTACACATAGGCAAAAAATGTTTCACTACCTCATGGGGATGGTTGAGGTAGGTGTGTTGTCTGGAGCCTTAGCTTGCAGGAGATGCATTTGATGCAGCCTGAGCTGAGGGTATCAGAGGGGAGAAGCACAACAGGGCACAACCAATAGAAACAAGATCCAAGTAATTTTGAAACTACTGAGACCAGTGTGCCAGGAATAGGAAAACTATTTTGCTCTTTACTGGGAATTTTGTTCACAAATGCCTCTGTATGCTTGCTAGCTTTGGAACCTTTTTTTTTTTTTTAGATTTACTGTCCCTGCTTTGTGTATTTGTTATACCCCATTCTTGTTCTGAATTGCAAATAATATCACCTAAACTTCCATTAATTTGCTCTTTAAGCAAATTCTGTAGCACAGTAGGTGATTTGGTACTAGTAGCTTACTGGTCACTTGTGATTTGTTATGTAATTAGGGAAAAGAAAAAAAACATGAAAACAACTTTTTCAACTTTTATTAGGCCTAGAATCTTGGGGAGTAAATCTTACCTAATATAGTTTCCTTTCAATTTTTATAAGATCTTCTTGCACAGAGTATAACCATTTTTAGAGAGGCAAATGACATTGTACAGTGACACACATTGTATTAAAATGTGTTGAAACACTAACCTATAAAGATATGTATATAGAGATGATAACTTTTTTCATAAGCTCCCATCTACTAGTTTAAAATTCAGTGCAATGAAAGACATGGATTCAAGGAATAGAGAAAAAGTCTTTAAAGAATATGCCCGGTACAAGTAGTGTATGTAGTACATTCAAGTGAGGTATGTTGTATAAGGAACTTAGTTGCTTCCAAGGTTTCTACAAATTTCCATTTGTATTATTTCAGCTGGGAAGTCTTGAGATTCCTTTTGTCTAATCTGAGAATGTGGATCGAAGATTATGGCTTTGATGGCTTCCGATTTGATGGTGTTACATCTATGCTGTATTATGATCATGGGATTGGTAAGTAATTTAACCAACTCTAATGTAAGCAGTTTTGTTGCAGCTCTGTTGTGGAAATTGTGATACAGAATTCACTTAAAAAAAAAATCCAGATATACTGATATCTTTTTGTGCTGCTATATGGATAGATTTGAAATTATGAATAATAATTTGCATATTGCAAAATATATTTTAAAAATGTGACTCTGCCCTTCAAACTTCCTGTCTTAATAGGCAAAGGATTCAGTGGGGATTACAATGAATATTTTGGCCTACATGTGGATGAAGATGCTTTGTGTTATCTAATGTTGGCCAACCACATGATTAACTTCTTGCATCCGGAATGCATAACAATAGCAGAGGTAAAATCAGAATTTTCCATACGCAATGACACTAGTATTGATTAGTTTGCTTTGGGATGTGAATTGTGTGGTAATTATCAAGTCGTGCTTCAGGTACTCAAGGAATAACATGAACTGATAAAAAATTTAAGGGGAGTGGAAAAAACAACTGGAATACACATTTTGGGATTTTTCTCGACATTAGTGAATCATTAACTAGCTTTCCCCTTTTCCCTTTCCCCTTTCCCCTCTCTCATCTCCTTGAACTTGTAGTATGATTTGATTTTATTAATCTGTTACTTTTTCGTGATTGCTATTTGTCACTAGTGCGATTCATGGTGCTAAAGATTAACAACCTTTGTGCTGTTTTGCATATTTGGAATGATATTGGCATAATTGACAATTACGCTTCATAATAAATATGATAAATTTATAAATACTGAATACATATGCTAATTTATATTTAGTATTAAATTTCCCCAGGTTTCTGAGGGAGTAAATAGGCTGTATTGAAGTTGTTTGAGTTCTCAATGTTATTTAATTTCTTTATCTGAAAGAGAGTCTTGTAAACCCTGAGGATTCTTCTTTTGTTATACTTAAATAATTATTTTTATTAAACAAGAACAAAAATGTTGTGTCCATCATTAAGGGACTACATAGATTGCTAATGAAGCTTCTTTGCATTAGAGTTCCCAGTTCCTCTTCAGAGAACAGGACAGTGGTAGTTGTGATAAGTTTGCATTATAGACTAAAAGCTTAATGGAAGGCTATCAGGAACAACATCTGGTAAAGCAATTAATAATAAATGGTTTAATTAATCTATAGGTTTATTTGAAGTAACCTGTTCTGTAAGTAAGTGAAGAAGAAGGTTCATTTTCTAGGAAGTTGTAGATTATAAGCATTCCTACCAGTGAAATCTTGAGTTCTATCTGCTTGTATTATGTGGCTTAAGAAACAGAGTTCAATCTGCTTGTATTGCCTGGCTTTAGAATTCTTTTTCACTTCCTCTTACTTGAGTTGAAAACTACTTCTGTTTCAATCCGTCAGTCTTCAGCCTTTGGGGAGTCACTATACAACGTATAAATTTGACCCTTATGTTTCATGTTTAAAGGAGAATTTCAAAAGGAGAAACTGCTGGCGTTAATTAAAATTACAAAAGACAATGAAGACTTTCTGTTTTCCTGTAATGATGATGGAATAATTGGTATAGGAGTAAAATATGATTTTGTGTAACCATAACTAGTGATAATATATTCTTTAATTATTTGTCTGATTATTTTTACAGTTTTTTAATATTCTGTGTATTCAGTGTCTTAATATTTTCTAAATTTTTAGGAATTTCTGACTGTATGTTTATTTTTCACATTGTCTTTTGTTACTTTTTGTCACTGTTGTCACTTTGTGATTAAGGCTTTGTATAATTAGAATAAAACGTGTTAAGTAAAATTGTCATGTCTGAAAATTTACAAAAACAAACAGGCAAAAAATCCCTACTGCAGTGATTTCATTTTTTATATGCAGCTCATGTGAAACTAAGAAACTAAGATGTGAGCAAATACTTGAGTGTTGGCTGTTTACATCTGGAGGAAAATATGTATGCTGAGCAATGCAATATTGTTCTTTTTTTTTTTTTT
>WBMW01001142.1:108955-172295 GCA_013396635.1 Penelope pileata | reverse complement strand
TTTTTTTTTTTTTTTAGTGTTCAGGCAAACTCTGTAGATATAGGTAATCTTAAATTTCAAGTTTTACTTCCCAAAAATCTGACTTTCAAAATTGTGAATAAAGTCAATGGGAGCTATATAAATCTCAGACTCCCACCCTTGGCCTTTTAGACATCACAGAGAAAGGCTTTTATTTCAAGTCTGATATCTTGAAGAGCAATAAGCTTTTATCCTTTGGCTGATTTAGAACAACTATTGAGCTTCCTTTTCTAGTATGAAAACATTTTGAAAGAAATTCTCTTTCACTACACTTCGAGATTTACGGCATTTGGAATCTCTAGGCTTACCTTGATATGAAGATATCTACATAAAGAGATTCAATATTGAAGAAAACACTGTTGTAGTGCCGAAATTCTTTTGATGGCCTGTCTTACATTTTTAAATGTGTGTACTTTCCTTCGGTATGGCTATTCCTATGCTTAATTCTTCTGTTAATTTTCTTCGGTAAATTGAAGATCTATGTGAAATACATAAATAATGATAAATATTTGAAAAGAAATCATAAATTCTTTCATGTTGGAAGGTAACTAGGGTGGTAAAGCCTGACCTTTTGCTCAAAGTGGGTTCAGAGATGAACTCACACTAGCTTGGCTGCTCAGGGCTTTTTGCTGTTGGTCTTGAAAACCTCCAAGGACGTGTGTCCCACAACATCTCAGGGCAACCTGTTCCAGTGTTTATTTAACCTTCCAAAGATTTACTTTTCTCCTCCTATACATTTAGAACCATCCCTGTATCAATTTAGCCCGTGTCGCTCATTCTCCTGCAGTCTATCTCATTAAAGAGACTGGCTCTTGTCTTCTCAGTAACGCCCTCAGGCACTGGCTGCTGTTAGGTCTCCTGTAGCCACTTCTTCCCCAGACTGAACAAAGCCCAGACTTCAGCCTCCACTCACCAGATGAGTGTTCCAGCCCCGTGTGTCCTGCTCACCTTCTGTAAACTCCCTTTGGTTTGGTGGGATCTGTCTTTAACTGGGCAGGGCAAAAAGTGAATGCAGTTTTCTCTGTGGTCTGAGTGCTGAGTGTGGTAATCCCTTCCTTTGATCACCTGGCTGTTCATTCAGTGAAGGGTGCTGCCAGCCATCCCTGCTGCCAGGACAGGCTGCTGGGCCCTGCTCAGCTTGCTGCCAGCCCAGGGCCTTTCCAGCAGAGCAGCTCCCCAGCGTAACAGGCTCCTGCCTGTCCTGCTGAAAGGGGTTAGTCCATCCCAGGGGCAGCATTTGGTATTTGCCCATGTTGAACTTACTGATGTTGTTGTTGATTGATGTACTATATAAGTATATATGTATAACTTCAAGTGTAGATACCTTTTTCACTCTGAAGAGTGCATGGAAACTCCAAATCTTTTGATGTTAATATAGATTTTGCATTGAATTCTAATTTAAGATATCTTTCTGGGATTAACTTGCTTCTCCAACTAGTTTAATACAACAATTGGATTGAAAACTGGATTGAATCCAGAAAACCAGAATGAGTTTCCTAATTAAACCATGGTTCTAGTCAAAAGTCAGTTCCATATAAACTCTTGAGTAGACAGAAAAGAGGTTTGTGTTAATCCATAGCCACTGCAGTGGAACGACTTCTCACTTGCATAAGGTAATACAACTGAGTGCGTTGATAGGTATCTTGCATTATGTGGGGATTTGCGTTTTCTACGCAGAGAAGCTAGCTTTAGAAGAAAAGATGCTAAGTGACATAACTGTCTAATAAAGTGATGATGTAAATACTTTATTTAAGACTTTTGAATTACAAATTTATAATTGATCAGCCTCGATGAATGTGAAACTGGAAAACTATGCAATAAGAGCGTGTTACTTTCCAGGACTAGGTGAATCAATAGTTTTGCTTTTATGTGTTTAGGAAAAGAGTAGAGGTTATATTTTCCTTCCTTACTGTACTTAATTCAACATTTTATGCTGTTCTTTATGCAAAGTATCAATAAACAAAATGAAGGTTTAAATTGTCTTTTGTTGATGACTTTCTACTTGCTATTGATTACTTGAAGCTCAAGAGAACTAATTATTTCAAATTCTACCTCTGCTAAGGTCTCTTTCCCTTCCAATATCCATTCTATCAAAATGCTTTGTAGTAGAATATTTGATGAGAAAAGTCATAGTGCTTCTCTTTAACCTTTGCATTCAAATAGTTAAGTCTGGCTTCTGCAATCACTCACAGATTTTTCTCCCTGCAACTCCCCAGTAAGTCACAGAAGCTGTTTATAGTTCATGTAGTGCTCGTGTACAGTAGAGTACAACTGTGTGGTGGAAAATCTGAACTAATAATTACTATGCCAGCCAAGTTATGTTCTGTATTATTTAAGGATGTTTCTGGAATGCCAGCTCTTTGCCGTCCTGTTGCAGAGGGAGGAGGGGGATTTGATTATCGGCTAGCCATGGCTATTCCAGATAAGTGGATAAAGGTAAGAATACGTGTTTTAAAAATACATTCTGCTCTTCAAAGTGACATGTTTCTCTTACTGCACGTACACAGAAACACTTTTCGGAATTCTGCTGATGAATTCTACTGCCTCCCTCATCCATTAACTTAATGCCCTATTAGAATAAATTCTGACAGGCTTGAGCACAGATATTAGTGGCTGAAATGAGAGCTGTCATATATCATATCTTAGGTTTCAGAAGATGAGCAAGATCATGGGCTATTCTTTGCATTCTAGCTGATTTTTTTTTTCTTTATTCAATGCAGTAAGCATAGACTCATTTTATTTGAAGTTACCTATATCTTGCAGCAACAGTAAAATGTAGTCAATATTGAATGTGAACAGGTAAATAGTAAGTTAACCAAATACACATAAATTAGAAACAAAAACATACAATGAAATTGGTCATAGCAGTTGATATTGAGCATAGATAGAGCCGAAAAATAAAAAGTAAACATAAGCTAATTACTCTAACACCAACAATCAGTAGCACGGGGTTACAAAAGAATAGTAAAAGTCTGTAAGTGCTCTTCAAGAACAATAATATACTAATAAACACTAACTATGATAAGGATTAAAATCACCTTTTCCTTATTACAGAGAATCGAAATAATAAGAATGAAACAATAAAAGAATGAAACAATCTCAAAAGGCTTTTACTAATGTTTTAGAGAATGTTTTTCAGTTAGATATAAGATTGCATCCAAGTCCCTGGGGCTATCATGATAATCTGAAAACAATAAATGTTTTATATGAGCATTAATGCCTCAATAAATGTAGCAAGTAGCTTAAAATAAAAAGTGAATTAACTTATCTTCAGAATCTTGCACTTTTGTAACTAGGAGGTAGAGAGTACATCAACTGAAAAACAGTTTTTAAACCCTTCTTTCTGTGCAGAAGACAAACTTGCCAGCTTTTCTGACAGCATCACTCAACTTTAGAGTGTAAAGTTTAGATCCTAAAGTGCAGTGAGGGCTCATAAGTTTTTAATAATAAGATGCACCCTGTTATGATATTGCTTTTTTTGTTTTGTTCTTCCTTATACCTTCAGCTTCTCTGCCAAACTTTGACAGGCAAAAATTAGTGATTTTCTAAGTAGGTAAAATGCAGGTCACCAAGTTTATATTGTACAGGAGAAAAGACTTAAAACTTTAGAAGAAAAAATTTGATTTTTTTTATTGTGGATGAATAATCTATTTTAGTAATCTCTGCTGTAGCCTTTTATTTTAATTTGCTGTGGTTATTTAGGAGTGTGTTGGTTGTACAGGAACAAAGGATGATGCATGCAAAAATCTCCTAGATAAGGAAACTGCAAATGAGTAACCACAACAGAATTCCTTGAGTTAAAGAAAGAAATGATGTGCCTAGTTTGTTACCACACATTTGGAACAAAAGTACATCTAAAATTACTAGGAGGGAAAAATTTACAAAGTCTGTCAGCTGTTAACTGCTTGCTGACCTTTTTCTCTAGCACTTAAGTATATACATTTTAATAGCATGTTTTTCTGTGCGACTTCCTAAAAGAAGTTTTAGACCTGAAGGATCTCCAGGGTTTCATGAACTTATTCTGAGGAGTCTGTAAAAAGTAGTTAAGACAAGATAGTTGCCATAACAGTGATTGTTAATGGTACATCTAGTATGTACTGCGCTGCATAGGTTCCTGAATGTTTTCAGGACCAGAATTTATGCAGTGGGGAATAAAAAGGTTTTTTAGGAGTATGTAGCCAGTTAGAATGTTACATTTTACAGCATCATATCAGCTTTCTTGATGTCGCTGCCCTTTTTATCACTTCTGTTTTTATCTATACATCATATACATAAAAAAGTATATGTCATATGCATGTATCATGCATATATAAAATATATTTATTTACATTGAAGTGATCAGTGAGGCTACTGCTGAAATTGCGTTAGATTACAAGAAGGAAATAGTGTCATGTGAAGCAGAAAGTTGCTATTGATGTTGTTTAATTTTTTAATTGCTGAAAAATGGGAGCCAGCATAGCAAAAAGTATAAAATATGTTTTTGTATTCCAAAGCTCTGGCTTTCAAACTGTGGTTTGGAAGTGGAATTTGCAGATCACGTCTGTGTGCTAAGCAGATTGTCATTTTATTGCACACCTCGTGGCAACAGCATAGGTACAATCTTACAATGTTCCATTCTCCACAACACAGCCCTTACAGTACTTAAGCTGTAGTTGTTAAGGATGCTGCCATATGCCGAGGGTACTTGAAATAAAGGGTTATCTTTCAATAGCATATATTGAAAGGTCTGCGTGCACGTATTTCTTCGCAGTTTTTGGTGCAGCATTCTCCTGCAGCTCATATGGATCACATGGCCTACTGTATCAAAATGTTTGCATGATTGGTGGCGTAGAAAGCTCATCACTTCCAAACTTAGGAATGCACAATACATTGAAAATTTCTGTGCCAAAATATTGTAAAAGGTAGTACTGTACTTTCAGTTGAAACACAAATAACTTTTGATTTGTATTTCCTCTATTTATGTAGATAATTAAGGAGCTGAAAGATGAAGACTGGAATATGGGTAATATTGTTTATACCTTAACAAACAGAAGATATGATGAAAAATACATTGCGTATGCAGAGAGCCACGACCAGGTATGATATATGACATATGATACCTTTTTTCTTTTTCATCATATATAATCAAGCAAAAGATGAGCTTTAGAAGTTTATCTGGTTTTTGTTTTTAAAATTGATCCTTGACTTGAGAAAGATAGGCAACAGCTTCAGACATAGGCAGATCTGGTACACTGCTGTGGGTTTCGGGTGTGTGTGGGGGGTTTATTGTTTGTTTTGATTTGTTTGTTTGTTTTTGATTCTTGCTTGTGTGGGTGGGTGGTGTTACTTTTCAGTTTTGTTTTTAAACAAATCAATTCTAGCTTCCTGTTTTGCCTGCCTGTCATAGGAAAAAGGAAAGCATGTAATTCATAATTTCTAAAATTCTGGTTTCCATAAGGTAGGCTGGAGCACTATTTATGATGGGCATAAACAAGATGACAAGTTAGCAAATTTCCTTACTGAATCACTGATTGAAATGTTTGTATTTCCCTCAGGAGAATGTTTCATCTCTGAAAGAACTGCGAACTCTAATCCTATTTTGAGAACTAAATTGAGTGTTCTTTAACAATTTGTTGCAAAACACAGCAACTGTAATGGTTCTATATATGGAAAAACAAAAAGTAATGATTAGTTTAGATAGCACTCAATTCCCACTGTCTTTCTAATGGTTGTTTCTAAGTAATCAGAAAACATTGATTGAGAATGGTTGAGAATTTTAAAATTAGAAACTTAAAAACAAAAAAATGGTTCTCTAATAAAATGTTTAAGTGACCTATCTTCAACTCATCAGTCATATACGCATGCGCACGGGGTTGCACAGTAGGGCTCAGCTCAGGGATGTCCCTGCCTCAACTTAGACTTTACTTTTTGACAGCAGATTGTATATCACACCCACATGATTATACATCAAACAGTACAATGCTGCAATAATTAGAAACTGCTCACTGTGACCTTATGATCATAAGCAGGGTCAAGTTGTTCTCATTATGAACTGGGACTAGATTGTGCACACCGTGCCATGTCCTCGACTCCTCACTAATCATTCAAGTTCTCGCCATACAAAATAGAAAACCTGTTTTATTTTTCTTTAAAACACATTAGAAACACTTCTGTTACACCTAGGTGTTTTCTTCACTTTTTTTTTTTTTTAACTATTATAGGCACTTGTTGGTGATAAGACGTTGGCATTTCGATTGATGGATGCAGAGATGTACACAAACATGAGTGTGTTAACACCTCTTACTCCAGTTATTGATCGTGGAATCCAGCTTCATAAAATGATTCGTCTCATTACTCATGCACTTGGAGGAGACAGCTATCTGAACTTCATGGGTAAGTAATCATAGGAGCATGTCTTTCATTTTCTCATCTACAGAAGACTTGGCAGGGAAGTAAAAAGATATGACACCATCTTACAACCATACTATTTATTTTTAAGCATAAATGTTTTCATAAAGATTTAGTACAAATGTTAATGCACACTTTTTTCTGTCTTTAAAATGTATTATAAAACAAAATTAATGTGGCTTCTAATTGTAGAAAATAAGTTTTAAATGTTTCAGATTACCCAGATTTATAGTTCAAGCTAGTATTTTAATTGTAGTTCTGCAGGTATGTCAGATGGTAAGTCTTGCCTTACATAGCTGTTTTGTCTTTCAACTCTGTTCTTCTCTCCTAAGATTTTTAGGGTAACACTGAAATAACTAAGGATAGCTCTTACTTCAGTTACTCATTATCAAATAATTAGTACAAGGAAGTAATCTGGAATCAGTTGGTTTATATTTCATTGCTTCCAAGTGAAGGGCAGAAGCTTGATGAGGTGTAGGCTAGGATGAAACAAAGACAGGAGGCACATCCTGCTATTGAAGCAGGGAAATAGTGAGAGTTAACAGTACTTTTTTTGGTCATAACATCTAAAATGCAACTCTTACATTGCTTCCTGAGCACTATTGCTACAAAACTGTCCAATAGTTGTTCTCATTTGATCAGCAAATTGAACTTCCATGTACTAGTCTTACAAATTGAATGTTTCTCTTAGTTTTACATGCAATGCCAAAAGAATTTATGCTTGATGTCCTCTTCCTTAATTTCTTTGCAAAATAATACTTACTTTATCTATAGTTAAATAAATAAATATAACTGTAGTGTGATATGACAAGTTTTGTATATCAGTTCTGTTAGTTGTGTGAATGGGGAAAAAGTCTGAAAGCATCCTGAAAACAGTACTCTTGGATGGTTTTCAGACAACGAAATACTTGAAAATTGCTGAAGTTTTAGCTTAATATTGCCTTCAATTTTTGTTGTTAAATGTCTTTTACTATCAAGTTTGAGGAGAACTGGATGTATGCTGCTCTGTTTCCTTAATAGTATATTTGCAATATACTATAAAATATACATAAATATATATTAAAATGTTTCCAATTTAAAGAAAAAAAACCTTAAAAAGGGGAAAGCTGGCATTTGATTTAACCATGTCTGTACTGATGTATGTTCTGTTGCTCAGTATTAAAGAACACTCAGAAACGTAGATACTGTGGTTTTGGTTTAGGGGTTTTCTTTTTTTATGTAAGTAGCTTTAATACAATGTATAAAAGAACTTCAATATATGGTATACAATACTGGTAAAAGAATTGTTTCCAATAAAATGCAGAAATTTTTCTCAAGAATGAAGAAGAATGAATGGGAGAAATATTTGAGTTTGGTAGTCAGGCCGCAAAATGTGCAAGGTATGATGTGTGCTGATCTATTCGAACTAGTGATACTGCAGCAGTTGAGGAAGCAGGTGTTTAGAAAATATGCCTACTAAACTGCAGATGTCTCTGGCTGAGATTGACTTCATAAGGTTAGAGAAACAATCAGTAATTCAATGTGGCATGTTAAATTCAGTGTGTCGGTGCAGGTTGATTGAGCAATTAATATTGTGTATCCTTGAATACTGGAAATGTTTCAGTAAATAAATTGTTGTACTTTATGTAAAAGGTGAAAAAATTGTAATGAATGTTGGAGGAAAAAACATAAATTCAGCATACTTAAAATGTACATTGTGACGTGCTATTTAGTTAAGCAAATACAGTGACAAATGAGCTTTCTAACTTTCCATTTTGAGAGAAAGCCAAGAGTTAGCAAGAGACAACTCGTGTGAGGTAGAGGGGGAAGATGGGGAAATCTCTTTTCAGAACACCTAGAGAAGGCACTCCGGGTACCTCTGTGCTTCCGTAGGTCTTTCAGTAAAAATTCATCACATTTTCTTTTTCTGAAAGTGAAGATAGCAAAGCAACATGCTGCCTTCTCAATACTTTCCTTACCTTAAGGAAAAAGAAACCCCTTCAGAAAATAAATTTTGTATCAGAGGTATACATGGGATTGGAAACTTGTGCTCTCAAGTATATGCTTGAGTTTCCCTTTGAAGATCTGGAAAAGTATTTGATTACACCTGTGCTGAAGTATCATCTACTGAGTAAGTTTTACCCCACTGAACACTGATGGTGACTTTCTCCTGACACTAACTGTATAGTTTTGTCCTTATTACAGTAAGAAACCATTGCAAAAGTCCTGAAAGTTGTTATCCTTTTTTCATGTTTGATTTTCACTGAGGGCTGAGTATAAGCAAGCAGTGGCATATGAAAACTTAAATATGAATAGAGAAATTTTGTCATGTCAGTAAATTACTTTCCTAGTAATACAAACCATTGGGAGTATTCTTTCCTCCTGGCTATGTTTCAGTTTTTTATGAAGCTTTGCAAATAATCTCTGGGGTTTTGTTTGCCCATCTGGAATGGAAGAGCTAACCTAGAAAGGAAAAACTTGATACGCTTGGCTGAAAATGAGCATGACAACAATTAACATTCTGCTTTAGGGAATGAACACACTCAGGAAGGACAGTTTGTTTAATAATCATCATCATCATCATAAAGTCGTAATTGTTTTGATACTTGTGCGTTCAAAGCAGGTAGGGAGCAGCAGTCCTACTGTAGCTGTAGTTTGTTCAACCCAACTGCTCTTCTTGACAGAGATTTTAACAATGAGACTGGCCAGTGCTGGTCAGAAAATGTTATAGGATTTTAGGAAATCACAAAACTTTCAAATTAATTTGTGTGATGCTTAGTAGTGCTACAGCATTTTCTCCTCCACAGGCAAGCTTCCACGAAGATGTTAACGTACACAGATATTACATATCTGATTGTCTGATCTTTAATGACACTTTAAGGAAAAAACTCAAAGCATTCACAGCATGTGCCTATATTATATAGTAGAAGTAATTTTTCTATTGGTAATGTTGGTAAGACCTCTATTCGTATACAAGTATTTGTTTGTAATTGTAATGGTTTTGAAGTAAAGCATACGTATAATATTGATGTAATTCCAAGCAGAAAAAAAGTAATAGATATTTGCCTTTCCTAATATGAAAATTCAAAACCAAAATAAATATCCTACATGCAAACTCCTACAAAAGAACAAAAACTCCTAAGCTTTGACTCTAATTCCTAAGTAGCAAAACAAGGACAAATAAGTTGTTGTAAGACTTCTAGAATGCTACAGAAATATTCTGATCACACCTTGTGAATACAGCAACCAATGTTGCCATCCACTGGATAATGTTTAAATTCAACATAAAAACTCTCATATATTTCTTTCAAATAATAATTGAATTTGTCACTACAAAACTATTCTTTATGTACATCCCCTCATTTTTCTTTGGCTTTGTTCTCCGTTCTGTCCTTGCAGAAAAGCTATAGGCAGCTGTAGTAGTTCTTTTCCTTGAAATTTTCTTTTCTTTTCTCTTGCTTATTGTCTGTACCCTACAATTAGGGAAAACCCTGCAGTACTCGTGGAAGAGAGCTGTGCCAGTTTTTCAGTGAGCTTGTTTCTGTCTTCTCTCCTTGTCTCGAGTTTTATCTGTGTATCTATCTAGATTTAGACATGGAATAGTAGCTATTTCGTTGCCTAAAATAGACATAAGATCCAGCCCAATAAGCAGCAGCGTATATCCTTGGGATCCTTTATAGCACAAATGCATAGCTTGCTCCAACAAAAGTAATGCCTCCTACTTATTTCCATGGAAACTACAACAAACAACAAGCGCAACAAAACTGTTTGATAGAGCAAATTCTCAGCTACAAAACTGTTTTTCTCCATAGTCACCACCATTAGCTATGCATTTTCGCTAGTGATGATCAAGAGCCTGCATGCTGCACTCATAAAAAAAAAATTTGCAGCACTGTTTCTCAGCTGCTGTGATAGCATAGTCATAGCTGAAGCGGACTACTCACCACCTCACTGTGCTCATATCCACTGTTTGGTCTCCATATGTGTACAGTGAGTGTCAAAGAATGTCAGTGGGTGCCATTTTTCTGCATGGAGGAATTCAGTTCCACGCCTTTACTTCATACACATTCCCATGTCAGATGCCATTTGGTCAGACTGCCATCTGTCGCATGGCAACAAAATGGAAGGAAATATTGGTGGGAAGGTTCAACCTCTGCTGCCATGCCACCAACACCTGCCTCTGTTGTTGAGGGCGAACGTAATAAAATAGGAGAAATTACTTTTGGAACAGCTTTCCAAAAGTATTTTATGTGTTTTATGCCAAAACTGTTTTATACTGCTTTAGAGCTTGCTTTTTAGCTTGCTAACAATTATTTTCTTGCTTCCTTCTTCATTTTGAATTGACTTAAATTCAAATCTATTGATTTAAATGGAGGTTAATTCCAGCATGAATCTCTCTAGCTCTGTTTTCCATGGCTTTTCTATAGTAAAACAACTCTTAATTAGCGCTCTAGAGACCACATCTGTCTCTCCCTGTAGGATGACTTTTTTTTTAGTGTAGAAACAAGAAAATGATTTTCAGTAACAACTGAAACTTTTGCAGTCATGATCATTGAGTGATGGTATTACTATTTGAGTTGACATTTATCTCTGTTTCACTAGGATTATCAAATCAATTTGTAAAGCTCCCTTCCTACTCGTTAGTTCATTTATACAGTAGTTTATCTACTTTCTCTTTTCTTAGCTTTTTCTAATGCACTAAATAATTTCTTCTCTAATGGTTTGGTATAATGAAACCTTGTTCTCTGTTTGGCCTTTAAAAAAAAATGCTATGCATCAATATTAATTTAATAAAAAGTACACACTGTAACCTGAAATATAAGTGGAAATGTTGTTAATTGAAGAAAAATGTATCCTTTCTTGATGCAAAAACTAAAATGATATTTCTGTGAACTATTCTGGGTAGAAAAGAAATTTTATCCAGAACAAGAATATGTGTTTTTTTCTTAGAGATGTTGCAAATAAATCACTATGAATTTTGTACTTTTACTTTGTACATTTTGTTATAAATGTTGTGCGCTGGTTTCAATGTTCATTGTGACTTTTTTTGATAAATGACCTAAAAAATGGCCTTGCAGGAGCAGATGCTCCTTCAGTCAACACTTTTTGATGAGTGGTCCTAAAATGCTTAGATCATAAAGACTGGGCATTAGGATATGTATTCTGAAGTCATTCTTCTTAATATACGCTAGCATTCCTGGCAAATGTGCTTTCTGTGCTGCCAGTTCTACTAGGTGTTTTAATTTCATGGCAGCTGGACAGAAACAATTAGAATCATAGAATCATTTAGGCTGGAAAAGACTATTAAGATCATCAAGTAAGGTAGGGTGCAAAATAAGAAGGCTGTAGTCATAGAGTACTTGTCCAATATTAATGGACCAATTACAACACTGTTCCACAGTACTCTGTTTACCCCTACTGAAAACCAGGGGAGTGGAAGGGGACATCCAGTTTTGTTGGGCAGTCTTCATTAATTGCTTTGAGAGTCTCCTCCAGAAGGTCTTCTAGTGCAAATTGTTAATATTTGTGTTTATTTAGAGTTTAGTGAAATGTCATTTCTACATTTGCTCAAAACACATTAGAGACTAGGAGAGAGGCAATTCGAGGAAGACTGTTTCATAAAACAGAGCAATGCTAATGTTTCCTTAGTTTGTGTAACTCTTACATCTGCAGATGTTCAAGTATTATGAGTGGAGTGGATTTGTAGTCCATACTGACATTTTAATTGGCTTATAAGGTTGGGTGTTTTGTTTTTTTGAAGGATGAGTAGTAACAAACTCTTATTTTGGGACATGACTGAACAGGTGACATTTTGTATTACTAAAATCTGAACAGTAGATCTTGCATGCATTCCAATTTGGATTTTAATGTGTGCAGTTGTGGTAACTTGAAATGAGTTCATGTCAGTAGTATCATTAATTCCCCAATGCAATGTAGTTTAAACTGGAACAACATCTTCCATGGTGACACTAGAATAAGGCCTCATGTCTTTGAGTTCAAGAACTTGTTATTTTCATAAGCACTATTAGCTTAAGATCTGCTCATTGTCTTAATTTTCTGAGGTCATCAATCTGACACTAAATCAGAAATTTACTAGAATAGGAATTTTAACAACATTGTTGAATTTGCATTGATCTTCAAGGGGCAAAGTATTTTCTGTGCAAATTTTCATAGGAAGTGGAATTTTCATTCTATGGTGGAAAGCATATTAAAACATCCTTTATAAATTTGATCTCTCTCATATGTTTTTTGAGATATTCAGCTTGAAATTTAAAACTGTGCAGGCTTTAACTGTCACTAGAATTTATAATTTGATGTGGAGGATGTTTCTGTTGTAATTTATTATACACCTGTTGAAGTTTACAAAAGGAGAATTTGAAAGCGCTGTAGCCTACATGTTGTCCTTTCATCTGTCAAGAGACTTAATGGAAAAATACTTATTTACTGCAATAATCATGGAGAGGCAGCTGTCTGTTGGTGTTGGAGGAAGGGAACGTGCAAGTAGAAGGCAAGACAGGAAAATGTAGGGTTGGAAGAAGCACGCAATCATGTTGATACTGAATTGGAGCTGTAAGACTTAACACAGGACAGTTTCTTTATCTTTCTGCTAAAAAGATGCATTCTTATACATAATTCAGAGCAAGTGATTTCCACGGGCTCTAGAAATGATGAAAATAGAGTGAAAGGTAGTTATTTTGATTTAACTTCAGAGTTAAGTGTGTTATAAGGTTATCCTGTGTATGCACATAGGGCTGCTTTTAGTAAACTTATCTCAAGAAGGGAGAGGAGGAATTTATAGTAGAATAAATTCGGAAGAAAGTTTAGGAAGAGGATAAAATTAGTTTTGGCAGAACAGGAAATGAATTTCACTACATTTTTGGCAGCTTTTGAGTTGGAATGTCTTATTGAATATAAAAGGCTGTGTTATATTAAGTAAAAGTAACTGCTGTACCTGAAGAGAAAAAGGACAAGTGACTAAAATTTCAAGAACAGATTGTTCACAAAGTCAAGAGTGCTAGTGGAGTCTTTTTACAGCCAAAAGGCCAAGAAGTTTACTCAATTGGGATATATATTTAAATATTTATGTGAAATGCAGGTCTTACAGGCAAGTTATTCCAATTGAATAGCTTCTTAACTAGCATTTTTTAGAAATCATTTAAAAGCAGTCTAGTAAACGTCTCCTGACAGTCTAGGAAACAGCTCTATTGTGCTCATAAGTTTATTCATCAGGCTAAGTATTAATACAAAGTACTGACGAAACGCTTGGAGCACCTTGAAAGTTGTATTATAGGTCAGCTCTTAGTGCAACCTAATCTCACAAGCTTTGCCTTCACAATGAAAAAATACACGGTCATATTTCAAAACATTATTGTGAGAAAAGGAAATTTGAAGGAAGAAAATAGATCTATTTTGGTGTATAGTGTTGGCTTATCCACCTGCCTTTCACCGTATACCTTCTAGTCATTAAATCAATTAAAAGTACTAACTTTGGTATTTTGATGTGCAATTTGTACTAACTGTTATGTACCCTGGAGTAGAAATACCTCTTTTATTTTTCCCCTACAGTAGAATACTATGTAGGTGTCCTTTGTGCATGCCCTGTCTCTAGGAAAGGGAGTATGTTTAGCTGACCTCTTAAAAAAATCGTTTGATTCAGGCTGAGCTCCCATGCTCATGTTTGTTTATTTTTTTGTGATTGGTTATTTATTTTAGTTCATAATGGCTGCCACAGTCTTAGAAAGTGAGGAATTGTAAATGATATTGCTTGAAGGGAAAAGTACGGAAGTCTGAACATGGGTGGCTTCCATAAATCAGAAATTCTTTCATCTAAGCTAGAATAGTGAGTGCTAGATGTTTATAGATACCAAAATAATTGTATATACACATATTCAGTTTTCATTAGGTCTCCATTTGTATTGTGCTTTTTTTCCCCATGTGTTCTATTTAGCTGTACTTAAGCAGCTTTTATGCAGATCTTTTTGAATTTGTGTGGAGATAATTTTTTAAAAATCTGTGTTCTTTCCTAATATTTCAATATTTTTTCTTTTAGAGAAAGAAAAGTATAATCTAGCAAGTACTACTG
Source organism: Penelope pileata (assembly GCA_013396635.1). Classification (NCBI taxonomy): domain Eukaryota; kingdom Metazoa; phylum Chordata; class Aves; order Galliformes; family Cracidae; genus Penelope; species Penelope pileata. Next base: position 157,828 of record WBMW01001142.1, on the reverse strand, counting down.
AAAAAATCTGTATAACAATTGTGTGTTTGAAGTAATAGCTTATGTTTTTTGTGAATTTACTTTATCCTGATGTAGGCCTTACATGCACTGTCTTGTCTTGGAAGGTGTCAAATTTGTGAATATCTCAATACCGAAACATTCATTTTGGAGAAGTAAAGGTGGTTTAGATCAAAGTGGTGTAGATACTATTTGGGATAATTTTTATTCCTGCCTGCTGATGTCTTTCTAGGGAGAAACTGGAAAATTAGCCAGACCAACCACTTAAAATGAAGTGTGTATTTTTATTTTAAGTTGCATTTTCTTTCTGGCTTTATCATGAAGATTATGTCATTTTGTTGGATTTAAACTTAAGTTTTAGAAGCTATGCTTCTAGCTGTGTGATGCTTTTTTATGTTAGATTTTAATATTACTATTCAAAGCCCATAAGTAAAATATTCAGGAATACTGATATATTAATTCCAGTAAATGTGAAAAGAGCTGGATTTATTTGTGCAGACTTCTCCAATATGTGAACTTTGTTGTTATGTTTTTATTTTTTATTTTTTATTTTTTTTAAAAAAAAGTACTCTACTGTTGTTATAATTCTGGCTGTGACAAGTCTTAGAAAATTAGTAAGCGATTAGTTGATACCCTTTCTTCCTGCTTATGGGATGGAAGGGCATCTCAATTAAAAATAATGAAGCAGAATCTCTTAAGAAGATGAAAACCATTTAAAATTGAGTTTAACTTTGATATAATTGAAGTTTTTCAGATAAACTGTGAAATTTCCTTTTGCATATTTACGGATTGCATTTATATTTGTAGGACAATGGGACAATGTAGTATATTGTTTCCTACATGAAAGATATGTTTGGTTTGTACACTTTGCATAAGAATACGTGACTAGATCTATTGTTTTGTCTCTGAAAACTTAAATAGAGGAAGAGAAGAGTACGTATAGAAATAAAGCTGATCTTAATGCAACTATGCTGTATTCTTTTGGCAAGTTTTTTGACTTGATATTTTCTGTTACATGAATACATTGAAAATACTGAGACAGACACTCTTGAACAAGAGATAGAAAACAGCATGTTCTGTGTCTGAAGGGCTTATGTTCTACCCCTTCAGTGCCTAACTGTAAAGTGGAAGTGCTCATGCTAGAAGTATTTTTACAGGGTGGAATTTGTGGAATATGTACAGCGAAAAGCCTCTAGAAAGCAGCAATTAGTGCCTTGGGTTTAGAAGTTGTATGGTATCTTTCATCCTGTAAGAATTTCTTTGTCTTGCAGTTTATATAGTGATGATGGGACCCATATTTGAGATACCAAGAGACTAGACTCGATGACATAACAAGATTTTCTTATGACGCTGTCTCTCTCTCTTCCTCCTTCTTACTGTTACTATGCAGTATCAAGTTTTCAAAGGATGTTTTGCTTTCTGACAATAAAATATTCCGGTTAAGATCTGGATAAGAAAACAAGTAATGAAATAAGCTACCAGTATTTTATGACTTTGAAAAAGAAAGAAATGAAACAAAAGAGGATAAGTAATGACATTGACAAATTGATTTTTGGCAGATAAGTATGGAGTTTTACTTGTTTCAGAAGTCTGGCAATTTTTCCACCTCAGTAACTTCATTTTTTTTTAATTTAAAAAAAAAAAAAAGAAAACGATAAACAAAAAATCCTTAAAGAAAAATATTTCAACTGTCCAAATGAATTTTTTTTTTGTGTGCAAGCAAACTGTAATGATTTCTTGTCAGTTTTCTGTTTTACTTTTATCACTTGGAATTTCCATACAGCACTGCTAGAGTGGGAATGGAGAACTCATCTTAGTGTTTATGTGTTTGGCTTTTCTCAAACAGTTGTAGCATAACATTTTTCTGACACCAAAGCAAGCAGTTTTTCTGAAATCAAAGTTTACTTTTTTTCTTTGAAATAAAGAATCTTTGTCTTAAAGGCAGAAAAAGCATCACTTTTTTGTGTGCAGAACAATGACAGCAATAATGTATAGTGCTTTGATTGCATACAGGTTTCAGTAAAAATGAAATGATAGTTCTAGAAATAATGTTTTAAAATAATGAATATATGCATAGAAAATAAATTCTAGCAAGTACACAAACTTTGGTGTTGGGAAAGGAGGAGTACCTTTTAAAAACATTTTTCTAGTAAAAGAAATTACTCAAGGTGTTGGAGGTGGTTACTTACTCATCTTATACAGCTAGTTCAGAAGAATTTGTTTCAAAAATTAAAAATTTATCATGTTTTAAGCAGCCATACTGTAATCTAGATCTGTAATCTACTCCGATTCTCATTTATCAGTTTAAATTTATTTGTATCTGTTGACTTGGTGTCACAAGCAAGACCTAAAGTCATTAGTTAGTTGTGTCTTGAAAGGATCCTATTTCAGCTGATTTTAAGTCTTACGGCTAAGCTAAATGTGTTTCAGTCACAAATGGGAATACTGCCACCTGTGGATATAGCAAATTCTAAAATTCCAAAACCAAATTAGCTGTAATCTGAAAATAAAGAAATACAATATACCATAGCAAAAATGGATATTTCATGGCAAATCTCAGTTTCTTGAAAATAAGTTTACAGAGTTAGACTATTCGTCTTAGGCTATTTATTTACCTGTTTCCAAAATTCAATCGAACAAAGCATTTAGACCTTTCCTAGCTTTTCTTAGATGCTTATAAATTAAAAAAATATATATGAATAAAAGAACCATCACCAGTAGTTCGAAGTCCATCAGGCGTCTGCTGCTTCTGTTTGTAAACCCACGCCACTCAGCTACTGTACATGTTCATATACCTCATAGTAGTGTTCTTCATGTATGGGCTAATGCATGTCCAGAGTTATGTATGTAATACACCAATCATCAGAAAATGTCAGAGCTCTTCAGTAAGGCTTTGGTTTCCTAGTTATTTCAACAATTTTCTATACTAAAACCTGAAAATTGATAGGTAAAATATAAAATTGGCAGAAGCTCTGCCTGATGGCACTCTGAGTACCTCTTAGAAGCTCTTCATCAAAAGGTATTATTGGGAGGCAGATGGCCAAAATCTCGTCTCTAGTCCTTCTTCCTGTGGTGAGAATGATTACTTGAAAGAAAGGGGATGAAATAATACTGCCTAACATAATGCATCTTGCGGCTCTTATGATGTCTCTTAAATCTGTTTCTTTAAGGTATTGCCCATTCAGAAGCATAAGGAGAGGTAAAAGATTAACTTAATATGCAGAAAGGCTATTTTCTGCTACAACTGGTTTTTCAAAGAAAGAATATTGTAACGTTTACTTGTGATTCCATTTGTCGATTACAGAATTCCCTGTAAATGTTCCCATTTGCTTATTTTGTTCTAAATGTTGATAAACATCCTGTTTTAAGCTTGTTCTCCATATATTACAATATTTTTTTTTTTCCTGTCTCCCTCCATGCAAACAAAAATATGATGAATGCCTCACAGGACAGTTGTTCTCTAATCGTACAGATTTGGTATGGTATTTTATAAATCACTTGCTATTTGTAGCAAAGTAACCATCAGCACCAATTCTCTATACTGCATTCCCCTTTTTCTCTGAGGAGTGATGTTTCACTTTAGCTTCCAAAGCTATTGCCTGCTGGGCAATTGCCTGATGGGCTATACCTAAACCTGCTAAATTGCTTTTCTCTTTCCTATATTTTCTTCTTTCCTGTGTTGTTTCCTCATCCATTTCTCAATTGTGCTGACACTGATTAAATGTACACACAAGTTGAGACTATCTTTAAATTACACTTGTAAATGCAGCCTATCCATTTATCAGGACACGTGTAATGGTCTGCTATAGGACGCTTGTACTGCAAGCCATCCCCAGAGCAGACTGCTGCTGTGTGAGAGCTAGGAGAGTGAATACCATGAATACCAGGGCAATTAGTGAGGTCAGAACTAAGTCATCTGAGGTTTTTGTGCATTAATACAGACCTTTCATGCATCTTCATTAGTAGAACTTATATGCAGACAGACAAGGCATTTCAATTCATGCTGTACCTTTTTTGTTCTGTGACTGAACAGCTGGCTTTTCAGTCAGCTCAATATACTGCCTAATACAACTTTTTAAAATTATTTACAACTTGCCTATTTTGTAGTGTGGCTACGTACAGAGACTCAAACTTGAAAACACAAAATTGCTAGCTTCAATATCTTTTTCCACATAGCAAAATAAATAAAAATACTAACATATAGATAATTTTGCCTCTTAGCGTCCTGGTTTTCATTGACTGTAATGAACAAGAATCTTGGAACAGACTGTGCTGCCCCTGTACACTTATTATACTAGCACCTTGGAAATATGCAAAAAGTAATAACCATCACTTGTAAAAAATTAAATTTCTGGTTACAGTCTTGAATAAACCAGTCACCTTCTTTCATTTCTTATGTGTCTCAAACAAGCAAACAAACAGAAACAAATGAACACCCTAAACATAACAGTGAACAAGTTGAAAGGAGAAAAGGAGGCTCAGAAACAATGCACAAAGTAGGTGAATTGATGGGGGAATTTTTTCTATATACACGAATTTTGTGCGTATCAGCATAAATATGAACTACTGAAGATACTGCTTTTGAGACACACTCTGCAAAAGAGGGAGTTTCTGTCTTTGGAATATCAGTGTATTTCAAAAGTAGTTTTCTTTTTAAAATGGAATGAGAAGTCAAATTTTTGGGAGATGAAAAATCAGCAAATTACTTCCACATGATAGAATTTAAACTGTTTAAAGTAGTGTCTTAATGTATTTATTTACTAGTAAGCAGAATGAAAATGAATCAGAATGTAAATGTAATTTTTAATTTGGTATAGTGCAAATGAGAATTTGAAACTCTCAAGGCTTCCCTTGTTGCCTGAACATTTATTTAAGTTATTAGATAAAAGTTACTTCTAAACCCCAGCAAATCATACTGAAACACTATAGATTGAGTGAGAAAGCCAAATAAGCAGTGCATAAAACTATGATGCATTTTAGGTTGGTGTGTTTATTTTGTGTCTAATTAGAGCTAGAAATTAGACATAAATCTCATCTCTCTTTTCCAAGAGTTATCTTAAGCAAAGTTACTGTGATGTTCAATGCCTGAAGTGGTACTGCTGCCTGCAAATTGGAAAGCAGTGTCACTGTTGTTTCACTGGTGTGCTGAAAGGTCTTTGGATCAGCAGATGTGCTTGGAGGACTAACAGCAGTTTTTGCCCATCACTGCAGGCAGTCTGAGTGGACAAGGCTAGACTTGTGCAGAGTTGCTTATCTCAGAGCAAGATAGCATGGGGCAGCTGATAAGCAATACCTTGAATCTGTAGGAGGCAGTGGCTGCTGGCTCAGCTTCATCTGAGTTTTTGCCTCTCAATCTGTGTGAGCAGCAGGATAGGCCAATCTCAGCTACTCTTGAGCTCAGCAAGGGCTTCTGCCACTCCTAGTGCAAGGTCTTCTCTTTCCTATAAATGTGATTGTTTGGTTTCTGCTGGGCCTGATCCCAAACCCTGCTTCAAACTTTGCAGTTGGATTAAATGACTTCAGTGACACAAAGTAGTCACCAATTTTTAAACTCTAGCATCTGTAGCTGTGATAGATTTTAGATCCCTTTACAGCTCACTCAGTATGTTGCTCTCCAAAAAGAGTTTAACATGAGCGTTTGGGAATGGCAGGGTGAGATGTTTGGATCTGTTTGCTCACACTTCCTTGATCTACACATATAATTCTATTCATTATTCTATTGTATTACATTTACTTTGATAACTGTACAGGAAAGCAGCTTGATTAACACACATCTTACATCAGGATTGTTTTAAACTTAGCAATACAATTCTCAAAATATCATTTTTGTATTTATATTTTTCTCAGCATGTTTGGATTTTACAGATGGCTAATATTTCATTTATAGCACAGCAGTAGCCGTGAAGCAAAGGGAATAGTTGGCCAAACTTCTTTTTTAGTATCAGTAGCTGGCGTTTGTTTTCATCTGCTGTGTATATTTAAGGGGAAAAAAAAAAGTGATCTAACCTGAAATCCTCAATCCATTATTATTTAACATCAACCTTGTACGTTATTTTGCTGAGAAGTGCAATGAAAATTTAAATGTCTTCCTGCTAAGTAATGGAATTGAAGAAAGAAAATACTCTGTGCTGAACAGTAGGAATGCTGGACTTTGCCAGGGGTATGCTTTTTTATCAGCTCACTGAGGGAAGTCTATTTTTGAGAGAATTGTGTAAAAGAAACCTGACTTGAAAATGTTTGCAACTATTCTCCTTTTGAAAGTCTTTCTATATTCTGAAATACTGCTAATGTGTAATGCTGGGTAAAATCATTTACTTTTCTTTTTAACAATAGGCTTGGGTGTGCTAGTGAAGCACTACATGAGTTCTGTTGGAATGGCATTGTCAAACTCCATAACTGTTAATTAAAAGACTCTAATGAACACTTTGAATATACAATGTCTGTATCTTACAGATCTGTGTTTTCTAAAGGATATATAATTGGAAGATGAAATTATGTTCAAAAATTTCTTTGACATATGCAGCCATAATGTTTAATTGCTGACTTACGAACTTGCAAGGATATTAACATAAAAAGTTTCTTACGCATGTAACATATGTGACTTAGTTTGGAATCGTTTTACTGTTTTTCATACTTTAATGTGGTGAAATTGTCTGCTATCAAGAATACTTTCTGCATGATACAAGCTTTCTTCACCCCCAGTCCAAGTAGTCAGAGAAGGCAGTGAGTTTTCTAACTTACCTCAGAGACTCAACTATGTACAGACCTAATTATGTGGTTTAGGTTAGGTGGTTGCAGTCATTCACAGCAGATCAGTTAATTACACATTCATCAGAATTCAGCTGGATTGTAAAACCTAGGCTATTTAAGCACAGAAGGTTCATATGCCAATCAGCATGCCTTGATGAGATATGCTGGCATCTATCATCAATACATCAGATTTATTTTTTGTTCTTTGTACAGAAGTTCTGCACAACTTTTTTCTTTGTTCCATATCTCGTAGAGATCTGTTGTGCTAGGACATGTCCTATGATGTGTGTCCAGATATCCTAGGGCATGCCCTAGGATCTGAAATTGCTGCTAAGGACCATGCTCACAAATAGGCTTCTCTGGCTTCAAGGTAACTTTGTAAACGAAGCGGGTCTTTGTAGAAATCAATATAAATGAAACGCAATTGAAGGATTTGAAGTAAGCTTCTCAAGTAAGGGCTGTCACAACACTGCTACCTTCTGTGTGAAGCGCAAGCCACATTTTTAGCTTGGCTACCCTCATACAAATCTGTAAAACATACATTTGAAAACAACAAAGATCATCTACCTGTGTGAATGACTATTGCTTATGCACTTACTCATTGGAAGTGGATGAGTAGGCAAGTATCACATCCAAAGTTGTGATGAGTGCACTGCTGCTTGGGTAATGCTGTTGCCATTGCACTGGAATCTCTAGGAGGAATGCTACAAACGGGAAACCTTTCAGAATAGGACGCACATAGCTATAGCTGCTTCTGCATGATTTTAGTTGTTTTCTGTTTGTTTCAACTAATTTCTGAGCAAATGTGCTTACATATCTAAAGTGTGGCTCAAGTTATGTATTAGTCACACATCAGATTTCAGCTGTTTTATAGAACTCTGTTAAGAAACAAATGGACCATTTGATTACATTTTAATGTAAATATGTATTAAATATATATATTTGTATATATTTGTGTGTATTTATATACATATATATATATAAACTCAGTGGTGAAGCATTATGGTAATAGACTGCATTGAAAAAGTGCCAAGTTCTGCGAATAGATTACTGCTTGTATCTTCTAAATTCATAAGTCACTTACATAACATTCAAAATACAAATAAATCAATTTCCTTAGTTACATTGAGACATATCTGATATGTGAACTACAGATACTTTTTATTTGCTTGTTCTTTTTGTTACTGTATTGTTTTTCTTTTTTTTTTTCTTTTTTTTTTTTTTGAATCACAGAAGTCTAACATAGCCATGGCACTGAGACTGGCATAGCGGAGGTGAATCTTTGGACCCTTCAAGGACAGCACCTTGGTGTGCCGCAGTGCCCAGATGTGACTTGCTTCAGCTGCTGTACTTGCTTTTGGTGCTTTCTACCTCTTTGAGTCATGTAGCTAGCATTAAGCTGCTGTTTTTTTCAAAGAGTTTTATGATAACCACAAAACTGATTTTTTGAAATTAGTGAGTGCCCATGTCCATATGAAACAGTGACAAATTAGATGTTTGAAATTGGTCTTAATATGGCTTTAAAACAAATATCTTTTAAGAAGTTTATAAATGCATACTCAGCATGATGGTGACTCACATCCAGGTGGAGGGCAGGAGGCAGCTGACGGGGGGGAAGCTTTGATGGCTCCGAGCAGTAATGTGTGATTCTAGGAGGAATATTGGGAATATACTTCTTTGAGGACATTAGATGGGAAGAGGTTCAGTGCTGCAACTACAAGTATCGAAACTACAATTTCAAGGAAGCAAGACTTTGTATTACTTTTTGTTTATTTGGCATAAGAGTGACTAGTCTGTTCTGTGGACAGTTGAATGAGTTCCTAATCCAGTGTCTATCTCATTTCTTGTTTCCTTGTTGCAATTCTGTGTATGAAGCATATATTATGCAGGTATAAATACTTCTGGTGCATGTAAAGACATATTTACAAGAAAGGAGCTGTTTTCCTAGAGCAGATGATATGGCAGTCCTGAAGTGGACTCTTTGTATGAGTTTGAGAGGAAGATAAGGTTGACATTCTCTGTGCAATATTTTTACCTTTCTGAGGACTGTAGTGTTTCAAACACATAAGGTATTTAACAACTTTTTTTTAGAGTCAGCTAGGATTAAGGAGTCTGTAAAATATACTTAGGTTGCTCCAAAAGTAATGCTTCCTATTTATTTCCATGGAAACTACAACAGATACAAAGAGCACAAGAACGCTAATTGATAGAACAAATTCTCGGCTACAAAACTCTGTTTTTCAATGGAGTCACCACCATTAGCTCTGCATTTTCACCAGCGATGAGCAAGAGCCTGCATGCTGTGCTCATAACAATCTGCATCAGCAGAGATGACCTACTGTTTCACAACGGCTATGATGGCATTGTTACTTGGAAAATGTTACCCACGCAGTCCAACTTTCACTGTGCTCTTGTCCACTGTTTGGTCTCTGTAAACATTGATGAATGTCAATGAGTGCCATTTTTTATGCATGGAGGAATTCAGTTCCGCATCTTTGCTTCATCTGCACTTCCATGTCAGACACCATTGTGTCAGACTCCCCTTCTGCTGCCGTCTGTCACACGGCAACAAAATGGAATGGAATATTGTCTGGAAGGTTCAATGTCTACTGCCATGCCTCTGCCGTTGTGGGCCAACATAATAACGTAGGAGGCATTGCTTTCAGAGCAGTCCTCATCTATCTTATATATTTTACAGAGTTGTTTTGTAATTTCTTGCAGCAAGTTGTGCTCTCAGATGGCTTTGTTTCTTGTCAGCTTTGACATCTATTGCTGTCCTCTTTCTGGTGTAATTGTTTTTGGTAANAGTTATGTCCTCGGCTCCGTTCAACACTGCCAGGATGTTATCAATATCTCTGAGGCCACAAGATAGCTTCATACTAGACACTACGAGAAGCGTAACTTCTGTTAGAAACTAAGACAATGCCCAAACTCCAAAGGCAAGCTGACTATTTGTTTTGGGTTGTTTTTATGTTTGTTGTTGGTTTTTTGGTGGTTTGTTTGTATGAATGTGAATTGGGCCAAACTTTCTTGTCAAGTTTTATCATCTTGTGATGTTAGCAAATGCATATTTACATAATTTTAACTACATTTGCTCCTATAGCAAGCACAGACTATTACTGATCAATTTAAACTTTCATTGTTGATTTACTTGATGTGAAAAGCTTTAATTTTCTCTTATATCAAATATTATTCAAGGAATCTTTAGTTTTGATTTAATTTCACTAGCTTAATCCTTTATCTATCCTCTCAGAATTAGAGGATGAAATTCTGGACTAACTGAAGCCAGTAAGAAAACCGCCATTTATTTAATGTATTATGGCAAAAATTCTGGCATTTTTCTGTGACCTTTTCTTGTTCCAGTCTGGTCCTTGATTCACTTTTAAAATCCATTGACCTGTTAATTGTGGTATCCATCAATAGCTAGCAGTATCATAGAATCATAGAATCATAGAAACACTAGGTTGGAAAGGACCTACAAGATCATCTAGTCCAACCGTCCTCCTATCACCATTACTACCCACTAAGCTACTAAATCATATCCCTTAGCACCTCATCCAGATGCTTCTTGAACAGCGCCGGGGACGGTGACTCCACCACCTCCCTAGGCAGGCCATTCCAGTGCCTGACCACTCTTTCAGAGAAAAAGTTTTTCCTTATATCCAGTCTAAATTTACCCTGGCACAACTTGTGGCCATTCCCTCTTGTCCTGTCATTAGTCATCTGGGAGAAGAGGCCGACCCCCTCCTCACCACAACCTCCCTTCAGGAAGTTGTAGAGTGCTATGAGGTCTCCTCTGAGCCTCCTCTTCTCCAGACTAAACAATCCCAGCTCCCTCAGCTGCTCCTCATAAGACTTGTGCTCTAGACCCCTCACCAGTTTTGTTGCCCTTCTCTGAACACGTTCCAGGGCCTCAATGTCTTCCTTGTAGTGAGGGGCCCAAAACTGAACACAGTACTCGAGGTGCGGCCGCACCAGAGCTGAGTACAGGGGGATGATCACCTCCCTGCTCCTGCTGGTTACACTATTTCTAATACAGGCCAGGATGCCATTGGCCTTCTTGGCCACCTGGCTGCTCATGTTCAGCCGAGCATCAATCAACACCCCCAGGTCCTTTTCCTCTACACAGTCTTCAAGCCAATCTGCCCCAAGCCTATAGTGTTGCATGGGGTTATTGTGGCCAAAGTGCAGGACCCGACACTTGGCCTTATTGAACCTCATCCCATTGACCTCAGCCCAGCTATCCAGCCTGTCCAGATCCCTCTGAAGGGCCTCCCTACCCTCAGGCAGATCGACACCTCCTCCCAGCTTGGTGTCATCTGCAAACTTACTGAGGGTACACTCAGTCCCCTCGATATGTCTCAGTATGTCACACTGAAAGAGTTAGCTAGAACTTCTTTGACATCTTCTGCTTAAGGAAAGTTTCTTCTTGTCTAGTTTTGTTTTGCTTTGTTTTGGAGGAGATTTCGATTTTTTTTTCAATTTATTTATTTATTTATTTTTAACAAACCTTTTCTATATAGTAAGAAAAGACATATTGTGGAGTATTTCTGTTCCTAACTATTGTAGGGAATCTCCTGAAAATGATTGCCTAGATAATAGATACCATGCATGTATGCATGCAGCATAGTGTCAATGTCATGGTATCCATGTCACAGTCTGCTGTTTTCCCAAGATGCAACTAATAGGAAACATCAAAATGTTGCAGTGTAGCAGTAACACACATAGTTTGCATTGTTTCTCAATTTGTTAAATGCAGCATGTGATCTTGGAGTAAATTTTAAGTCTGAAATGTATTATTCTGCACTCTAGAAAGGGTACTGGTATATAAGCGGTCATGACTAGGAGTTTCTAAGAGTGGGTTAGTAAAATCTGATCTAGATGGCTTCTCATGGTCCTCTTTTATTGTCCATTAGTATGAACTGCTGAAGCTCCTGGACTCCATTCACTGAAGATGTAAGGGAAAGCATTTGTCTGCTCCTGGGAGCTGAATATTATCGATGGTGTTACTAATACTTCATTGAATACTGTTTTGATGAAACATTGCAGATAAATAAATGATGGAAGTATTTATTCCAGAGAAATACTTTCCTGTGTAAATATAGTTCTACTAACTATTAACACATTGCACTTTACTTCTGTTGCAGACTAATTTAAATCACACTGTACAATACCATGGTCTGTCCACTCTGCCTGTGCCAAGCTATTCCTCTGTGTAAGTGAGCACCATAGTCATCCTGCCTGTCTGATACGAAGATATGGAGTTGGTGCTTCCAAGTAGAATAGGTTGTGTGATTTCATCTCTATAAGTGATCTGAGAAAAGTTTTAAAACTGAGGACTAAATACTATTTCATATTGTTGGAATTTTGGAACAGTTGGAAAAAAGCACTTCCTTTAAGAATTTGAAACAGTTTAATCAGCATTATAGAATTGCACGGTACAACAACACAAAGTTTTTACCATCACTAGAAAATGAGTAAGGATGGGCCAGCCTTGGTGGGATAAGGGAATGGGGGAGAAAAGCAGAATATTATTTTTACACCACAATACAGAAAATACTTTTTCATTTTAAACATTCTTAAAGGGATTGGGGGAGAGGGAGGGAGTTGTACAGAAGCGTGCTTCAACATTATCCCAAATGTATTTAAAAAAAAAAAAAATTGCATTTTAAGCTACATAACATTTCAATTATAATCATTTACCAAAAGATCATAGTTCTCATTCTTCATTTTTTTTCAAGGTACTTGCAGAGAGAACAGACTAAAAAATATAAGAAAACAAAATAATATTGTGTGCAAAGAGTTGTGTTGTACACTCTTGGCAGTGTAGGACTTGCACGCACCTCTAATGCAACCTTCTACATCAAGGCAAGGTCATTCCTTGTATGACTTGATCCTGCTTCACTGCAGCAGGTTGGACTCCAAGTGGTTAAAGGTGCTGCATCCCTACAAAGATTACAATGTCCTCAAATGCTATGGTAGACTACAATAGTTTAGATAGACTGTGAGGATAACAAATAATCTTTGGGCAGCCACCTGAAACCTAAGACAGCAATATCTTTGGGAAACCAAGCTAATATCTTCATGTGAAACTGTATGTGATGTGTCAGCTGGCTTAGAGGTCTTTCAGAGAGATTGTTGAAGAAGGGAACTGTGAAGGAATCTGTTGTTTTCAGGTTCTGAAAGGTGTTTCTGCTGTATGTGATGCGAATGTGTGAGTTACAGCAAAGATGTAATGTATTCTTGCAATTTTCTGTATTATAGCTGTTCTCTCTGAAAGACCTCCTTAGATAAGCCAGATGCAGCCCTTGCAAATACACGTGGGAACCGGAGTGTCAACTGTATCACTTTTGTGGCATATATATCCAATAGAAATGAAGAAAAATATATTTCACAGAATTCTGGGATGGGAGCTTGTTTCCTTGACTTCTCTTTTGCTTTACAGCAATATTTTACTCTTCAATTCTATTGAGATTCCAAAACATTTATTTTTCCAATTTAAAATGAAGATATACAGGATAAATACTGGTTGTGGGAAATCTTTTAATGGAATTTCTGTTGATCTCTTATTTGCCAAGTAGACTGTATAAGGAATAGGTTACAATAAACACAGTTTTAAGAGAGTATTTCAGAGTATTTATCGTCTTGAACTTTGAAAGTGCTGTGATCAGATAATATAGGAAAAAAATGTTAAATATTACAAATTGCAGTATATTTCAAAAATGGAGCCTGTCTGATAGGATGAAAAACTCCATAGTATCTACACACTTGTTCATGTTAAGAGTATTTTTGTAGGCTTGACAACCTGTGTACCAACCAATAGCCTGATGTGATGTGAAATGGTCAGCATATACCAAACCTTTTAACAGTAATATAAAGTTAATACAGTATCTTGCAAGAGCACAGATTTGTTAAGCATCTGTCCATTTCTATAAAATAAAAATTCAAGAGGCTTCATAGAGTGCTATTTAAACGAAGTCTCTGATATCAGTATATTTGCTTTTCTGGGTGATTTGTTTGTATTAACCTGTGGCATTTTGCCTTAATGACTGAAAGAATAATGAAGTAGATCTGTTTGCTTTGACAAGAAGACATTTATTGTAAGTGGCATATACTGCAACGTATCTCTTTTGGAGGAGAATAGGTCAGTAACAAGTAAATGATCTTTAAATAAATAAATAAATATGAAGTAATAAAATCCTTGGACTGATGAAAATACCTTATAAAGTTAATGTTTTCCTGCTGAGCAATGTTGTACACTTCTCTGTTGCCAAAAGCTTTGGTACATGTCATAAGTAATATGTTTATCTACATAGCTTTCATAGGTTTATAATTTTTTTTTTAACACTGTGCTTGGTTCTTTCCAATTTGAAAATCCATGCTTTTATTGCTTAGGAAGTAAGAGCATAAAGCAGTTTTCAGACATCTTGATATTTTTCGAGTTTTAATCAAGCCAGCAAAAGATAGATAATGGAAGGGAGGGAGGTCCATGGGCGGAACCACCAGAGTCATAACAGAGCTGACACCCCAGATTTGTTCTCAAACTCAAAGAATACAGAAGTTTCTCTATGACCCAGTGTTTATTAATTTTTGTAGTCCACAGAAGACAGAGAGAGTATTTTGCCACAGTTAAGATTTTGCCAGAGCTGATATTCTACAACACAAAAGTGTTTCATAATGAAAGACTCTTATGCAGAAGAAAAATTTCACTACTACCAATAGTCATCCTAGCAAAGAGGCTTAAAGCAGTAGTAAAATGTGTACTATTTGAAAGGTTAGATGATAGTTATGGTAGGTAGTACATTTGAAAGTGCTATCTGCTAATGTTGACTGTGTGAAACTAATATGGACCCCCATGTTAGTTTTATCCACAGAGTATACCCTTGAAAAAAAAAAAGTGAATGGAAACTGATGGAGTATGTTAAGAAGTAGCATTCAAGCCACTTGTATTCTCATATTTTCTCTAATGCTTTTGTGCACTGTTGGAAACAGGCAGCTTGGCAAAATGCTACCTGTTTTTTTATGATTCAGTTGGGTTTACTTGTTTCGATTTACTTGTGTTTATCTAGATGCGGCATTCCAGACCCATTTACTGTTAAAACCGTGCTTTCAAGCTGTTCGCTGTGATAAAAATTGAGATTGATACATACTGAGGAAAAAAGAGGCTATGAAGGTAGAAAAGATGGTTAGAACAGAAGCCTTCTTTAGTACTATTGTGTTATTGTGGTGTAAGAACAAGAAACTATGTCTGCAGATACTGTGATTTGTTCCTGGAGCAACAAGTCAGTCATAGTAGGAATTCCTTAAAATTTGTGTTACAAAAAGGATCACTGAGTACTTGACCTGGCTCTTTGTGGGCACTGTAGGCAGAGTATTGTATCTTTGGTGTGATTGATCTAAATTAACTATTTTATGGACTGAGTACTTTCCTATGTCTGGCACATGAGAGAAGTGCTTTTTTTCCTGACTGCATCACACCAGAGGAGACGCATCCTTTTATTCCTGTAATACATTCAGTGTCCCCTCCCTTGTCCCTTGTCTTCAGTCATTTCCAGCTGTTCCACATACAACAAATCAGTGATGCCAGCATTCTCCAGCTGGAAACGAGGATCCCAACAGAAAACTTCATAACTAATACATGTGTGTGCACAGACACACAGTGCAGGAGAGGTTTAAGAGCAAAACAAGATCAGTATAGATTACCCTCTCTCAAGCTGAGTAAATGTTTTCATCTTGTATTGTTATACTCTGCAACAGGAATAAATATCTGCTACCTTTTATCATCTCCCTTCATGCTCATGATTGTCAGTCAGCCTGGGTTGCCACGTGCTTATCTGACTTTGGGAACAGCCAGGAATAGGCACAATATGCTTCATGGTGCCAGCCTTGATGCTAGTAAGTGCAATATCCATGCCTAGCAAAAGAAGCAAATGAGACTCAAAAAGACACTTAATAGTACATTATAGATTCTGTTAGGGTGAGATCTTCCCAAGGAAGGAGCTATCTCTGTAATAGACCATTTTTGGTGGTCTCTAGGCAGAAACCTTTACACTGTGTGTCGGTGCTAAGCTGCTGGCCTTCTCACAGGTATCCTATTCTCACTTAGTAATATTCCCATCCTCCCTTGTGTTTACAGTCCCGTAAAAGTGATTCCATCACCATACTTCTGGGTCCTTACAAAGTTTATAACTGATGTGTTAAAACCAGTCTCAGTTCTTAAGTCAAGAACTCAAAGGGTCTTACAGTAAAATCTAGTGCTCATTTCTGTACTATCTTTTAGCATTTCCCTGGCAGTTAATTTGATTGCTATCATTTTTTTTCCATACAAACTTGTTTTTTTTATGATTGAATGAAGTTGTG
The DNA here is from genome assembly GCA_013396635.1 of Penelope pileata. Taxonomy (NCBI): domain Eukaryota; kingdom Metazoa; phylum Chordata; class Aves; order Galliformes; family Cracidae; genus Penelope; species Penelope pileata. Next base: position 141,721 of record WBMW01001142.1, on the reverse strand, counting down.
CTTTTCTATGATTTATTGTAGTATTAAGTTTAAAATATTGCACTTGTTGAGATACCATGGTACATTATCAAAAGTTAAGCTAGTCTAGAATGCCATGATTCTGGTGAGCCCTTTCTGTAATTTATTTCATTTTCTTACATGCCTTTAGCTTAGCCTCTCAAGTCTGTTGTGAAGTCTTTGCACATTATGGTATACTTAATATAATTTATTGGATCAAGAATCTTATTTACTGGAGTTATATTCACCATTCCAATATCACAGTTGTAATTTCTTCCATATAAATCCTAATTCTTTCAGCAACACAAGTTATGAATTATTTTCTCAAGCCAATTTAAAACTTAGGCCTTTGTCCATTGCCCTGATGTCCATTGTGATGTCTATCCATGTTCTCATTCACTGCCTTGCCTTCACTTCCATTAACAGCACAGTTGTTGTCACAGGTATGATCATAAACCTATTTGTATCTGTGTATATATATCTGTCTATAACCTATTTGTATATATTTATATCTGTCATATTATTTGTTGGAAGTAGATTGGCTACCACTTTGCAATTGAAACTAATCTCCACAACTGTGACTTCAGGACCACGAGCCCCCTCACTGTACCTTGTGACTTGATGTTCTGGAGATTTGCGTACACACACTACCAGGCCAACATCATGTCACAAGTACCCCTATCTTTGGCGTTTAGAATATTTTATTAATTTTATGATGAGCACCTGTGTAAACATCAGATAATGTGGTCACAGTGACTACCTGTGATTAAAAGAATAAAATAAATCTCCTTTATTATAATAAAGCTAATACAAAGGTAATGTCACAGTGTTTATTAGGAAAATATAATTTAACCCCATTTCTGCCACCTGAAAATCAGTCCTGTAGGTTGTAGACTGTTTGTGCAGAATTAGTGAAAGGTTTTTTGATCCTAGACATAAAATATGAATTACATTTAAATAATAATAAATAGGCTAATCCAGCCCACTACAGTGTCAATGAAATACTTTCAACTGAATTTTAGCTTTCAGCAATTTTCTCTTGCATATTTTTTCTTATGCCAAGGGTAGATGGCAATTTTTCGTGTTTTGTATAATGAATAAAAATGCCAATTCAGAGCCTTCAGAAATGTGCATTTCAAAACAATGTTTGCAGATGACACTGCATGCGTAAGAAAGTTTGTATGGAGATTATGGAAAGAAAGAGTTGTCCAGTCAAAACAATCTCTTTGGATGTGGAAGATCTGAATTTCAAGACAAGTATAATATCCTGATTTTTGTTTCCTCATAAATCGGAAGGAGAGTATCCTGATATTTTCAGAAGATCAAAATACTTCCCTCACAGAACTTGTTTTACATCTCTTTTTGCAGTTACCTTACATGATATATTCTCTAGATTATGTTTTAGGCAAGAGTTATTCTACCACATTTGCTTGAAATGATTTTGTTAGTCTTTACTGGACTGATTGAAAACTAGTGGAAAATGAAAAAATATAAAGGTGTTCAGGTCATCTATCTCAACTGTTTCAACAGCAGTCAATTTGGAATTTATTATATTTTCTTGTGGATGGCAAGATTAAATGACTACTAGTAATTAAACTCATACTACCTGAACCATGCAAGAAACTGTATTACCTTAGAATTATGAGAGAATGAATGTTGTTAAGGTCTTACCTAAGGGTCTGAAGAAGATTCAGTGCAAACATGACTAAGTACAAAGGAATAGAATTGCTTAATATCCAAGAGCTTCACATTTACAGAAAATGAGAATAAATTGTTTGAAATGTTTATTTTTTGCAACCTTGATAAATATATGACATCTAGATCTGATTTACATTGATTCTATTTGTATTCTGTAGATTGTTGCATTGTCATCAGTGTTCAGAAAGGTAGTGAAGTTAAATTCAATTCAGTTATACCTCATGAATGAGCTAGTTATCTGGCTTGTATAAACTACCACTTAATTTGGTAGAAGTGTGTTAAGGTAGACCAGTTGTAAATCTGCCGAAGTTTGTCCAGCCTCTAGGTCTTTTGCTTTAAAGAGGATCTTCGTATAGTATTTTAGATCATTTATATAGTTGTTCAACCTTATACACCTACTAAAGCTTTTGATGTAGCAAGTAAACTACATGCTTTAACTGCTTTTTAAGTATTTAATGTCATAATTCAAAACAAACAAACAAACAAAAAACCTCAGTAAGCAAAACCAAACAAAGATACGAGACATCTCTTAGCACTGCCTATGTCTTTTAAATATGCCTTCAGTTCTGTTTAGCCTTATTCTTTGAGAGGAAGTAACTAGTAAAGATGTCTGAAGAGGAGAGATCAAGAAAACTTTAATGACCTGTGGGGCTCAGCTACAAAGTAATCATCATCAGCATAAGTACTTTGTGGTGTAAATATATTTCTACCCTAATAAACAAGTGTGATGTAAATTTTCATTATAGTGATAGTGTTAATTCCTTTGTTGGGACTATGATCTTGAAATCTTGTACACAATAAAGTTGGGCAATACGCAGGGAATAGCAAACTTGAATTATTTCCTTGATGAAATTAGTATGCATCGCACTTCAATGACTTGTCTTTGTTTTGTTTCTCTAATCAAAATCTCAGTTAATTTCAGCCTTGTTCTCAGCCTTCCCCACATTAGTTCCGTTGTTTTGATTTGCATCATTTATTGCAGCTGGCTTATTGTCAATCTGTACTTTGGACCTTTACATCAAACAGCAAATTAATTACAGGAAAAGAAGTCCCAATACTACTAATGCGCTTAGAGATTTCACACTTACAAAGAAGTGAATGCTCCTGATTCTCATCAAAAAGGAAAAGTGAAACATAGGGGAGGGTGCAGCAGGTATTTCACAGGTACCTTTGACTATCTGCAAGTGAGCATCAGTTAGTTACCCCCTACCTTCCCCTTCCTAGCCCTTCCCTTCTTTTGATGTCAACTAGGAAAAAAGCATTTAAAAAAATAAAAAGTGGTGCAAGATATGGATTTCTTCTTAAAGGATGTGTAGTCTTAATACTTTTCAAGTGTAGAAGCACTTTTTAAAGTTTCTTAGAAGCCCTGCTGGCATCTGAATTGTTAGCTCCTTTTTCCTGTACTACATCTTAAGAACATAACCAGAAAAAGCAAACTTGATTTTTTTTTTTCTGTCATAATTGACATACTTAAATTTCTCAAAAGAGAGATCAGGAGACACTTAAGCAATGAAAGTACATTTTACAGAAGATACCTGCAGAAACTGTCATTGAAGTGTAAGCAGTAGGTGTTTAAAAGCTTACACTTTTCTGACACAAGCAAGTAATGTAGTCTTTTGTGGAATTGTTACACTGTTAAATTCCTTATTTCTTATTGACTTATTAACAGTTAAAACAGTAACTTTTTATTTTAATTTTCCTTTTTTTAAAAAAAAAGGCATAAAAATGCAAACAGCATTCAAACAGCACTAGCTACTGTGATGAGGAAACAAGGAAAGTGAAAGGAGGCAGGAGAGTCACTGTAAGGTCTAAACATTGAAGAGATACAAGCTACTTCTAGGGAAATAGTCCATTAAAATGATGTGCTAGTTCAGCCTATTTCACAATCTTCCATTACTTACTTACTCGTTTTTACATTTTTCTTGAACAAATAGGTATGATTTCCATAGCTATCTTTTCAAGATACATACCGTCTGTGACTTTCTGATGTTTCCTGCTCTCTGAGCTATCTCATGTAGTCCATCTTTTCAATAGAGCACAGATCATGAGCGAAGGTAATGCCTTGCCCAGCTCTTCAGAGAATATTGAATTTGGTTAGGTACAGTGTCTGCTCTGTAGCAATATCTTTCCTCATTTTTTGTGCCTTATTGTTATCACAGTTTAGGAGCTCAGTCCAGGATTATTCCAAGGTCATTTTCAGAGTCCTGCTGCGATTCTGATTCTTTTGTATTTGTCTCTGGTTCTGAGCTGAATATGAAATATAGTGGCTTAGCTTTTGAATGGGAAATTTAATTTACAACTTGTCAGCTTGCTTGCGAAACAGGTACCAGTGCAAAAGATTCTCCTAAATATATATGCAGCCTCTCTTTTGTTCTTTGTTCTCTTCTTTGTTCCCATGAAGCATGGAAATACACAAAAATCATTTCGGAAATCTAAATTCATAGCCGTCAGTTTTGACCATATCCTTGGGGCCTCCTGGGCAACACAGGCTGTGTGAGACAGCAGATGGTGGCTACACATGCAGGGTATCCATCCAGGAAGCAGTGCACGCCTTCCCTCAGCATCCCTGTCCTTTGTCTGCCCACAAAACTGCAATTTATTGCCAAAAATTGAGTAGCTGCTTCTAGAAAGATTAGAATTTTTCTTAAGAGAAACTCTTTTATTTGATTATATTGTATTTGATTGTATTACTTCTCCGTATTTCTAGACACACCACTTATTGCATGTTTTGTGTTGAGTAGGTATTCTTTGTGCTCTCCAGAAAACGTTTGTGGTGAATCAGCTATCATAGACTTTGAAACAGGCTTACTTTTCAAAGTTCTGAATGTGGTCTAATCCTGTGTAAAATGAGTGACCAGAATTGTCTGGGAGTAGGTTATAGCATGAGTTACAACCATTAAGTTCTTCTGGATTTGCATCAAACTGCAATAATGATGCTATGTAAAACGAAAGAAAAAGCTTGCATACACAAATGTCATTCAAAATACTGCATTCCAGATGAAATGTTGGCATGAGTGTTTAGCTTTGACAGCTAAGATTTGCTCTGGAGATTTTACATAAGCCAAAATTTTCTGTACTTGATTAAATGGTAACTTTTTTTCATGCTTTTTGAAAAAAAAAAAATATATATATATTTTAAAACAGAGTTTGACCAAAGTCTGAATAAGCCAATTCCATGTCTTACAGAGGAGCCTATTTAGTGGTTGTGTGGGTAGATAATCAGTATGAGACTGGCAAATTTATGAAATGTTACAGCTAGAGAAAAACAAACTAAAATACTGCACTTGCAGTCAGTGGGACCTGAACCATTGCATGTGTGGATGAACACAGAAGTGAAATACACATCATACCAGTCCTGAAAAGTGTCTCTGGTGTATGCAAAATGAAGCAGTATGTGTGGAAAAGGAGCTCTCTTTGCAGGGTGGCGGACTCACCGGGTGCTGTTAGGTTGCTGAAGTGTCACATCCATTAAGTCACTTATTTTCAATATCAAACACTGAATGCATCATTGTTAAGCACTGCGCTTTACTCTAAATAACCTAGCCTACTCCTTGAACTAGGATGTCATTCTGAATTTTTCTGGAAAGTGAGGAATGGTGATTAAAGTCACTTTTCTAACAGTAACTTCTAAAACACTGGAAACTGTGATGACAGTATTTATAGCCACAATAAAACATCAAAAAGGTGGTCAAAGCAAGTCCTTGGTCTTTTGACTGTTTTTTAATACATTTAATTGATAAAATGGGAGATTTCTGCCCCTGTGGTTATGGAAGTTGACACTGAATGATAGTCCTGCTTTCTGCTAAGTTCTCTAAGGTAATGGACTTATTACAGTGATGGTTTTAGATTTCATAGTGATCCTGAAATTTGTATCCTGGTTGACTGAATTTCTGTTGCCTTCATTTTAAGAAATCAGAATGAGAAATATCATGAAGTTAAAACACATCCATCAATTCAGACTTCCGCTCGGGCTAACTGGTATTTTGCTCTGCCGGTTTTACTGGCCAAAGAAACCTGTTATGAAGCATGAAAGTTCTAAGAATGATTTTAATAATAAAAGGACCAATTTGTGTATGAAGAATTATTCTTTGAAATTTAAAACTTGTAGAAATGAAATATATTTTAATGTATTTTATTGCTATGATTTTATTATTTTTAGCACGATTTCACAGCTCCTTAATATTTTTAAATACAGGTAATGAATTTGGGCATCCAGAATGGCTTGACTTCCCCAGAAAAGGGAATAATGAGAGCTATCACTATGCCAGAAGACAGTTCAATCTTACTGATGATCATCTTCTTCGCTATAAATTCCTAAATGAGTTTGATAAGGATATGAATAAATTGGAAGAAAGGTTTGGCTGGCTTGCATCTCCTCCGGTAAGCTGTCTATGCTAAATGATAAGTTTTTAGTCACCAGTTGTGTACGTGTTCAGAATAACAACAATATAAAATTTGCATGCAGAAATTTTAAATAGCACTTTATTATGCACTGTGTAATGCCTCACTATATATTTCAAGTTGTCAAAACATGTCGCTGAAATATCTTCCACAGATAATGGAAATGTGAAAGTCTCCTAGCTTCATAGCAAGCTCTTTTCCTACTATTTTTGCTATTTTTTATTGGTAACTGAAGATTGGATAAAGCAGACTATGAAATCCAATCCAAGGATTGCTTTGGGAAAGTGTAAATTGTTCTCACAATTTGCTTTTACATAAATAATTACTGTTATGAGAAAACACTTTTGACAGATTGTAGTGTATACTATAGTTTCCTAGTCTTCAACTTGTCACTTTTGTATTTGCCTTTTTTACCTAAATATTGCACTGAACTTCTTTTTATTAAAGCAACTCAATTATAATTTCTCAGTGATTAAATTATTTCATACTAGTCGTAATCCACTTCAAATATTTTCTAAAATGTGCTTCTAGTTTTTAATGGCTTTAGCAAATAGAGCAAAGGTGTTACACATGCAGCAGTTTTATGTGGTTTATCAAAGCTATTTGTGAAATATTTAAAAAAAAAAAAAAGTGATTCTGCTCCCTACACCCTATGTAGTTGGAAACTTTGATTTGATAAAAGGAAACTTTGATTTTTGCTAGAAGAAAATGTGATTTAAAAAACATCCTATCAGTCTTTGCTGAGCAAGATTTTTTCAAGTGCTCTATATACCTAGCATGCTTTTGCATCTTTAATTTGACATTTCCTTATAAAAAGTAACTTACAGTTTAGTGATCGTAAATTTTCTATGCCATTAGGTAGGCATAACAGTTACACTTTGCATTTAATGCTTATATCTATATTGCTTGGATCTTTTACCATTTTATGTGGAAAGAGGTATTGCAGCAGTGTTTTCTTGTTTTTCTTTTTCCAATTAGAAACTAAATATTTAATAGTATTGGATTTTTTTTTTTTTCCCTTCCTAGGCCTTTGTAACTGAAAAACATGAATCCAATAAGGTCATTGCATTTGAGAGAGCAGGTCTCGTTTTCATTTTCAACTTCCATCCGTATCAAAGTTATGTGGACTACAGAGTGGGTGTTGAAACTCCAGGAAAATATCCTTTTATGTTTATTGTTTCATTTGTACAAAGACACTTATTTAATTAGTCAAAAAAAAAAAGTATTTGTTTTCTAATATTAATGCAAACTGTAACTAGAAGGTAAGAGACTACTTGTCATCAGTACAATCTTGCTTTAATGCTTAGTGTACAGCAGAAACAACAATCAGAAATTTACCTTCTTCATGAGATCATTTGTGTAGAACACAAGTAAGAGATTTAAAGGCTCCATCTGAAAATTTCCTTGTGATGCTTACTTATTTCCCCTCACCCCCCAGTAATGCTGCATAAAAATCAAAAAACTCCCACTTCTTAAATTACAGAAACTGACCACAATAAGATAAGAGTGTGCACACAGTTGCACAGGAAAATGCATTAGTTTAAACCTCCAGGAAGATTGTACAATTTCTGTTTTATAATTGGGTGGACTGAGAATGTGCTCTTAGCTTAGCTGAGAAACAGTAAATGATTAATCTTGAGTAATTGGCTGATTTTACCTTGTCCAAATCCAGTTTTTCAAGTGCATTGACAAGCAAAGTCTAATGAAACTTGCGGCATCAATTTAAAACACGGCAGCTCCTCACTTTTTCTTTAATTAGCAGTTTCAGCAAACTGTTGCCTTATTTGAGTTGTTTTAGTGCAGTGCACCTTATTACTCTAACTACTGAGCACTGCTGAATTTGCCTGCAGGAACTCCAAAGCATAGCAGGATTCTGGTTTAGAAACATCAGGTGAAACCCCACCTTCTTCAGTGCTCTCTCCTGCTCCCTTAGAGTCCTGCTGGAGCTTCTTGAAAAGGTGGAGTGGAGAAGTAATTTGGATTAGTAAAATCTTAATCTGGTGCTGTGAGATATACCAGTACTTGACGGTCATAGGCATTGGATAGCCACCTGTTTCAGATGATGCTACCATACTTCCTCTGTCCTGTATGAAATGCTTTGAGTTCTGCAGATGGAAAAGGGGCAACCTCAATTTTAAGGACTACAGCACATAACTATAAATTTAGTGTGACTTTCTTGCTCTGATATAGATGCAGTTAAATCCAAAACACATTTTGTTGTTCGTTTTCTTTGTCAAAGACACTAGAGGTTCAATTCTCAGAAATGCATGGGAAGTAATTCAAGAAATCTCACTCTCAAGAACTTGGTATCATTTTTCTCTCTCTTCTGTAACAAATGTCTTGATCAGGCCTGTATTTAACTACTAGTACATACGAATCTGTTTCCCTATCTTCATTTTCTGTTTTGTACTAAGAGAATTAAATACCCAGGCGTTATTTTTATGCGTGTATGTAAATGTGCTGTGCACAGTTCTACAAAAATTTCACCCCATATCATCATACAGCAAAGACGGAACTAAGCTGTGCTAAGGTACTTCTGAAATTATTTAGCCTTTCTTTATGTTTATGGAAATATTTTTATGTTTACTCTGACTAAATAATTTATAAGCAGTCTTTTGGGCTTTTTACCAGTGCTCTGAATTTTTCAGTCCTTTCAGAAACATTTCATGAATCTATTTTATAGCATCAGAATCTCCTTTCTCCTTAGACATTTATTGTTTGTACAGAATCCTGAGTGCATTGCTCCTGTTTCAGCTGAGGCTGCTCTATAGAAGCTGTTGTGAAGCAAATTGGAAATTCTGGTCTTCACTGGTTTTCCTTTGCAGATCAAGGCCTGCTTGGATTTCAGTAAGTTGATCTGAGACTAGTTCTCTCTGGGCATTGGAACAACTTTCTCTACTGTATCTTGGCAAGCAGCACAGTCAATACTGATTGCTTTTTTTTATTTTTATTTTTTTTTTAATTTAAGCAAGTGGAAACTCACTGGGAAATGTTTGTTATTCACTTAGTGGTAGATGATCACATTTTTTTAGATCCTTTCTTTTTTTAGTTTGATTCACTGACAGTCATTTTAGAACTTAGCAACTCAAGTGTGTATGAAACAAGTATTTTATAAAAAAGACATACAGATGATATTTCATATTTGCACTTTAAATCATATATTTATTTTAATATGTTAGTCTCAGTACACATTCTTGTCTTTTAAGTGAGTGCAGTATAATTTTTACACCATATATTACAGATATTTTAAACATAAAAGGCCTTTGCTAAAGCATAAGGATACATACAAACTTTTTTATTCACTGAGCTAAAGCTTTTACTGCTGATGGAACTACCAATTACAAACACTGCATTTGCTTTTGTTAAAACTGTTTTGTCTTTCTAATTCCTCCCACGCTATTCAAATAAATTTATAGTTCTTTGTCTTCATTGTGCCATGTTAGCTGCTTCCTCTGGTAGAGCTGAGGGTTCTCAGTGCAATCATTCTACTGCTACTCCTGAGAGCTTTGTTCATTTGGTTAAGAAAGTGTTGTTCCATTTTACTGTATAGTATTGTTCACTATTCTGAGGGAAAATAGCGAGCTTGTAATTTTTTATTCTTCCTTGGGAATCTCAAATAGAGAATCTTCCCATCAGTCCCCTTCTCAACAGTCTTTTGATTGTCATTTTATTCTACAGCAGTTCAATGTATGAACAAGGGGAGTGAACTCTGGAAGTGAGCTATTGCCAACTGGATCGCAGCCTGATAAATGTTGAATTTTTAAGTCTGAAGACAGGAATCTTCTTTCTAGTATCTGGGATTCTGAATATGTGAGTCATTCCAAATGATACATTTGGTATCTCTTGTGATCTATCTGTCTGCAAGCTCTGGTTCACAAAGCTGGCCTGAGGAGATTTTCAAGTTTCAAAAGCTGACTCACTTTGCCTGCTTGTCCCTCAGGTTAAACACAAGTGTTTCCCATACCAGGAGAATAAAAAGCCTGCTCTCTGTTGGTGGGAGAAAGGGGGAAGAGAGAGAAAAAATAAGTATCTTTATAGAAAGACACTGTAATGCTAGAATTGGGAGTGTTTGACAATATAATTTAGTTGCCCCAAAACTAGTTTTAGCTTAACAGTGGATTGAATATGTCTTCATCAGACTCTTCTGAAACAAAATTTCGGAAGTTGCCCTGCTTTCTATTGGTCATTGAAATAAAAATCAAGACTATTCACAATAAAAAGAGGAAAACAACAAAGGAGTAAAAAGAAAAAGTAAATTTAACTTAGGTGAAATTCTTTCAATTTGGTTTACAAATAACCCTTTTCTTGCTTTTCTCTTTGGCCTTTAAAATAAAAATCACATTTATGTTAATTAAATCAAAACTCCTTTTTATCCATGAAGTTTGCTTACAATCTATTTCTAAGAATTCTCAACCAAGGCCATTGCATGGAATGAAACACTGGCATATCTTTTCTAAAAGAAACACTTTTGACTGTATGCATCAAACAGGACAATGTACCCTGCTGATTACACTGTACAATCTCACTTCTGACTAGTGCCTGTTGCTAGACAAGTCTGTGAGCAATAGGTTGTCCATGAACACCTTGAACATACTTTTTGTTTCTGTTTCTTTTGCTTTTTGCTTCTGTTGTCTAGGCAAAAGTCAAGTATTATTGCATCTAACAATTGTATTCTTAATATTTTTTCCTTGATAAATGAAACTTAAAGCATCCATTATCCCATTTCTTTGTGCAAAAAGTTTGCTTGCAAGCAAAGCCCTGGAGTTGTGGAACTACCATGACCAGGTAGTACTACATCAGTATATTAGGGAACTGCTGAAATCTTAGTAGTTGCTGGTATGTGATGTGTGTAGTTATTCAGGAAACATCTCAATTAAACTTTACATGCCACTGAAATACTTCTCTGAAGCTGAGTTCAGGAGCAAAAGAATCATGTTACAGAAGTCCCTTAAATATTCTCTACTTAGCTGAGCAGTGGTAGCTAACTGTATGCATTGTATCAATTGACAGCAGATTTGAGATATTGATAACTAAAATTGCCTCATTTCTCACAGGTGAGAAGTCAATATATGATACTAGTAATTCTGTTTGTACCAGCAAGCCTTAAAAATTCTGTATTCTTTTCATGTATGTTTTGTTTGCAAGAAAAAAAGGCGAGAGTTAACATGTGGAATACAGTGCTGTGAAGAATTGGATCGACTTATTTTCTGTAGCATTCACATCTGTATAAAATATAAGCAGTAAACAGTGGCTAACTTAAACTTTCATTTCTGTAATCTTTGTAAGCCTGGTAAAAGTAAGCCAGTGCAAAAGAAGAAAAGGATGGTGTGATTTCCAGGACACGAACAAAGTTGAGGCTTTTTTTGGTGCTTCAGGAAGGACTTGCCTTTATTTTAGAACTGAAAGTTAAGGGTAGTTATCAACCATGCAAGTCCATAGGAAGTCCACTTTATACTCTGGTTATGCAGGAGAGCTAAAAATTATGGTTAGATATAAGGAAAAACTTCTCTGAAAGAGTGGTCAGGCACTGGTATGAAATACATCCCAAATTTAACAACCACTATTACCCTCCTATTCTACTTGCTTTCGGCACCTTCTCTTCTTCCCTGTCAGTGTTCAGCAGACCAATGTTTAGTATCTATTTTCCTTAAAGATGCCGCAACGTTTTTCACATTGAACCTCTCTTCTTTCTTTCTAACTCTTGTCCTGCAATTATAGCAGTGAATTTTATATGCAGTTTTGTAACTTTTAACCCAAGATTTTATGAAAGTATGTATCCTGTAAATAGGAAATAATGTCATGTCTGACCTTAATCTTCAAAACAACATTTCCATTTCTGAAAACAATTCCTTATTTTCCCTTTGGAATTTAAACATGAAACAGAAGTACTTAAAAACAGGAGTTTATTGTTACCCTGTGTTGTTTTTAAGAAAGCAGAGATTCTTTTTAATTTTGTACTCTGAGAGGCAATTTGCTGAATAAGCCTTAAGACTCAACTATTATAATGCATTGATTAAATTCTTTTAAATAAAAATGTTATCTGAACAACATTGGGAATTGTGAGAAATGTGCTGATGCTTTCACTAACCTATACATAGGTTTAAGTTTGTTAAATGGATTGAATTAATCAAATAACTGTATGTGACACTTGTCTTAAATTTATCTATACTAAGTGGATGGCTTTGTCACATCACTATATTCTAATAATATATATCACTACGCTGTTGCCTTTTATAGCTCCTCAGGTGTGTTATTAGGTATATTAAAGAATACAGAGCTTCCTGACTCTCTAGCCTGTGTTTTTGTATGCATTCAGATGTTTTTATCTCACTGAAGATGACATCCTTCTTTCAGCAGTTCTTTAGTTGTAGGATGTTGGCGTAGCTAACCTTACTGTACTTTGTAAGAGGAATAGTAGTAGGTATTAGAGTCCTTCTGGTCTTGCTTAGTTTGGAAAGTCTTTTTCGGAACAGGTGGTCAGTCAAAAGCTTAATGAAGAGTCACGGCAAGCTTGGAGTCAGTTTTTCTTCCCTTTTTTGCCACTGTCTTCTCTGTTGTATTTCCCTTGAAAGTGAGTTGTGCCCTTCTACATCTTGTTCTCATAAGATCATGTATAGTGTAAGACCTTAATAGTGGACGTGAGCGTGAAAGTATAAATATTGTTGAGCAGTACCAAATCTCAACTAGCATATCTGTCTTAAAATTTTGTGTTGTCATATACTACTAAAATGCAAGCGGGGGAAAAAATATTGTGNAGTCCTAACTCTCTCAGCCTGTCCTCGTAGGGGAGGTGCTCCAGCCCTCTGATCATCCTCGTGGCCCTCCTCTGGATACCTCCATTAGAAATATTGCCATTTTTGTATGGCATAATATACCAAAGCATTGTGAAGCTAGAATGAATGAGTATCAGAAAGTTGTACACTTACCGTTGGCATGAATTTACAGTTAATGTATTGAAAGTCAGAGTTACTGATACGCAAATAGCTAGATGAGGCCTGAAATATCACAAATATTGTCATTTCATTGTCAATTGAAATGCTTGGGGGGTTGGGGGGGAAGAGGCTCTCTGACATTTGCAACCTGCGCTGAGAGCTTCTAATGAGCAAATAAGGTCACTGGAATGAGTCACTGGAGTGTGATTGCTGAAGGCAAAGATGCTGCTTTTCAGGCTGCTTTGAAGTGCAGTTATGTAACTGTCCGTGCCTATTAGAATTCAGTGTGTATACAGCAAATGAAGACAAAGGACTTAATTTAGGATCAGCGAAATGCCAAATTCTATCAAGGCAGTTCATACGTTAAGGTTAATATGTGTGAATAAGAAATATAGCCTACTAATGCATCTTGAAAAAGTTTGATCGGAGTAGGAAAAAGACACAGGTTTCCAGCACCATGAATCTGTGTAACTATTAGGGCAGCATATGCTATTTTTCAATTTCTGTTTCATTATGTGAAGTGAAAAAGAAAACATTTCTATGCTGGTACTGGAATCTTACTTCATAAATTATGCTCTTTCAGAAGCCTTTTCGTGAGAAATAGGCAGCTTGAGCTAACAAATTATTTCTGCCTAATTTGCTTCAGTTTGGAGATGGAAGAATAATCAACATCTAGGTCATCTGTCTCTACTTCTGATTGTAGATAAAATTTTGAATATTAACAGGGAAACCATTCATAAGTTTCTGCCTTTTTTTTTTTTNTTTTTTTTTTTTTAAATTCTGTGTAGACCTTTGTGTGGCGTAGTGGTTGGTTTGATTCCAGGGCCTGCCTGCAATAAAACTTTGTTTCCTCTATTCAGAAGGAAGGTAGGTGAAATAAGACAGAAAAAGAGTAGGAAAGTAGCTTTGATTTGTTTTCCATTTAAGCTAACAGTAGTAATTTCAAAATAACTTCCCTACTTCTGTAGTAAGATGTATTCCAGTGTATTGCTGTCTCTACTATTAGAATAATTTCCTTACCGTTCGATTGAAATCTGTCTTACCACAATTGAAGCACTTTTTTTTCTTTGTCCTGTTCTTAATGGAGGGGAGAGATCTTCTCTGTTTTGATGACTCCAATGTCACTTTTTTGATCATGTTAAAATTTTTCAACCTTTCTTCTGGAATTAGCTTTGCTTGAACTTCATTGCCACAACCAAGTCATAGCTCGAGCAGTTTACCAAATCTATGCAACTATTAAGATTCATGATCTTGAAAAATTTGAATTGTGTGACATTTGTGCCAGTGTTTTCCCAACTATTTACTTTCTTTCATCTTGTAGTGTTCCCACAGTTAAATAATTCCTTTTCCGTCCTTTGTAGCATTTTGCGTTGATGCCAACTGAACTTTCCCTTGACCATTTCTTGAATTTGCTGTGGGACTATGGCACAGTTGAAGCAACTGTATATTTTGTCATCTGCAAAATAATATTAGATTTGTAACAGAATTATTGCTAATGTGGACAAAATATCTGAACGGAAATGTGTTTATGAAAGTACTGCTGGAAGCAACAAAATAAGGCTTAAAAGTATGGTCTGTCTTTGTAATAGAGAACGCTGTTCCCAGCAGTAGAACAAAGGAATCAGTTTTCCTGTCAAGACAGGAAGGTAGGTGCTCTGATAAGTGTCACCATCTCTGTTGTGGCACAGCGGACTTGTCAGACGACCCTGCATCCTAACAGTAGGGATGGCAACAAGATTTAACATATGCTATTCTTTTTCCCATTAGCACAGTAGGAAAGCAGATACATTGCAAGTAAACAAGGATAAGCAGACAGTGAACAGCAACCTTTCCTAACACTTACAGAGACTGCAAAATTCCACAGCAAAGAATAATGACTCAGAACAACTGCTGTCTTCCAGAGGGTGTAAAAGATTTGTCCAGTAACGTGGTGCTCTTTGTGAATCAAGGAGAACCTAAGAGACTTAATGAAGTGTTGGTAACTGACATCCTGTGTTCTCAGTGTTGTATGTTTGTACCATACCACTTCAGCACGTGTGATTTGGTATAGGAGTGAAAGAAATCTGTGAATGAATGAATGTGGCTAAAAGCAACTTTCTTAAAGATTTTGTAAATATCCTTTTCCCTTCCATAAGAATCTACATAGACTTTTGTTAAATAAATTTTCTGCAGTGTCAGAAGTTTCATTAAAAATCAGTTTTATATGTATATATTCCCCTCTTTTCTTTTTTTTTTTTTTTAACAAGCCTTGTTATCTTGCAACAAGTAAATAAGCATTTTATCATTATGATTACCAACTGATAGGGATTTAAATACATCCATACTTACCTTTGGCTGAAGCAAAAAGGTATAGTGCATGTTCCCTTCCTCTTCAGTGCTGCACCATAAGTTAACTTCTAAATGGCTTCAACTATCCTCTGAATATCCTGGCTGGAGATCATCAGGCCAAGATGCTTAATGTGATTTGAAAACTCATCTAAAACAGCTCTCTAATGTGCTCTTTCTCAAGGTTGACACCTTGGTCTTCTCCAAAATTAGGAGTGTGTGTAGAGGAGGAAAAGAGGTACTCTTTGTCTTGAAATTATGCTGATAACTTGGTTTTCTATTGAAATTCAAGAATCATTAAAAACAAACAAAAAAGGGGCCTAACCACTGTAGATTCTTTACAGTCCTTGTGGAAGCTTCACTTTTCTTCATCATTCCTCCATACATGGTGCATTTGAAAAACGAATTCTTGTTTTACTTAGTGTGTCTTACTACAATATCATTTTGTCCCTTCAATTTCCTTATTACTACCTTGGTATTCTTTTATATCTAGCCTGAAAATCTGGTATCTTCTTTCTAGGATTTGAAGTGAATAAAAAGTTCTTTGTTTAGTCATAATGCTCTGTGACTATAGTTCTTGTTTTGTGTGCGTATTAGTAATCCATAAATTTATGCTTGTGCCCATAGCTTTACTTCTATAAAATCAGTTCAGCTTTATAATAATGATTTTCAGTTCTACAGCTGCTAGTGTTTCTTGCTTTCCTTTTTTTTTTCCATTTCATTTCTTCTCTTCACTCTTTGGCAGGATATTTTCTTTTACTTTAAGCGGTAACATTTTCACAACGAAAGTTGTTGCCTGGACAGCATGTCTGTTCTTGCTTTCTGTAAGTATTTTCCTTTGGCTCTGGTTCATTACTGACTTTGACTTCTCAAACCAGCTAGCACTTTTGTATGTAAGTCATGCATTGTCTTCATTATCATCCTCATGATTTCTCTGTCAGTGCTTTTTCCAACACCTTTTCTACATAATTTTGAAAAACAGAACAGCATTCTCCACCCAGTTATATTTTGCTCTTGAGTAGGTTATAGTTCCAGTAAATCCAGTCTAAAATCTGAGTTGGAGTAGCTTAAATAGGGGTCGCAACCGTGGTACAACATTACTAGCTACAAGTCTAATTGCAGAGATGCTGCTTTTCCAAGCAGAAACTTGACTACAGTGCTTGACAGGCAAGCAAACATTGAAACAGATTGCCTGAGAGGTTGTGCAGGCTCAATCTTTAGAGTGACTTTTTGAAGACCTTACTGGATAAAGCCCTGAGCCACCTTATCTGACCCTGTAGCTGACTTCCAGAGGTTCCCTCCAACCTGAGTGTTTGATGATCCCATCCTACGATGTGTAGTCCTTATCTTTTCTCCTTTAGGCTGGCTTATGATACTGTTTCCTACCCTCTTGTGTGAGTGTAAACTCCTGTGGTAAGTGGAGGCCACTTTTCTTACCCATATGAGCTCTTTTCTCTACTTAACTTGCAGCTGTTAAGCAGTAGCTTTCTTAAATAGATGCTTTCTGTGTTAAATTTGGGAAATACACTCTCAATAATGTCAGAGCACTCTGAGTCAATTTTAAATAGATTAAAATAGTGAAATACCTAAATGGAACAGAAATTTATTTAGCAGAGAAAGGTGTTTGTGTTTAAGGTAGATTTCTTGATTTTCTGGACTTTGGTTAACGAAGAACACATTGCTTTCAGAAGAGTTGTGTTGAATCTGGAATATTTTTCTTCGTTTGTAAACTTCTGAGACATTCTGTATTTCATATCTTCAAACTTTAGATACATAATGAAGACAAGCTGAGAGAGCTGGGGCTATTCAGCCTGGAGAAGAGAAGGCTCCAAGGTCACCTGATAGCTGCCTTCCAATATCTAAAGAGGAGCTATAATAAAGAGGGAGACAGACTCTTTAGCAGGGTCTGTGGGGACAGGACAAGGGGGAATGGCTTTAAACTGAAAGAGAGGAAATTTAGGTTAGGTTTAAGGAAAAAGTTTTTTACAATAAGGGTGGTGAAGCACTGGAACAGGTTGCCCAGAGAGGTGGTGGAAGCCCCGACCCTGGAGACATTCAAGGTCAGGCTGGACCAAGCTCTGAGCAACCTGATCTAGCTGTAGATGTCCTTGTACATTGCAGGGGAGTTGGACTAGATGACTTTTAAAGGCCCCTTCCAACTCTAAGGATTCTATGATTCTATGATTCTATAACTTGAGTATTCTGATGTCAGGGAAAGCAAACTGAACTATTTTCCTGTTAAATGCTTCTTTTTCTTCTTTGGGGTAAGTTTTGTGTATGATTGTCCCTGTACATTGCTGGGGAGTTGGACTACATGACCTTTAAAGGTCCCTTCCAACTCTAAGGATTCTATGATTCTATGATTCTTATATTGCCTTAATAACTTAAGAATGTATACAGAGCTTCATATTCTGGTAAACCAATTTAAAAACAAACAATCAGGGGAAAAAAATGACAAGAAACAACTGCGTAGGTGATGTTCTTTGAACACCAAGGTGACTTAGAACTGTAGAGCAAATCATTGTAAGGGTTGATCATGAGATTTACTTCAGAAGCGTACTGTGAAGTCCATCTGAAATGTTAAGGTCAATGCACCTTCCACCTTCTCATTCTAGATCTCATGACGATAGTGAGAATCAAGTGAATATATGGAGCCCTGGTTGTTTGGGCGTGCACTTTCTGTCTGGTAGCTGTGCCACTGAAAGAATGCATTAGTTACATGACTCTGTCCACTCCATTCAATGAGTATGTATAAACATACAAGAGATAAGTTGCTTATGGTAAACAAAGTGGCACTTCTAAAGCATTGCACTTGAGTTTTTTAATACATGACCTCTCTAATTCTTTGTGCAACCAGTTGTACTTTGAAGAAAGAGATATAGTGACTTAACTCATTCTGTGAACTGCCCTGAACTGAAGCCATTCTATTTTCATTTTTTCTTAGAATACTGCTTGGTTGAATCTTCAAGGTGAGCAAACAGATACATACAGCCCTACCTGTTCTCACAATAAAACCAGGGAGGGTTTCTCTTCTACCTTTTGGGATAGATTTAACTAGAGAAAATTAGCATGATATCTTATGTATCTGAGCCTCTGGCTGTACCTAAAGAACAGAAAAATGTGCCTAAGTATGGAAAACATTATTTCAGATAATGGTGCATAGTTCTGGTTTGACCCAGCAGATAGCTAAGTCTCACACAGTTGTTTGCTCACCCTACCCCCTCCCAAGTGGGATGGTGGAGATAATTAAGGAAAAAAAATACGGTAGAACTCGTGGGTTGAGATGAAAGCTATTTACTAAGGCAGCAGAGAAAATAAAAGAAATAAAAGAACATATATATATATATAAAACAAAAGATGATACGCAAAGCAAGGGACCAGCAACCGATACCCAACCAGCCAGCAGCCCCTCCCTCCGAGAAAGAGACTCCTCTTCCGTAAAAATCATGGGATGTGATGTGGTATGGAGTAGCTCTTTGGTCAGTTTGGGTCAGCTGCCCTGGTCCTGTCCCTTCCCAGTTCCCGGCTCCTTATGCCTTCTAACTGCTTCACTGAGAAACAAATTATGTCCTTGGCTGTGTTCAACACTGCCAGGTGTTATCAGTTTTGTTTCTCTTCTGAGAAGAAAACATAGCTTCATACCCGACACTATGAGAGAAGTAACTTCTGTTAGAAACTAAGACATGCATTTAAGGGCACATGAACTTCTGGTAGTTAGATTGATATCTGTGAAGGCTTCAACTGAAATATGAAAACTACATCTGTGAACTTCATATTTTCCTCTTGTAGTTTTCAATTTTGAATAGAGAAGTAATGTAAAAGCAGGGTAAGCTATTTTTGTGCTTAAACGTAAGTCGTACAAGGAAATTTGGTACATTCATGACAGATTTCTAATCCACACTTTGTAAGGGTTGACCCTTAGTAATTTGTAGTCTTCTGTGTTGTTGGCTTAGAGTGACTTTTTTTTTTAATGAGAGAAGTTGGAAAGACTTGTATACTCAGCTTTAAATGCTGGTGTGAGTCATTGTTGTGGTTTGAGCCAGCAGACCTGAAAAACCACACAGCTTTTTGCTCACCCCCTCCCTCCTCCTCCCAACTGGGATGGAGGAGAGAATCGAAAAATAAGGTAGAACTCGTGGGTTGAGATAAAACTATTTACTAACAGAAAAGGAAAATAGAATAAAATAACAGTAATGATAATTATATACAAAACAAGTGATTGTACAAAGCAATCGCTCACCGACCGTGATCGATGCTCAGCCAATCCCCAAGCAAAACAGACCCTCGCTGCTCATTTCCCTTCCTTATATAACATGATGTCATATGGTATGGAATATCCCTTTGGTCAGTTTGGGTCAGCTGCCCTGTTCTTGTCCCCTCCCAGCTCCCTGTGCCCACCCCCCAGCCTCTTCACTCTCCTGGCAGAGACATGCAAATGTCCTTGGTTCTGTTCAATGCTGCCGGGTGTTATCAGCCTTGTTTTTCTTCTAGAACCAAAACACAGCTTTGTAGCAGACACTGAGAGAAAGTTTCAGTTAGAAACTAAGACAGTCATTCTACACTGCTTTGCTAGTTTATTCAGTCTGACCTCTTAGCATTCACTTATTACAATGTTGAATCTTGTTCATGTGTAGGCTGTTTGTATGCTAGTTGCTAAAACAAAACGATAGAGAAATGCTGGTACAATACTTGAAAGGTGGCATCTCAGATGAGCAAAAATATTTTACCAGAGTTTGAAGGTTAGATTTGTCAAAATATTTCCAACTCATTAAAGATCTTATTTGGAAGTTTTTATCTTGTGCAATCTCCACACATGTAGCTAATAAACTAACTGTACTAAAAAGCAGTTTAATGCTTAGCATCAGATGGAGTCAGCCTTAGTTTTCATGTGTTACATTTAAAGGTGATGGTTAAGTTGGTAAACACATCCTCATTAAAAATTTTCAGTAAATCTGACTTTAATAACTCCCAAATTCTCTGTCTTTTCAGGCAAGGGCATTAAATAATGGGTAGGCATGAACGTGTATGGAAATTATGTGAACTTATTTCTGCCTAAGAGTAGAGACAGTACTACAGTGTCCAATACTGCTAGCAATAAAAATTACACTCACTGGAAGCCTCAGCATTTTATTTTCATGTTCTCCCTGTCACCACTGCTTCTTAATGATTTTATACGTGATAACACCTGAAAACATGCTGCTTGCACCAGTATTATTATCTGCTAGAAGAAGTCAGATGCGTAGATTTGGAAACTTACTAGTTCTTTTTAAGTTTGGATTATTTTTTCTCAGTTCTGGTGTCTATTTTTTAAGCCTTTATTGAATAGTGCTTATATAACTGCTTTAATTCACTGACTTCACTAAGGATGGAATTTTTCAACACTTTGATGTTGCATAGGAAAACTTTTTTCTTTCAATCTACTATGATATAACTTCTATTTGAAAGAAGCTTGTCCTTTAATATCTGTTTCTGGATTAGAATGCTGGGTCAAAACTAATACGGAGCTTGTTTAACTTCTTGCCTAATTGATACAGACCCTAACTTTTTTTCTGTAAGAAATTTTATTTTCTCTTTTCACTTCTCCATGCTTTCTTTTTATGTAATGCATAATACAAGATCACATGTGGAGGGCTGTTGTTATGGCAGCATTGGAGCATCTTTTTCTTCAAGAAGCTGTAACAATGAATTTGGACAGGTAGAGGAGAAGTGTTTTTTGTTCTGTATTCTTACATGTTGTGCCAAATGCCCTAGTTAAATATCTCTTGCTTTTGTACAGTCTTTTGAACAATAAGTAAATATATGGAACTATTTAATGAGATTCAGGGTTCTTGAGAAGAGATGGTTTTTTGTATGTGATGTACAACTATGACAGCATATACACAGTAGCTATTTCTGTAAAGGATTTCCCTTAGGGAATATTGAAAGTTGTTTGTTTGTATAAAAAATAAAGCACCTAAAATTTTCTTTGAATGCCCCAAACAGGGGAGTGTACCTTAGCTGTTACTTTTGTGAGTAAATCTTCTAATCCATGTAGATGTAATGGGAATGAGTAAATTTTATCTTGTCATACAGTTGTAATTTCCAGAGGTATTATGTGTGGAGTCATGCCAGTGTCGCTGTTGTTGCCACTATAACTGGCTCAGCTGATCCAGGGACTGTTTAAAGGATCAAAAGCTTCTTCAAAGTGTTCTCATGTTTGTTGTCCATACCTTTCTTTCTTTCTAGCCTAACTTCACTTTCTAAAAGTTTCTATATACAGCCATAAAGTAAATCTTCAAGCACAGTTTTTGATTCTTTTTGATCTGTACTTTAGCTTTGTGCCATCTGTATTGCCAGAACCAAATCCTTTTGCTTTTAACTAATAAATGGTAGCAAGGGATAAAAATGAAATCTTTATAAGATATTCTTTTTATAGTTTGAGAAGTACAGAGAGTAAATGGGAGCTGATTTACATATCAGCTGAAAAGAAAATATTTACATATATACTCATGCTCTAGGTGCATGTCTGGGAAACTCCACAGAAACAGAAGTATGGGCACTTAAACACTTAATTGTATGATAAAACTATAACAGTACCTGATCCGAATTTTAAAACAAATTATGAAGGGTGGAGGTGAAACAGTCAGGATGACATAGTCCTTTTGTACATGATTAACTGTCCTTCCTACATTTCCAGTCTTGCTTAGTCATATTTAGACTTTCTAACTTGGTGGGTATCCTGTCATATAAGTAATCTGTGTAATAGGACTTTTATGTGTAATACAGAGGACCCAGCTGTACTTAAACATCTATCACAGATCAAACACATTCAAATAAAATTATGTGAATTAGACCAGACCATAGAAGATCAGTTTCTTTATAAATACTCAGTAAGCCTTATGTCATTTTACAACTGGTCAGTAGAAATTCCTGTCTACTCTTCTGCAAAGTTCCTAATTAAGCAGCACCATCACCCCCACAAAGAACACTGTAATTCTTTTATCGATACTAAAGGTTGAGGAACAAAACACAAATTATTTGATTTTATAGTTTGCCTTTGCTTAGTGGTGTTTTATGTGTCATTAAGCATGCATAAAATTAAATTAAAAATGTGTTAAAATATGTATTTTGAAGTATCATAAAAGCATAGTAATTCATTAATTAATGTGGTATATAATGTCAGGCTTTCCATTTCCAGCTCTATCTGTACAAGAGTTCATTGCTTTTGCTGCTTTGCTCCAATGTAGTAGTTAGGAAATTCAGTTAGAGCATTAAGCTGAACAGAAATCAGGCTATTTTCAATCAGAGTATAGGGTAGTATTTCCAGCATCCTGTCACTGAAACAAGAGAGGCCCCACTGCAGAAGAAAAGGCTTCTATTATGTGCTTCATTAAAATACAAAACTGTTGTTTAATGTTTTCGTGAAGGTAGCATTCAAAAACTTAAATGCTTATAAAATTCTGAAATGGAAATACAGCTTCTCTGTGAGGTTTAAGTTGGAAGGCAAATGGTCTTGTTTACGAAACTAAGTCTTTTTCCTTATAATTTGTGCAGATCTTAGAATGTTTTTGTCCCTGTTTTTCAGGATCTGGTTAGCAGTACTTATGCCAAATAAGTGATGTTGTGAAGTGTGGAGAGGCAGTGATTGCTAGAGAGACTGTGAGACATACTTTAATAGCATGGATTAAGGAAATGGGATAACTTGTTTCAAAATTAGCATAGCCATAACAATTGCATTTGCTGTAAATAGTTTTAAAGGAATCATTAGAGATGTCAGGGCTTTCAGCAACATTGATAAATTATTAAATTTAATGTATAATGTAGATCATAGTAGCAACGAGTGAAATGCTTGAGGGAGACATTCTCCTGCCATGTTCATAAAATATACAGTGGAATAGCAGCAGCCCTTGCTGATGCTGGCTTTGGAAGGATACTGAAGAGAAAATGAGGAACTATAGTTTGGTTTGGTATGTTGTGCGTGGCAAGAAGTGGACAACAATTTGGGCATTTATAAAATAAAGGAGGGCAGAGTATATAGTGCCCACATAAGGCATCGAGGATTAAAGGTGACAATGAATTACAATTTTCCTAACATTTTTTTTGTAAACAAATGAGAAAAGCAACAAACATAAAAATGCTGCTAGAGAATGCAGCGTTTCTCTTTTTGTTGTATTCCCTCTAGGAATCAAAAACTAACATGGTAGTTATGGATATTGGTCTCTTTTGCTGTAAATACTTGTGGGGAAGACATTACTTAACATTAGTCGTTCAATAGCGAATTGACAGCTTTGGTTTTCTTCCCTTATCTGTATCTGTATTTCTTCTTTCTTACCTTCTGTCACCAAAACCTGTGCGATCTGCTACTCTTCTGAACTATTACAGACTGAGTTTGCACTTACTGTTAGTTTAGGCATCTTTTGTGTTATGTCAGACTTCAAATGAACAGTCTTTCGTGTTGCCTGGGGATTTAATTTGATAGGGCTGTGACAGTCGGGAAATTTTCTAAGTTCATCAGCACCTGTTAGAAATAGAGAAATGTAAAAAGACTTGAATAAAAACAATTTTGTTAATACCAAAATCCCTAGATTTTAATCAGGCCTATTTTCAAAAGGTTGAGCACATACAGAAGCCCAAGAGCAGTTTAAGAGCCCCTGAATGGGTGAAGTGTTGCTTCACTCTTCCCTAATCCTATTAAATACAAGCTCTCTCAAAATAAGATTCTTCCATTGTTTGAAATTAAGGAAGAAGATTCTGGATTATAGAACATTTATTTCTTTCTCTATATGTGTTTGTTTTTGGTTTGGTTTGATTTGATTTGATTTTATTTGGTATTTGTTGTTGGCTTTTTTTTTTTTTTTTTGTGAGAGGAAGAGAGGGGAAATACTGAGGCTTTCTGTTCTTTCTGTTGTGACTTCAGGAGGGTAAAAGATGTTTTATTTATACCCAAACAAGAAAATCGGAACTACTGATACTCAAAGGTTCTAGATAGCTTGTGTAATAGATTTCTACAGCTGAAGTGATCCAGCAACTTGAATATGGCTGACAAAAATGACAAAAAAATAATAATAAAATATTTCATTTGTTGTTGTCCCTAATAAGAAGAAATATACTTTTGAATAAGTATTAGCTCTTTATTTCCCCCTTTATCTTTTATTTCTTCCTTCAAAATTATTTTATCTCTTGTTTTTGGCTTTTGCTATTTTTTATTTGAATCCTTTTAAGTACCTGTACAGGTATTCCAACTCATTGTTAAAATGTTAAGTAACACCCCCATTTGAGCGACTGCTGTCAGAATAATGCTTGTTTTTAAAGGACTTCTAAAAATATAACCTTCCTTTTGTTCTTCTATGAACTTTGAAAGGAATTATAAGGTTATATTCTTATTTAAAATATATACCTTTTTCTTTAACACTTGATCAGTCCTTTGCAGTTAAACACTAATTGTGATTTTGATGATTGTTCACAATCATGTTATTTCTTATAAATGCTATTCAAAGCAAAGTCATTCATTTTGTTTAATGGTGCATGCTTAGTCTAGATCATTGCACAAATTGCTGTATATATCCACTGTAATACTGTAAGTTTATCATTCACTGAAAATTCCAAAAAAGATGAGAAGATAGTTTATTTACTAGGAGTCACTACACTATGATGAAATTTTCAAGAGAAAATGCCATACAGTTTCTGTAAGTTCTGTATATTTTCACACTCTTATGCAAGTACTTTTTAGATTTTTCCTCTGTGTGGAGTGTATTAGTATGAAATATGTTGTAGCTGTTCTTTCAGATTTTCTGCTTTTATTTCCTATTTAACAGTTGAAATAATTCCTTAACAGTCTTTCTTAAGTATAAAATTCTCATAGATTCTGATTCTTCAGAATATGGAGGGCATCAAAGGCTGGACCACAATACGGAGTACTTCTCTGAAGAATATCCTCACAATTACCGATCTAGTTCAGTTATGGTAAGTAAGACATTCTATTTTTATCTGAATAATTGAATAATTTTTAAAAGTCTTCAGACAAATACGGAGACTATTCTATGTGTATTTCTGTGGTGAATTTGTTTGTTTTTTACTTTCTGAAATCAGCCTCTGTGTGAATGCATGAGAGGTGATGTTATGATTTTATTATGACCTATCATATTAACTGATTTTTTTCTTTTGGCATTACATTTAAATTTGCATGTCCTCTTGCAGTGTCTGTCACACAACGTTCTTTGCCAAATGATATGCATGAAAACTTTCTAACTCTTTTTAGTTGTCATTTTGAATATCATCATTTACTTTATTTTCATGTCTGAGAAACTCCATCTTAATGCTTTCTTTGTGAATAAAGCTCCATAGAAACTAATTTTTGCATTGCTTTTTTAAAGTCATTTGCCTAACTTCACAAACATGAATTAGAGCAAATCATGCTTTGGCCAACTGGCTTTATCGTCTCATTTTACAGAAAAACATAGAACAGACCTTCTCTATTCTCATCAAGAATTATTAGTCCTAATTGTTCTGAATAATGTATGAAGATTTTCACTTAAATTATCTCAGATAAAGTGGAAATTGTATAGTCACATACAATTTCTGTTAGCTGAGGTGGTGACTAATCAAAACTAAAATATTGCCTATTGTCATTACTCTTGAAATCATAATCCCTTACCACAATTAACTTACAAATCCGCCATTTTCCCATCCATATATGAAGGATATATGTATATATGTGCATATATATACATGTATATGTATTTTCACAAGTTCAGTAGAGATTAAGATTCAATAAGGCTGAGAGTTAAGGCAGGGTTGACTGAAAAGGTTCTGAGAACACTTATTTTGCTGACCATATTTTCATATCTAAAACATATGCACGTATGAAAGGGTGTGTATATCTCTATACACAGGTATACCTGTACACAGAAACATTTGTAAATACATTATTTTTGTAATGTGACAGACTACAGATAACGGAATATCTGCAATTATTTGTGTGTGCCATTCTTTTATGACATAATGGATAAATCAATTTCTGATGTCATATCTTAGCGTTTCTTGTGAGATCCGAATTCCTGAGAATTATTATACCTTTTAATCTCTCTGTCTCATGCTTCTTTTACCCTATTTTGTTATATTGAGAGTACTGACAATTCTTTCGTTTGCATGTTTTAAAGTAGTTTCATTATGTGGGAGAATTGTTGCGCTTTTGTCATGCTAGGCCTAAAGAATCTTGGGAACGTTGTTATTTTTTGAAGTGTTTGTATGTGACAGTGCCTTAGAGTATAGGTAAGTATTGATTCTCATTTACACACTAAGAAACTGAGGATCTAAGAGTTCATTCCTGCAGGTTATACAGCAAATTAATGCTCCCAGAATTCTTGCTTCCCGTGTCCAATTCAAGTATGTTGCTTTAGTGATTAGAGAGCATCTTTATTTTCTGCCACTAACTTATTGTCTTAGTTTCTAACAGAAGTTATTCTTCTCATAGTGTCTGGTATGAAGCTATGCAAGCCAATTAACTGTAATTTAGAGTGTATATTTCACATTTGGGCTTTTATATGATGAGTGCAAGTCATTCAAGACAGAAAAAATGCAACAAAATGTGAAGATGCGATTTACTAGGAGCATGTGGAAGATAAAGCATGTGACAAACAAAGCAGCAAATGCATTTTTGCAGCATAAACTGTGGCATGGCAATGGCACTTCTGGGTCAGATAGAAACCCATCAGAGTGGGTCATGATAACTTTCCTTTATGTCCTTCAGCAGTCCAGTTCACAGAGCAGCTTCAGCCAACACTCCAGAAGATGCCACAAGCACCTCATAAAGGTAAAATGGTAGTGAAAGGGCACAAAGGAAAAGTAATTGGGGAAAAATCTGGAAAATCAGACCAAATTCAGCAAGATATAACACCAAGTAAGAAAGGACAAAAGTTACAGTAAATAACTCCAGTTGCTATTTTACATTAAACCAGAAATGTTTTATCATAAATAGCTATTTAGATCCTAGTTGTTAGACAATCTGTCATCTTTGAGGATTGCTTTAGTCCTAGTTTAATGTTATGAAATCCAGGTAGATGTCTTCCTTTCAATTTTATTTTCAATGGCACCACCCCAGTGAAGCCAGAAAAGGTTTTCTCCTGTCTTTCAATAATTATCTTATTGTACCTGCAAAATGACTTGTGTCTAGTTTTAAAAATTTCAGTCATCTCTCCACCGCAAAGCAATACTTTTATTCATGGTGAAAAATGCACCTCCCTTAAGGTGTGCTAGGTAAACACTGTCAGCAAAACACGCCCAGAGGATGAAATGAAATTATGTGCAATAATTCTGCTGCTCAAGTCAAGCTTAAATAGCACACAAACACATTACAGAAGTGGGAGATTAGATGTGACATGATTCATTCTAGAAACATCATCTAATAAAAGAAATATTCAAAGTGACATTGCAAAATGAGAAGAAATATGAAAGACCTGGAGTGAAGAAAACTGGATGATGAGTAAGCTTTGTAAGCACTGCTAGGCACTGTAAATTTTGCTGATTAACAGATGATAATTCAGGTTCTGTAGAAGACCAGATTCCAGAATCATCCTACATACTTTGAAAATTCCATAGAAAAAATAGACTAAAAAATATCCTTTGTAATATGACTGATATCAATAACAACATTTTTCCATTTCACTGCTCACTCCGCTGTGGATTGTTAACAAATACATGGAATGTATGTGACTTCCCATATAATCAAACCTTCTTATAACAAGCTGTTAACCTATTTGTCATTGTACAAATGGACTTTTCACCAATTTTATTTGTGTTTCTGCCATGGTATTATTCTAATAAGTCTTTTTTGAGCAATGTTTGTTGTGGATGCCCCAGTCCTGTAGGTGTTCAAGGCCAGATTGAATGGGACCCTAGGCAACCCGGTCTAGTGTTGCCATGGCAACCTGGCCCATGACAGGGAGTTGGAACTAGGTGATCTTTAAAGTCCCTTCTAACCCAAGCCATTCTATGTTTTATGAAAGTTGTGTGCTTTTTCAATGCTTGTATAGACTTCTAGTTTTACATGTCTTCACATTTCATTGCAAGTTGTAAATTAAATGCTGTAGATGCATTTCAGCTCCTCTCAGTCCTAGTGCCCATTTATGCAGAAAGTCATATAGTTATACCTTACCTGGTCGTTGTATCTGGATGTGAAACTTAGATTTGGGGTGAGGGGAGAAAAAAATCTGTTTCTAATAGCATTCATCATTCCAAATATTTTATCAGACATCTGACTTGTAACTTCCACATTTTTTGAATTCACCTGAAGTAAGACTTTGTGTGGAAGCAGTGGGTTTTTTAATTTTTGCACCAACAGAAATGAGTAATAAGAAGTCTAAATGTAATATTGTGGAATATGTTCTGTCATTGACGAAACAGCGTGCAGGTTATTAAGAAGTGTCAGTTGTTAACGTATTTCAGCTTTTATGGATTTCCTTTTCCTGTAATTCTTTTCAATTAGCCGAAAAATAAATAGAAGCTGAAATATTCCTTCCCCCCTTCACTAAATGAAATAGAAATTGTGTAGTTTATTCTAAGAATATACTTATTGCTGGGTTGGGCTTTTTAACCTTGATCTTAATGTACAATATTCAATGTCAAAGTGACACTTCATGTTTCCATGAGTCTATTGACAAATTAAAAATATTCACATAGACTGAAATGATCTAAAAGCTTTTAGTGACCCTAGCTTTGAAAATAGTAATTTGAAAAACTTTCATGATAAGGATTTATATATTGAATTTTAAGAGCATGATGTAATCTTTAACTGTTTTCTCCCCTGACATGCACAGATATACAGAATATATGAAAGAATATGTGTAGTTAGAAAATTAACTGTTTTAGCTAGGAGAAGCTGATAAGACTTTGACAGCAGCAAGATCTTACCTCTTGATGATTAAGACTTACAAATTAATTTCCTCATATTCATTGATCATTTCAATTCTTAAACAAAAACCACAAAGAAGTATTATCATTCCAAAATTAATCTGTTATCCACTGTCATTCAACCTTATATTTTTAGACCACATGCTTATGTTTGCCAGGACTTTTGTTGTCTTTTTTAAATACCATTTCTTAAGAAAGTGGAAAAGATAATAGAAAGTTTGAGATACAGCCTCTGCAAAATATGGAGATCTTTTTCATAAATGAAGGAAGAGAGTCTGAGAAATGTTTTTCTGCATATTCATGCTTTATAGCTGTAAATTGAAAAACAAATGGAAAGGCAAAACCTCACATTATTTTTATACATATCTTTTTTACATGCAATGTCTAGTGAAATGAAATCTGAAATTTGAAGTTCTGTATAATAAATTGTAGGCAGAAAGGAAAAACTATCATATATCTTATTCATTGATGGTTAATTATGTTCTCTGAATAGTGTCAGTGTCTGACAATTAGTAGCAATACAGAGACATGAGATTGTCCAAAGCCCTCATTTTAATTAAAAGTTTGGAAAAATGTTGGCACAGACCCTTGTGATACTGCCTTCTGCATCTACCAGCTGCACTATGCACTATCAAATATTTTTCTGCAGTGCCTGATCTAGCTCTGAGTTCCAGTAATTCTCCCATCTGTTGCAAAATGACCTTGAAATGATTTTTAAGACTTTATGTTTTCCAGCCCTCAAAGTAGGATGAAGGGTAGTTCATTACATTTCCAGCCAATTTCAGTTGTGCTTGCACCTGGTACTGAATTCTACTCTGATGGATCTGGAAGTAGAAATGTCATTTGTAGACTTTCTTGCTCGTGTTTTTTTTAAATATGTTTAGAGATGGCTATGTATTGCAGTCCTCTCAAAATATCTAAAGTGAGCTTCATACTTACAACTGATGCTATTCACAAATGCTCCCCATATTTTGTATTTTTGTTTTCTTAGTTTTTCTAGTCTCTTGTTTCTTGAAATTATCCAGATATTTACAGAAAAAAAAATACATACATGTGTAAGGAATACGGATTTGAATGACTGAAAGGCATTGTATATGTTCAAGTTAAATAGTAGCAATACCAGTTTATTTTCCCTGTTTGTGAAATAGCCCACATGATTGGAATGTGATCTTGATAGTGCTAGAAATCCTGATCTGTGTGAAATTTCCTAATTCCAGACAATATGACTGCCTTACATTTTAAATGGACAAGCGATATGAAAAGGTCAAAGAGGAGATAACAAAAGACACTTTATATGTATTTGACTTACAAACGTTTGTCCTCAGTCATCATCTCTGTTAGCAGTTCTGCCTGTGAAGTCAACCACAACTATTCCACTTTATTCCTGCTGAATACTCCATTGAGAATAAAAAGGCTCTCAATAGCTTAATGACTAAACATCTGAAAGTTTGTCAAAAACTTTTTTTCACAGCTGAGTCACCCTAACTGTCCCCAAAGGATCTGATGTCCTCCCCATATTCCATTAGTGAGGGCCTTATGAGTTTTCCTATGCATTTTTTGATGTCTTCACAGCTTCCTAAAATAGAAGTTTGTATGACAACACAGAGGACAGGAGGTCATAAGTAAGCAATTGGTGTAGAAAACAAGGGTCCAATTCACTGAGAATACCTAAAGCCTTGAATAAATTGGTGTGACTTCATAGCTGACTCTGCCTCTTGAGGCCCCTTCCAATTTGAATGAGACTGCAGTCCTGAAGGAGAGGAAGGAGTGAGAAGGGCCTTACTGTGAACACGAAGTGCATGAAACAAGATTCAGAGGATGATATCATTGAACAGTATTCAAGAAGTTGGTTAGCTATGAATGTGTTCTTAATATTCTACACTTGGAGTTTTCACTTCTGTTCACGTTCATCAAGACTTCTGAAATGATGAAGGAGACATGAATAAGATAAAATTTGTGATCAGAAAAGAAGATTAGAAGAAAAGAGATCAACCAAACTGAAACTATTAATTGGAACTATGTAATTTAGCAACAGTGTATGTAAAAGGAGAAGCAAGACTAGAGAAAACTTCTGAGACCCTCCTCACTGGTGTATAGAAAAACAAGAAAAATAATGTTTTTCTATAATTTCTTTTACTGATAAGTGTTTGAGTTTCCTGTGATGGTTTTAATCAAGATACTTTTATATACTGTTACTTGATCTGAAATAGATAGGCATTTTGAAGTGGGCAATTCACAAGGAGGTGAACAACTTAACAAAGTTTTCCAGAAGTCCTTTCTCAGTGTCCACATCTCCTGAGTTTGAAGAGATGCACTTTGGGTGAGAAAGCCTGGGAAAAGGAGATCAGGTTTTTAAGTGCTGTGACCAGCATCATGAAGAATAATAGAATAAACACGGTAAGAGAGAAAACGTTGATCTTGCTGCTAAGCTATTTGTGCTGAACAAAAACTGTAGAATCATAGAATGGTTAAGGTTAGAAAAGACCTCCAAGATCATCTAGTCCAACCATCCACCTACCACCAATATTACCCACTAAACCATGTCCCTCAGCTCCACCTCCAGACATACCTTGAACACCTCCAATGATGCTGACTCAACCACCTTCCTGGGAAGCCTGTTGCAGTGCCTGACCACTCTCACAAAGAAACTTTTTCCTTAATATCCAACCTGAACCTCCTCTGGCGCAACTTGAGGCCATTCCCTCTAGTCCAATCGCTAGTTACACAGGAGACGAGGCCAATCCCCACCTCACCACAACCTCCTTTCAGGCGGTCGTAGAGTGCAATAAGGTCTCCCCTGAGCCTCCTCTTCTCGAGACTAAACAATCCCAGCTCCCTCAGCCGCTCCTCATAACACTTGTGCTCCAGACCTTTCACCAGCTTTGTTGCCCTCCGCTGGACTCGGTACAGGGCCTTGATGTCTTTCTTGTAGTGAAGGTCCAAAACTGAACACAGTATTCAAGGTGTGGCCTCACCAGAGCTGAGTACAGGTGGATGATCCCTATTCCTGCTGGACACACTATTTCTGATGCAGAATGGGTAATAGTTGTTTTACTCTTTTAATCTTTTTTTTCTGTATTTCTGTAGCTAAATCAAGGTAAGGATATAAACCAGTGTAATGTCGTATCACTTTATGTTAAATTGCGAGGGTTTTTTTGTTTTTTTTTTTCCCCGGAACATCCGTTGAAGATGAGTCAGTTGTCACTTCTTAAGTGACTTTTATTTCCATAATTGAAAGTCAACACCTCAATAACTGTTTTACATAAAATTACAAGTGACAAGAACATACATGCTGAACACAGCAATAAAAAAATAAGGAGCTACTTGACAAACTTAATTACAAAATCGAGCATATGGCAAATAAGGGAATAGGGTGAGCAATGAAGAAATACAAAAGCCAGGTGTAGACTATTAGGAGCAAAATCATAGAATCACAGAACTGTAGAGGTTGCAAGGGACCTCAAGAGATCATTGAGTCCAACCCCCCTGCCAAAGCAGGTTTCCTAGTGCAAGTCGCACAGGTAGG
>WBMW01001142.1:59020-108755 GCA_013396635.1 Penelope pileata | reverse complement strand
AGAGCTCCTCTCCAGCAGGTCATCCCCTAACCTGTACTGGTACATGCGGTTATTCTTCCCCAGGTGCAAGACTCTGCACTTGCCTTTGTTAAACCTCATCAGGTTCCTCTCTGCCCAACTCTCCAGCCTGTCCAGATCTTGCTGAATGGCAAGAATCAGAGAGGTCAAAGCCTAGCTGGAGATTGATGTTAGCTGGAGATATAAAGAATGGCAAGGAGGGAGTTCTGCAAGTGTACAGAAAGAGTACATACAGCAAAAGAAAAAATGCATGTCCCTTGACAAGAGGAGTTAAATGTGATTTTTTGTTTTTAAACCTCGGACTCCAAGGGCAAAGCCTGTTCTCAGACTCTTTCATGTGCCAGTACGCTATTGAAAAGAAAACAGCAACAGCAGAGCAATAGGTTAGGGACACCTCAAAGAGGCTGGATAAATGGAATATAGCCAGGGATTTGGAAAGATTTCAGTAGTGTAATTCCAAGGCTTCTATCATCTGTGAAAAATCAGAGTGGCCACGGGGAAATTTTGACAACCGAAGAAAAGTTGTGGTAAAAGCAAAAAAGAAACTTAAAGGCTTTGTAAGCCAGTGAGCCTATCTGCTCAGTCCCTTGGGAATTCATGGACCACATCCTCTTGGAATCCATGTCTGAAGAGGTAAATATGAATCCATCAGAAAGCCAACTCAGATTTAGCAAAGACAAAACATGCCTGTCAGCTCAACCTGGTTGCTTTCTGTGATGAAATGTCTAGCTTTGTGCATGAGGTTACTACAGCCAATGCAGTCCGACTTTCAGCGTTGTCTCCTACAAGTAGAAGCACAGGCCAGATAGGGAGATTGTTATGCACATTGAAAACTGATTAGGCTGCTGCAGCTTTAGTAGTCAGAGACTCAATGTCCAGCTGTTGTTGGATCAAGAATGTCCATCAATGTTGGTATCAAGAAGAGTGCTCTAGGAATTCCTCCTAGGGGCTGATGCTGTTTGGAGCCTTCAGCAGCAAATGCAGTGGTGAGACAAAGCATATCCTCAGCAGATTTGTAGATGACACTGAATTGAGAGTCAGTCATTGACAGATTGAATGTTAGAGGTCCAGTACAGATGCATCTTAATAAATCTGAGGATTTAGCCAATAGAAACTTCATAAAAATCAATGAAGAAAGATTCAGGAGAGGAATGTATTAGTAAAGATTAGAAAAACAATATGCTCAGTAGGAGCTCTATCAAAAAGAACTGATAGTTATGCTGGATACCAAGTTGAATTGATTGGAGTTTGTCACAGACACATATCATAACGTTAGAACAGATGTCTTTATTAATGCATTTCAATGTCTTGGAATTATCTTTTACATTCTTTAATATAACTTGGACTTAATTTGACTTCTTAAAAACAAGTGAAGAAAACATTAAAGAATACATAGTACTTTACTTAGGAAATGCAAAAAGAACCATGTTTGCCTTTTTTTCCAGTATTTAAAGAAGACAGAACTGAGTGATACACTGTAAGCAAGGATGGATGTGTCTGGGGATGCTAGCCTTTTTTTGTATGCTGTTGGAAATTTATTTTTCTGTAATATTAAGTACTGTATATATGTATTTCGATATGAATCACAACAATGGAATAAAATACAATAAAGTTCTTAATCTATATCAGATAGACAAAATATACTTATTGTCACTAATTATGGCATGCTTTTGTTTGCTTTTAGCTACGCATTATCCATACTTCATAGATTAGAAAATATCTAGACTTAAATATACAGTAAGATGCTTGCATTGCTATTTATCCTGTCAGTAAAGGATTTCTTTTTTTTTTTTTTTAAAAAAAAAACTATGCCGCTTGACGTCAGATTGTAGTATTAGCATAAAATACAAGGCTACTTCCTATTCAGTATTTTTGAATTGTATGAATTACAAGTTCAACAGGAAGCAGATCAATGGTAAAATTACTAAGAGACAAATAATCTAGAGACAGATCAAGACAATTTTTTTGTCAGTCCTTCCAACTGCACTCATTTTTCATTTTAATTTTTTAATTCCTATATATCAGTATTTCTACTATTGCTCTTGTATATTTTTATTTACATTCTGACTTTATAGAGTTATTTAAGGTTCAAGAACTTTTAAAAGCTACTAATTGGCTAGGACGCTGTGAGGTCCATCTAGATTCCATCTAGAGGTAGATAGATCAGACTAACTTTATAGTACACTTAAAATTCTTGTCTTGCTCTTCATAACAGTGTCTTTCGAAACAAAGCTAATACTTTTTGGAGTTTTCTCTTCCACTTTGTCTCTTCAGAGGAAAGACCCAAACCTTATTCTGAGAGAGGCAAAGAAATGCAGCTCACACTTAAGTCAACAGGTAAATTAAGCTGCACACGGTCCCCCATCATTAGACCCATTCTGCTTCATGTCTTCATTACAAGTGCACTTTGCTACAGAGAGAGATGGTTTTGATGAGGCAGTCTCTTTTCCAGTAAATTCAGAAAATCCTTGAAGTACTCTGTAAACCATTGAACAATCTGAAGATGTGAGCTCATTAATTGGTGGAAGACAGTATGTAAATGGTGGGCACATTTGTATTTTCATGTTATTCTATGTTCTAATAGCCACCTTCTCTACTAAACTCTGTTTTCTCAAAGACAATAATTGTAGGCTCGAGAGTGTTGCATTGCAACAGCACAAACAGAAGGGAATATTATACTAAATAACTGGCTTCCTGAAGGATTTGCATCTAGCCAAAAAGAAATTTACAATATGCTGTTTGTGGAAAATCCTAGATGAGTTTGTGTCCCTTGTGAACTGGAGGATTGAACTGACTGTTCAACCAAAAGCTTGTTAGCTCATAAAAACAATATTGACTAGGCTGGTCAACTGAAAGCACAAGGGAGCAGTTCACACAGATACGTCTTCAGTTAAATCCACCTGAAAGTGCATCTCTTGATCTTGGAGGTCCAATGTAATAAATTTAGCTCACTCTAAGAGGGTATATATTTCTGTGGTGGGGCTTTATGCTGCTAACATGTTTTCAATATGATTAAAAATTGCTTGGAGGTGTGAAATGCCTAATGCTTGTCCCTCTTGCTGTCTGTGGATTTGCTAGTCACAGCAGACCAGATGTAATCTCAGAACTTTTAAGGAATGCTTTAAAAAGTTGGGTTTTGGTTTTTTCTTCCCCACACGGGGTGTAGTCTAATCAGTGCACCACTACTGCCAGGCTGCTGAGGGAGTTCAGTAATTGCAACAAGTATGATGAGCCTTAGGCTGGGCAGAGGAGGAACGTCCATGACTAGGAGGAAATCAGGAAAACAGCAGAGAAAATAAACTGAGACGAGGGGTGTTTTTTGTTTTTCTTGTACTTTTATGTAGGCCTTAGAGGTGGTTACACTGATGAACGACTTAAGTTCATAAGATGAGGAGATAATGTCATAGTTGACTTTTCTGTGATTTAGCAAGAAGCCCACCAAGTCAATAAATGCTAGAACCTGTGTTTAATTTGCTAAGGTGCAGAAAGAAATATGTGACTATAGTAATAAATTTGCAGTTGAATCTCTTCCTGACAAGCAGAAAACTCTTATCAATCTAACTATAATGTTTTACACAAATTCTGAAATTGTGCCTAAAACCAATTCTAAGACCAGTTCTGGTCAGTGTTGAACTGGTGAGATGCTTCCACACTGTTCTCAGATTCTCAGCTGGTGTAAGTTGACTTTAAAAAAACTGAAATAATTCTTTCCTTGTAAGATCTGATATATTGTTGACCGGAGTATAACTGAGAATTGGTATATCCTGTATTAATGTCAATCTTTGTTGCCTTAACTGAAGTAACTTCTTACGCATTTTTTCTTAGAAAAATTATTCCCATTTGTGCTTTTCCCTTTTCACTTTATCATATAAACCCAGAGTGTTGATTTTCTCAATACACAATTTTAAAATCTCCGCATTATCTATACATTCTGAGCTAGCTGACTTCATTAAGTATTTCCGCTCCTGCACAGATTTGTAGGAGCTATTTATCACTGAAACCTTAGGGGAAATCATTATGTTCTGTGCCTTTCAAGAAGCAATGGACATGGCTCTGTCTGGTTCAATGAAGATCAGCTGTTCTTTTTCTCCTTTTCTTAAAGCTCTATTGCTTTATTCTGTTTTGAAAACTATGAAAGCCTTTCATGCCATCAGGCTCTATTTTGCAGATAACATAGTTGAAATAGTAGAATATTAGATATTCCACAGGGATGGAGAGTAATCTAAGGGAGGATGTTGTCAGAATGAAGCCGATAATCTTCAATCTTGTGTTACCTTTTATAATTGCATTTTTATTGACTTGTTCAGCAAACACATTCATATACTCGACAATTGATGGAGTACCTTATATCAAGGTAATTGGTAGGTAGTACATATCGGTCTCATTTTCAGATTGTTACTCTCCTTTGCTTGGAAGGAATGTCATGTAAAATATATTGCCACAAGCTCTCTTGTGATCTATGAGAAATCTTTTGATTATGTGCACATCTTTTTCATGGGTAATCACATAAAAAAAAAGAAAGCAGAATGCAATAATGTAATGGTTAATTTGGATCTGTATCTAGTTTTTAGAGGGAATTTTAGCACTTAGGCACTGAAACTCCATAGATGCCAGGAGTGAGGAGAATTCATTGCTGTGTCATATTACTGTTATTTACCTGTATGAAATGATATCATAGACCTTGGGGCAACTTTACTTGACAGCAGAAGAGTGCCCAAATGCTCTCGTAAAACTTTCTCATTTATCCTTATATGGTCTATTGACTTAGATGTCCCCAAGTTTTTTAAATTCGGCATTGGAAGTCATATGAGGCCCTCTACTGGTAGCCAATTTAAATCTATCAAGGCAAGACATAAAAAGAGAAAAGAGGAGAAATTGCAATTAAGATGTCTTTAAACTTTTAGATTATCTTGTATAACTCAAGTGCTGGGAACTAAACAGTCAATCGCATTTAAAATACGATTAGTGTGCCCTGCAACATCACAAAAATGAGAAATTTTGAATAGCTAAATATTACATATGTTGTTTCACATACTGTTATTTAGAAATTGAATCCTGTGATGTTCATGGATTTTTCAGCTATTCTTGTTGTTATCATCTTTTTACTAGGTGTACATTCCAAGCAGAGTGGCTATTGTGCTTCAGAATATGGATATCCCAAAATGAAGATCTCTGTAACTGAAGAAGCAAGTGATAAAAGTGCTGATACAATGTACTATTAATAATAACAAAACTTGCTCTTAGGAATCTTTCTGAAACTGAATATAGTAATCTATTTTTAAAATGCAAGATTAATATTCACATATTGCAGAGGTCTGGGCTTGTTAGAACCTATTTTGGGGAAACTTTAAGAAAAAGAAAAACGTAGTTCTGTTATTAAAAAATAACAATATTGCAAAACAGCAATTATATATATTATTCATTGTTTTCATTCATTTGTATTATTCATTACATATAAATGCTTCTTACTAATAGTACTTTGCTTAAATAAAACAAAAGTTTTTGGCTGAAAGGCAGCCTTAAAGGTTTGTGGGACCTAATTCGAGGCTCCTCTTATGCAGTGATGTCCAACATGCAATTTAAAACATTTACCCAAATGGATGATAAGGTCCTTAAGAGTATTGTAGTCTGCCTTTTTTTATTTGATTAAAATTACAAAAAGATGCTAAACAACCAAATGGGCAGACCAACTGACTGCCAACATGCTGATGCCACTGTGTTGCTTACTTGCACTCTTTCAAATCACTTGGTCTGTGTACCTCACTTGCTACAATTAAAAAAAAAAAATACTTAACTATTTTATTTACACTGCTAAGGTCTTCAGTAAGAATATTCTTATATTCTTACTGCTGTGATACTACACTGGAAAATGTCCTAAATACATAATTACTTATATTGCTTTAATTTCAGTGATGTCAGGACCTTGTAATACTGATTTCACCATTTCCAGAAGCTGCCTTTCAGCTTCTTCTTGCACTTTTATAACTTCTGAAACATTGTTTATGTTTTGAGAAGAAGCAGGCTCAAAGTACAGTGATTAAGGGCTTTTTGATAAAATCAAGATAGTTAATTATTGAAATGCTGCTAAGATTATTCAAGTGAGTTCTTCAATAAGCTAGAACTTTTCTTTTTGTAAGGATTAAGATTCTTTGTATCTGAAAATTTAATGAGGAGTACTCTGGAAAATTCATACCAAATGAATGAAGCATACTTCATTTTGTTCCACTAGTTTAAAGGCATATTAGAATTGGTTATGAAATGAATGTCTCTTTTTTACAAGTCTGAATTTTATAACTTCTAAATTAGCCAAAGAGTAAGATGCCCATAACCATTTCCAAGGGTTTTTGTTTGTTTTGTTGTTTACCCAGCTTCCTACATGAGCCATTGTGTAAATTACTGAAAAATTTTGCCAACTATTCACAATTCTTGGAATGCTTCCTTGTACTTCTTAAGCTAAAAAAGGGGTACGATGGAATATTGCAGCATGATGGAAAGCAGTCCTTTGGTAGCATTCACACTGAAAGGACTTTATGAACATCTCTAGTCCAGTATATTCTTTGTGACGGAGAATTCTACCTTGCAGTGGAGTACTATAATACTGTCTACTATCATGCTTCATTTTCCACTATAACAGTTTGATCGCTGCTTGGTAGTGGGCTAATAAGAGCATTCCCAGAAGGTCTTCAAAAGAAAATACATTGAACTATCTTAGCAACTGAAATTGTTTATCTTTTGTTTTTCTCCCTCCAAATTGTTTTCTTTGTATTGAAATAATGAGCAATTTCTAATATATATGCTATATTTACATTATATTGATCTAAAGTTTAGTAGCTGGGATATTGGGGGGTTTTGCTTTTTGTTTTTATTGACACCATTTCCAAGTTTCCAAAAGTAATGGAAGTGCCCTTGTCAAACCTTTTTTGTAAGAGAAGGAATAAATGTGTGATGTGAAGAATAAACTATGTAAAATTACATGCAAATAAACTGAGGAGGATAAAACAAATGCGTATATGGCTTCATTGCTTGTACTGTGAAAAGATTGTGTAGTAGTCTTAACACTGGACGGTATTAGATATTGGCCTGTCTTGGAATCGGTAACTTGTCTTGGTCAGAAGCAATCTAGTGAGAATGGTGGATTATTTGTCATACATATATCACCCCTATACAGTGATAGACTAATAAAAGCAAGGTACAAGATTTGCAAGATGAGCATGTAAGTATAAGAAGCATAATAATTAGGGGTTTTTTTGGAATTCATGTCTACATTCTCATGGTGGACGTTCTCCTGCCAGTTTTAAGATGCTGATGCTGGAAAATTTTCCCTTGAGGGTACATCTCTAATCAGTACTCTTCAGTCAAATTTGGTAGCGTATATCTGTCACAGAAGTAATTAAGCAGTCCGTGGTGATTCATCTGTGGGCAAAAGCTCTCCACAGAGATTTAGGCATTGTGGAAGAACTGCCTTTAAGAGATAACCTCTCTTAGGGCAAAGAACTGCTAAGGATCTGTATTCCTTTAAAGAGAGCCTTCATACTTTGCTGTGACCTGAAGGAGTGCTAGTGCTTCTTGGTAGTTCTGGCCTCAGAAGCTATTTCTCCATGGTCTCTCTAGCAATTAATGAGAACTCAAGAAGTTTACCTAAAGACTCAGTCTGATGCTCGAGGACTCTACCTCCATCTTGCAGTGTTTGTTCTGACTGGTTCTTTGTACTGAATAATTCGAGTTCTTCTTCAGCCCAGGTTATTCTTACAATAACAGGCAGATATCCACTTGACTAATGTATTCTCAGGTCATTTAGTTTTTATTTCCTTGCTGTTTCCTCCTGTTCCTACAATTCAAGCCTTGTTGTCCTGTTGAAGATGAAGAATGGAGTAGTTATATCAACTTGGTGAGTATTTCTGAAAAACAGACTTTAATGGAAAAACTGTTTGACTTTTTGATTTTTCTCCTATGAAATTTGTCTTGCTTATTATATTCAATTTAGTAAAGAGTTTAGCCATGTTTTCTAAAAGAAGGAATGTGGTGTTGCTAATCCTCTGACAAAGGGAGACCAACTGTATAAGCAGTAAGAAAACAGAGTAGGTAAATTGTTGCATGGTACTCAGGCATAATGTAAGGTGATGCTTTCTATATCACTCTGTCAATCACAATTCTGCTTCCAAATTAAGATGTTTTAAGCAGCTGAATAAGTTGTAGTTGCCCCGCTTTTTTCATGACTCCGGGTTCTTCTTAGCTGCACTTCAATGGATAAACAAATTAACTTCCTATTTATTTAGAAGTCTTCATTCTCATGTGTAGAAATAACTTCATTAGTTACATAGTGAAGGGAAAGATATCTGAATGAACAACAGAAACTGTTTCCTTTAACCTAAATAGATACTCTGTTCTGGATACCTAGAAGTCTATGATCATCCTGCTCCATAATTTGATTTTGAGGAATTTAAGTATATACCAA
Organism: Penelope pileata; assembly: GCA_013396635.1. Lineage (NCBI taxonomy): Eukaryota > Metazoa > Chordata > Aves > Galliformes > Cracidae > Penelope > Penelope pileata. The sequence continues at coordinate 100,282 of WBMW01001142.1, read as the reverse complement.
TTAAAAGTTTCTTCATTGACTAATGTTTCCTAGCTGTTGCCATTCTAGGTGGACTGCTACCGAGCCAAATCAGGATTGTATGTACTTTCTTACTTCATCCCTTAGCTAGGATCTCAGTTCCATAAAGTCAACCAAGAAGTGGCATCTTCCTTGCAGTTGGAGAGTTTTCTGCCAAGGATATATGTATGCATTTATGCGTTTTCAGACCTCGTAGTCTATGTTGCAAGTGTTTTGAAGAGAGGATGGAGGTTGTTTGCTGTGATTGAGAGCTGTCTCTTAGGACAAAGAAAATTTTTTAACTTTGAGTTTCCAGATCATTTAGAGTGTTACTGAAATTGTTGAGGAAAGAGACTATATTTTCCAAAAGTTTCAGAACCATTTGGAAAAAAACTGAACATTTTTGGTCTTGTTTACCTTGGTTTAAAGAGAGAAGTACTTTTTTCTCCATGCAGTGTTTCTTGTATATAGACTTTTTAATTTCTGCTTTATCTGAAAAAATGTTGCAATAATAATGATAGGCTGACATATGACTGCTCTTATTAAAAAGAATTATATAAATCTTGGTGTAAAAATAAATCCAGTTGAATACGTTAAAAGTATTCTGCTTATGGAAAGGTAAAAACAAAAGTTAATTATGACTCATTAGATGAGACAAATTATATTTTTCATGCCTGTGAGTACAATATGTACCCTGTAAATACAAATAACTCTTGGATGTTCATGGTAAATTAAAGCCTAAAATGAATTAAGAGAAAATGTAAGAACTTGCAGGCATTGAAATAATAGATCTCAGCTTAGCTGATATTTTTGCATATTTATAAAGCTACTCTGAACCCTGGAAAAGGTCCAAGTTTAATTGAACTTTTTCTGAATTCCCTCTTCGAAAGACAAAGACAATCATTTCTCAAAGTATTAGGAGAGTATTAAAATTGATGCAACACTAATCACTCATGCCATTTGACTCCAAGATAATTTTCAGTGTTGTTAAAAAATAGCACAGAACTCCCTTTACGCTTACTTGTCTTTTTCCGATTTGCAAAACACAGTTTAAATATATAGACGCTCTGTGGTAGGATGATGTGAATGTAATGGGTTGAGTAGTCAGTCTTTGCTCAGGGTAAGTATGGTGTTTATGAAAAAAAAACACATTCAGGAAAATGTGAAACACTGAAGAAACTAAGCTGCAAATGCTACAATGTTATACTGTTTTCTCCACAGTAGTTTTTTATTATTCCACTTTCTAGTAGTCAACTTGAGTGTTTTTAGTGAAGGAAACAACTCTGGTATATTTTCTACTCGCTTTACTGGAGAGAAGGGATTGGGATCATGAAGCTAGCAGTCCTGCTGTACTGCATCTGACTGGAATGTTGTTCACTTTCTTCATAACAACCATATAGTACTGTGTTTTGGATTTGTGTCTAAAATGGTCTTTATAACATATCAGTGTTTTGGCAGCTGCTGAGCAGTGCTTGCGTTGTATCAAGGCTTTGTTTTCTTTGCTACTCTCATCCACTCCAGCAAGTGGGAGGAGTACATTGCTGGGACAACAGACCCAAAACTGACCAAAGAGAAGCCAGGAGGTGGCTGGATGTCTACCTTCTGATGTCAAGTCATGAATTAATTTATTTTCCCACTTTGCTTGCACATGCAGCTTTTCGTTTCACTGTTAAACTGTCATAGTCTCAATCTATGAGTTTTCTCACCTTCCCTGTCCTCAAGGATAGGGTGAGGAGTGAGTGAGCAATTTGTGCAGTTGTTTGGCTGTTGGCTAGGATCAACCCATTACGTCCACTAAAAAATTGAGTTAGCTGTCCACCCAAGGAGGAAATTGGCTGGCAACGTGAAATGAGGTGAAGTTGCTTGAAATGATTTAACGGAAAAGGAAGGAGGTAAAACCCAACCTTAGTTGCCTTTCACAAAACACTGAGTGTGTCCTTTGTTGACTCAAGTTATAGTGCAAGGTAAATGGAGTACATCAGTTATTGTACTGTTAAAGTATCTCCTTTGTGAATGACCAAAGTTTATGTATCCAGCCTATTTTGTGCTAAAAATTCTTGGACCAATTCTTTGTATAAGTCTTGACTTGCTGGCACATGGTTATTCCTGTAGAAAAGCTTTGTTTGTTTTTTTTGTTTTGAAAAAAGTATAAAAATACTTTTCTACTTGAAAAAGCAAGTAAATTTTAATGTAAATTCCTTTTTAAAGGTTTATTCTCTATTAAGCACAAAAATCTGTCAAATGTCTACACTCTGTAGAGATATGAAAAGTAACTGAAGTGAAAACCTGTTTTGTAGAATATGTGAAATTCTAACCACTAGTTTTGTACAAAGTTCCTTTCATGAATTGACTGCTGGTTTCATTATGTTTTCATTTTGTTTTGCTCACTGCAGTAGTATTAGACCAAACACAACATTTTCTTTAAATGTTTCTGTGTTCTGCAGCGTGTATAAATGTTAGCTACTAATTTTTGAGGCAGTTGCAGTTTTTGGTCATCGATAATAAGTTGAGGCTAATTATTGTTTGGAATCTTTGACAGTAGGGATAAGAGGGGAACTTGAAGATGCCTGGTCGTGATGTTCAGTTCCTGCAGTTCCACTAATCATTTTAAATCTCTCACTGTAGCACATTTTTGTCAGACAGAGCAAACCCTGTCTGGCACCAGAAAATAGAACACCTTTGACTAGCATTAGAAAGCCAATTAGTTAAACGCATTGTGTCCAAACACTAAAATGTATTTTTCTATCAAGAATTGTTTGTCTGAAGGAACTAATGTTGGCCACTTTATGAAGTGAAGACATGCTGAACAATCACTGTAATTCTTAATTCAGTTTACTATGTTCTTTAAGCTCCCTTGGTCTCGGACTGTTGCTCCTCTAGGGAGGGTTATTTTGAATTGGAAATCACAGATGAGGCTAAAAAAAAAAACAATTAATACTGGGATGTCTTCATTAAAAATACATGATTTTGAGAAGTGAGCGTTTTCACTGATAGATATTTGTCAAAAGGAAAAATAAAAACACCCTCCCAGAATGATTCTATAAAAATATAAATACTAAGTAAAATACATGTTTGTATTATGTGCAAAGCATAGACAGCAACAGCTCTAACATTGTTAGTGTAAGCAGCTATGTAGAGGAGGCTTTCATAGCCTCATTGCATGAGTGAATCCCTGTATCTTTCTTTTGAAGATAAGAAATGTTTTTAATGAGCATGTAAAGCCATCGGGCTACAGAAGTAGCTTTTTCTTTGGCTCCCGAACTTCAGGCCATAGGAATTAGCAGCATGACGTCAGCCTGGCACCTCTTGGGGAGGGCTGGCAGGCAGTGATTTGGCTGGGCTGCTGGCCCCACCATCTTCTTTCCCAGATCTGTCAGGCTGTCCCAGTGGTGATCCTTGCACAAGTGTTGGTGATGCCAGGGAATGAATTGGACTGGAAAAAATATTTAGTAGGACTATAAGTTCTTATGCTGTAAAGATGCCCAGATATGTAACCCTAGCTTGAAAACGGGCTCTTTACAATTGGTGTCCCAGCCTTTTCACAGCTTGTCAGAGGTGACCATGTGGCATCCAATATGTGTGTGGTTTTTTCTCTAGTTGTGCTGTGTAACAAACTGCTATTGCACAGAACTAACTTTTCCTTCCAATTTTCAATAACCTCCTAGAGCAACCAGCCCTTGTTCCTCAAACTTATCGGACTGATGTAATGATCTAAGTTTTTAAAAAAACCCAAGAAATCATTCAGTAATATGATTACGTATTTTTAAGTAAAGTGAGCACGGGTTTCCCAGATGGAGATAACTCATTGGAAGCAATAATGGAAAAATTTGATACATTCAGTACAATTTTGTTTTTTTCCTTCCTTCTTTTTTTTTTTCCTCCTCACTTTTCCTGTGGGTGGAATTAGCACAAGGCATCAGTGGTGGTTAATGCATTCCTAGAAATGCTATCACCAAACACACATATACATATATTAAAGGGAATATAAAACCACATTGACATATATCTAGCAATTAAGTAAGGGAAGCTATTCTCATACTGAATATATAAAGATATAAATAGACGCACACGCACACAGGCTGCTCAGAACGTAATGTCTCCTATTTTATTCTGTTGGCTCATGACATCAGAGGTGGATGTCGATGATATGGTAGTAGAGGCTGAAGTTTCCCAACAATATTCCATTCCATTTTGTTGCCGTGCAACAGATGGCAGCAGAGGGCCAGTCTGACAAAGGGGTGTCTGACATGGAAGTGTGGATGAAGCACAGGTGGGTGATTGACTTCCTCCACGTGGAAAAATTGGCACCCAGTGACATTCATCAATGCTTGCTGAACGTTTCTGGACCGAACAGTGGATGTGAGCACAGTGAGGCTGTGGGTGGTGTGTCTCAGCAGTGATGACAGCAATGTGAAAGATGAACCATGTTCTGGATGGCCAGGCAGATTTTTATGAGCACTGCATGCAGGCTCTTGTTCATGGCTGGTGAAAATGCACAGCTAGTGGTGGTGACTACGTTGAAAAATACTGTTTTGTAGCTGAGAATTGTCTCTATCAAATAGTGTTATTGTGCTCTTTGTTGTAGTTTCCATGGAAATAAGTTAGACATTACTTTCAGAGCAAAATTATCTAGTTCACTGTTGGATTTAGTTACTGATAGAATGCAGAGGGAAGAATCCTAATCTTCCATCACTGCACAAACAGGGTTACTTATTTTCAGAACTGTTTGTGTTATTTCTGGTACAAAACATGAAAGGAGCAAATATCCCCAAGTTACACATCTGCTACTCTTAGAGAAGCTCTCTTCAGGAAATTCTGGTCTTGCAGTGTGTACTTTTTACATTGCTTTATTGTAATAGCCCAATTTAAACTTCAGTGGTGATACACAGCATGTTATGTAAAACACTGTACAAGGATGTTTAAACATGAAAGATCATTGCTGATGTTTTGTTGGAGGCAACTCATAGGTAGACATTCCTATGAATAATTAAATACAATGACCTTTAGTATTAATATCCTTGATAGGTTTCAAGCCAAGACGTGCTTTAATGCTAGACGTAGCTTTCAGCCTGTCTTGTCTGCATTTGCTTTTTTTTTCTTACCAGAGCTTATGAATCTTCCTGTTTATTGTGCCTGACATAGGCAGGTGTCTAGTGGGCTTGTGACCTCTACAGACTCCTGACACCCTGGAGTACAGACTGTGCCTTGCTTAGTTCTGCATGCCTTTAGTTGTGTTCTGAGCAGCCCTTGTGTCCTTAACCCTGGCCCCCAGTACCTAGCAAGGTGGCTGTGTTGACAGGGGTACACACAAGGCTTTTGGGCCATCAAAAGTTCTGCTAAGGCCAAATCTCTCTGTTGCTCAGAGGCAGAGAGAGGATTACCGCAGAGAAAAATGCATTGGCCCCTATTTTACCCCATCCTTAAAGGTCATGGGAGGCCCAGCTCCTAGCTCTGAATTTCCCCAGATCCTATGGGTTCTGTCACCCTGGTGTGGTGGCCCACTCGCAGGTCTGTCTGAGCTGAAAGGCTCCATAGCAATGTTTCTGCTCTTCCTCTCACAAGAAGTATTGTAACAGTGCAAATTATTCTAACTGTAATGTGCAAATGAACGATCTTCACCTTCTTAAATTTACTTCTGTGTCATCTGCTGAGCAATGCTTGCGTGTTGCTGGTAGACAATTTTTCCTGTGAGGAAAAATTTTAGGTCTAAGCGTGTCCTTGCATATGTTTAGAGGAATCTGATTCCTTTTCGTGTCCCGTACATCTCTGCTCTGAAAAGTTGGTATGTGGCAGATGACTTGCTTAGAATGAGGGAATCTCACACCACAGCTCACCAGGTACAGCTTTTTATAGTAGGATACTGGGGGAAGCAAATCAAGTTTGAAGGTGTGAAGGGTCTGTGAAGACACCTCACCTGCAAGGGTTGCTTTCACACCTAGTGGAAGTCAGACTTGATGGGAATCCTGCTGCAACCTACTGGATTGATACAATCATATACACCCTCTTCCATTCCAAGGAAGGTCCGTCATACCTGTATCAGTACACAGATGCTCTATATTCTCAAGGGATGCTCCATATGCTCAAGAAATTACAAGTACTATAGCGGGAACTTAGACAACACAATGGCCAATTTAAACAAGGGCATGAATCCTCAAACACATCACACAAATCACAGAATCATGGGTTGGAAGGGACCTCTGGAGATCGAGTCCAACTCCCTGCTAAGAGCAGGTTCATTAGAGCAAGTTGTACAGGAAAGCGTCCAGGCGGGTCTTGAGTATCTCCAGAGAAGGAGACCCCTCAGCCTCTCTGTGCAGCCTCTTCAGTGCTCTGTCACCCTCACAGTAAAGAAGTTCTTCCTCATGTTTATATGAAACTTCCTGTATTCCAATTCATACCCATTGCCCCTTGTCTTGTAGCTGCGGACCACTGAAAAGGGCCTGGCCCCATCCACTTGACTCCTGCACTTTAAATATCTATAAACAGTGGTGAGAGTTTCTCTCGGTCTTGTCTTCTCCAAATAATACAAAATTTACTCTGTCCCAGTTCTTTCTAGAATCGATCAGGTCCTCATCCTGTCTTTCACAGTGACCTCTGCTGGCAGAAAATGCTAAGAGGAAGTGGTAGGTGTTGGTGTGATAATCCTGTGTAAAGAGAAGGCCGAGCTTCCTTGGGGATGAACTGCATGTGGTAGAGGATCTGCGTGGAGCAAGGAGTGGTGGAGAGGCAATAAGTGTCCAGATTTATCTGGTAGGTATCTGCAGCAAAGCTGTTCTTCATGCTTTTAAATTTTTTGTTTATATATCCTTTGGTTACAGAAACTTGAGTGGTTGGGCTTTATTTTTTAAACACTCATTCTGCAGTGTTCTGTACCCACTTCCTTGTCTTTTCTGCATCTGTAAGGCACTGCATCAGTAAGTCACCATTAGCAACAGCAACCCACTGCTGCGCAATATTTCCACGAGTGATATTAATTAGCCAAGTGATATGTAATAATACTACATGACATCTTTCTGGAAGTGCATCCTGAAAGACCTGAACCTCTTAGAAATTATAGCAAAAAAACTGGCAGCATGGTTCAGAAAGAAAAATGTGCTGTAAATGGTTTGGAATCTCTGTATGTCTGAGTTTGCAACTACGATCTGGATCAGAGAGGTAATACACAGTTTTGAAGCAAGTACCCTGAGGAACTCCGACTGCTGTATGCTCACTCAGTTCCCAGAGCTGTTTTGGGGCAAACAAGGTATATTCCTTATAGATGGAAGTAAACAGCAGTTTCTTCTCCTAAAGCACTCCAAATGCCTATTGGGGTGTAATCTGTTCAGGTCCTAATGTTCCCATGTATGGCCTCCACCTCCTACAAGGACATCCCCCATGCATCTTGTTTGTGTCCCTATCAGGAAGCTTCACGTTGCATGTGGGGCAATATGAAGAGCTCAGCATCAGCCACTTTGATCTTCTGTTCATAAAATATTTGCTAACATAGATCTAGCTTAATAAGTCAATGCCATTATTTCTAAATTTACATGACTGTAATATTGTCAATCCATATTCCTTGGCTTAAGCCCTGTTCTTTGTGTAGCACTGACACAGAAACATTTCAGAAAATGTTTATGCAGAACCGATGTTGTGAATCTACAGTTATTTTTACACTTCTCTTAATGTAGCCATTCTGGCATAATAGCAGCCTTCAGTCGTTGTTCTTCTGCCTACTAAGGCAAATAATGTTCTTGTCTAATGTAACAGAAATCACAGTGAGTAGCAAAACCTTTAATTTGCTAAACCTTATTTTGCACTTTTTCATCTGAAATGCAGATTTAGAAATTGAAGCAGTACATGTAACATTTCAGTGCACAAAATCATTACCAACAGGACATTTAGATAGCAAGTATAGTTTGGTCCTGTAGTTTTGTGGTGCTGGCTTTTTTTGTTTATTTTTTTTTTTAATTGAGCTAATTTATCTTCATGTGCCAGAAGATTTTTTAAAGTTAACAAGTTTTGTGTGTGTTTTTTTTTTTTTAGTGAAAGTTCTTCCCCCCACCCCCATCCCAATGCCTCTGAGGGTTACCATTCCCATTTGCGTTTTTATAAACTCAAGTCAGAAATTGGCTCTCAGCTCTGTCTGAGATTGATGCTTTCTTCTGCCACAAATGTAGTGTTCACATATGGGATAGTGCGGGATGATTTGTATCCCAAAGAAAAGCACAGGAGAAGTAAAAGTGATATTGTGCCATTTTATAGAGAGGGATCTATCAGTGGGAGTTTATGCTTCTGGATGTACTTTACAGCTCTTTGGTGATGTGGTGTCTGGATACAGTCATTCTGTGGTACTCACCATGTCAGCCCTTTTTGCAGCTTCGCAGCAGCTTGCCAGGTGAGGTTTTGGAGCCTGTCTGTTCTGGCCTGGCTAGCCATGCACGGCCATTGTTAGATCCAGCTATGGGCAGAAGCGTATTTCTGGAGCAGGTGAGTGAGACCTCCAGGTGATCCCCATGCCTGGTCCAAGGCAGCATACATCACCCAGGCATTGGGCCTGCTGGGTGGGGGTCATCCTAGAGGGCATGTAGGAGAACTGCTGTGAAGTCATGGGAAGAACAAGTATCCTCCTTCAGCCTTGCTGGGGCTGCTGCCTGACAGATAAGATTAGAATGTGGATATGTTTTTTTGTGCTGTGATGTCCTGTCACTTTTTAAGTGCTTGAGAGGAAGATAGTGTCATCAGCACAGAGCTCAGGTGTAGAAGCCATGTACAGGATGAGTCCTGTGCCCATGGGGTGCCAGCTGCACCCCAGCAGTGGCTGTGCTCCTGTCCGAGGTGCAGATGGGCCATAGCAGAAGAGTGGGCAAGTATTTCTGTGATGCTGCAAGCTTTCTGCCTGCCGTTGCCCAGCCTTTAGTTGGACCGACTTGAACCAGTGCGTATGGTTCTTCTACATTACTGGCATGTAGGATCTGCAGTAACAGCAGGGACGCTGCAATGCATGTCACTGAACACAAAGCTTTCTATTCAAATGACATGTGTGTTGTGTATACTGGGATATGCAGATAGCGTGTTCTCTAGCACTGCATTTGAGACCTTCACTGATTTTATGCAACATTAACATTTTTTTCTATGGAAATAGACTAAATGTACCTTCTGTAGATATCCGTGCACTGCACTGAAACCAAATATACCTTTATACCCAATATTAATTAACATAAGCAAAAATTACTTTCATTTAAATATACATTTTCATCAAGGTTATCCAAATGTCTTTGTTAATCCAAAGCCTATGTAAATGGTTGGAGCCCTGTGCCAGGCAGTAAGAACAAGATTATAGAAAAGCTTGAGGAAGAAACATTAGTATTCTATTTCACTGGAAAACCTCACGTAGAGGTCAATACTTTGATAGTTAAAGTAGTCCCATTAATTTGATTTTTATAGATGTACATCAGCTGAATAACAGCACTCCAGTAATTCATGCTTACTGTTATTGTAAGGAATCTGAGACAGAAACTTCTTCAGCACAGTGACAGGTTCTGGCCTTGCTGAGTATAGATTACAACATAAGAGTTAGGAAATACTGACTTTAAATATAGTCATTGCTTACAGAGTAATCCCTGTTTATGTATTCAGTTCATACCACAGAAAGCAAAAATTATTTATAAATACAGTTTAACTTCCGTTAAAGCTTAAAAAATTTATCTTGAAAAAACTTTAAGAGGGTTAAGCAAATGTATTAAAGCTATCATTCTCATTCCAGTCTTCCAGGAAAAATCATCCTTCAGTTTTCGTAAAAATCCAGCAATAACTAAAATGGATTTCTCTGTCTAAGTAGAGCTCAGTGTCTCCTCTCTGGGTGAATAATTGAATTTATTGCATCATTCAGCACACCAGTAAAGTACAAATGTTTAAAGATTATATTAGTGGTCTTTGTTGCTTGTTATCAAAGTAAACCACAATGTTTTGTACTACTTGAAACATTTCATTAGACCTAAAATAACAAGGTTAATTTGGAAACAGCTGAAGAACAGAAGAAAATGAATGGATGAGTTTTGCCAAGGGTCAAATCTGAACTGTGTTAGGAAATGTTTTTTGGTTAGAGGTCTCAGTGTTACTGTGATAGAGGCCCAGGAGTGACAAGGATGGCATGAAATATCCAAATGCCTGTTGGTTCAGAAAAAAATGCGATTCTGTGCCCTAGTGATCCATATATTCGTGTGGCACATGGCAGACCTGGAGTACAATTTCCCGGCCAATACCCATTGTTGATTATGTGTGCTGATGAATCAGTGCTTAACCCAATGGCCCTGTCTGTGTCTGAGGTATTTCTTGTTCTGTGGGCACCTGTTTGGGAGGTGGGTAGGGGAGGCTTTGGCTAATGGTGGGCTCCTCGCCCTCTGGGAGTCATCTGCCCAGTTTCCAGATTAAGTAGTTTGACTCGCACATGTCCCTAATTCACATCAGTGCTTTAGCACCTGAAATGCATGGGATACCAGAGCACCCATTTTGTCCTGTCACCTCCAGCACTAGGCTTGCAGACCCTGCACCTGTGGTGCCTTTGCATCTGCTGTCCTTCCTTCTCAGGGCTGCCCCATGGCCTACCTGCACACCCATGCTGCATCAAGGGGGCAGGTGCTGGTGCTGCATGAAATCCTTTGTTTGATATTAGCTGGGTTGAACAGTCAGATTGTGCCATAATATTGAGCCCATTTTTTTCCCCCTAAACTGGGTGTTCTCCAGAAAGAAGGTGCATGTGTTTGCTTCTGCATGTCCGTATTGATGTGTATGTGTCCACAAATCTAAGACTTACATTGCTGTTGAAGATAATTACATTGATATTTATTGGATTTCATCCTTTTCAACTCAGGAAATTTTTGTTTTTGTGTGCCCAGACAGACCTAACAAAGAGGAGTTCTGCTTTACTTTTAAAATTCCTAGACAATCCCACAACATAAATCAATAATAAAAATGTTCGTAGCGTGTAATCAGGCCATTTATAAAGACTTTTTTTTCAGGAACACAGTAAAAAGGCTGATTTGTCTAACAAGCCTTTTTGTAGGCTTCTGCACTCATTAAGGAAAATATATGTGTAGACAAATATCAAATGGATGTATATTTCTTTCACATCGGATATGTTTATTTAAACACTAAGTGAAACTGCTGTCCTGACAATTGGCTAAAGCAGCCATTGATTCTGAGTGAGCTTGAATGCTCTAGTTTAAGTAGTTTTGAAGCCATTTGTTTGTTCGGTGCTTGCTTTCTTGTGAATCCTTCACTGAACTGGCTTCCCTTAAGCAAGTGAATGTAGTCCATCAGGGATGTTCTGGGACAAAAAATTGTAGGTGAGTGGGAATTGTCTTTCTTCCTTAAGACTGGGCTTTTGTCATTGTAATACTGAGATGTAGTAACTACCATAACTGTAGTAACTTAGTATCGGAATTACAGAGGGGATTCAAGACTCAGTATACTAAATTTGCAGAAGTGTTTCAGTATATTTAATTAGTGCTAAAATTCTGGCTCCTCATCAAACAACATATGAATTATGAAATGGAGTCTGAGCTTCTCCATATCCTGAGTTGTAGATCAGTAGTTGACTGATATATATCTATCCATATATCAATGAATAAGAGCTGATAGTGATGAGGAAATGACATCTTTCTGATTACTTTAGCTTCGCCGTTCCTAGTACTGTTGTGGTATTGTTGATCTGTTGTGTTGGAATTTACCTAGTTATATTATTGCAAGTGCTGTCAAGAAACTCTGTCCACAGAAGCCGCTGATAGTGTTATGCCTGTTAGCATGCAGTGTTGGATAGCTAGTACAGCTAACTTTCTGAAACCTGTCTTTATTGTAGTGGGCTTTTGTTCTATATCTGCATGTGTATGCAGATAATTCTGATTGCCTTGCAAGTTAATTTTGGCAAGACACAGCCATATTCCAAGGAACTTTTCCTTGTCTTCTCATCCAGGAATTACTTCAAGAGAGGAAGAGGAAGAGATTCAAGCACAGAATGATACTGCAGTGAATAACCAAATTGAAGAAGTCTGCATATGGTGTAAGCCACTACAAAATGATTTAGGTATTACACATCACCTGTCAGTGTAAGTGCTGCTTTGCCTCATGGCTTCACATTGGCAAGTCTAGATAACAAATTTAACATTTGCTTAACCTGTAGTAAAGAAGGGATGCCAGTGAGATAAAAGCCTTAAGGTTGAGTGTATGTTGTATATTTCTCGTTTTATTTTCCTTTTTAACCAGGACTGGAGAGTTCAGTTTCATACTGAGTTGGGGTGTGGATATTCAAGGAATCTCTCTGCTTGACTTGCGTTAAATCACGCTGGACCTCCTACATCTTGTCTTTTGAAAAACAGTGAATTACTCTGTAGGGAACTCCCCCAAACCTCATTTAAAGTCAAGGAAAGCAGCTGTCAGTGACTGTCAAATCCAGCCCATGCCATTTATTTCCTAGCTCCATTTTTCTTACAAAATGGGTTTTTTCCCCTTAAATATTGTCAAGTGCAAACTCTTTTATGTTCCCCTGATTTTTATATATTTTTAAATTAAATTTTGAAGTGCTGCAATGCTTATAATGAGTTAAACACATTTCAAATCTTAGTAAGTCTATTTTTATATTATGCTGCTTGAACTACAATCATGGTAAGGAATGGGGTGTGAGGGAATAAAATTAATGGGTTCCTCTTGAAGTAGAAAAATTTATTCGTTTTTGATAAAAGATCATTTGATAATTTACTCTTGACTTCACTACTTGATTTATCTCATCTTCCCACATTAATTTCATTTTAATTCTTTTTTCCCTTGCTTTCTGAGGTCCTCCAGCTACTGCAACAACACTGAGATGGTTGGTTTGATGGACTACAAAATTTAACATTTCTGAACTGAAAGAAAAAAGAGCTTAAACACTTGATCTAGCAAATGATAGTGATTTCACATAATAAATCAGAAATTCAACTTTCTAGTGCCTTGATCTAAGATGCTGAAAATGGATTTAGTTCATCTGCTCCATGTCCTTGCTAGGCCAGAGTAATTCCTAATTTTTTTGATGATTTACGGAGTCTTTAGACTGGATTAAGTGTTGGTACTTCCATTGTTTCCCCTGGAGGTATAATTTATAGACTGGTAGGTACTGTTGACATTAAGGTTTTTTGCTACGTCAGCTTCTGGATTTTGTTTGCTTTTTTTTTTTTCTTTTTTCCCTAAAGGGGTTGTTTAGTTCTTTCCTCAGATGTTACCAGTACATCTCACTAAATCCTCAGTAAAAGATGCTGTGTGTGAAAACATTGTTTTTAAAAGCTATCAGTGCATTCTCTGTGCACGTATTGTCTCATTTGCAGCATGTTAGCATGCTGTCAGAATAAACTTTAATGGTCAGAATTAGTAATCTTTTGGGGGTAGACATATGTTATTTAATGTCACCTATTTTATTTAATATAATGTAAGTTGTTATTTAATATACAGTCAAGGTAGTACTGTAATTATTATAATGACTTCATGAAATAGAGTAACTGGCAATGTAATCATTTCCCTGGCACTGAGACCCTGAACTAAGCCTTGGCCTATGTTTTGGTAGGTAAGTGCTTCAGGGTAACATACACAGGGACATTCTGATGAAACTGTGGACTGCTGTTAGGACTGGGACTGGTGCATGAAAGTAGGATGATTTCTGAGTTAGTTGACTAAAGGTAATGTCAGAAATTGAACCTACCTGAGTTAAATGATGAAATCTTCTATGATAATGTTTGTCAATGTTCAAAGCAAACAAACAACAAAAACAACAACTGAGAGTGGGGAGTTTTAAATAGGTTTTGGCAAACCAGTTGAAGTTGCTACTGAAAGAGTAAAAAGTGTAACTCCGTACACTGCAAGTCCCATTCTTTCTTTATTGCTTTCATTCGTCCACTATTCACTTCTGTGCATCTCTGTGCGTATGCTTTTCTCTGTTTTCACTTGATGCTGAGCCAAATTTTCTTTACTGTGCACCAAAACAAAAGGAAGAAGTGCCCAGACAGCACTAATAGGTGTCAGTGTGTCTAATGAGGCACAAAACAAGGAGATATTCTAGACCAGATGGTTGCAAGAAGCAGTCTTAGCTGAGATGCAGAGTGCGTTTGTGGATGATGGATGACATTTTATCCTGAGATATATAAAAGAATCGTTCTTCCTTTTACTAATCTGTTGTTTGTGTCTGTGTTGGCAGTGGAATAGCACAAGTCAATTGATATTCAATAAGGAAACTGTTTCTTCTTTACTAAGAAAGATCACTTGATGCTCAAGAATACTGAATATCTCCTCTCTAACAACACAAATCTGATGAATTCTATTTATCTCGTGCAAGTGTTGAATATAAAAGTCAAATGGTTGTGCCGTGATTTTAATTTCCTCTTTTTTTCATAGAATCATAGAATGTCTTGGGTTAGAAGGGACTTTAAGACCATTTAGTTCCAACCCCTGCCATGGGCAGGGTTGCCACCCACCAGATTAGGCTGCCCAGACCCCCATCCAACCTCGCCTTGAACGCCTCCAGGGACGGGGCATCCACCGCTTCTCTGGGCAGCCTGTGCCAGTGCCTCACCACCCTCTGAGTAAAGAATTTCCACCTAACATCTAACCTAAATCTCTTCACTTTCAGTTTAAAACCATTCCCCCTTGCCCTATCACTAGCTTCCCATGTAAAATGTTGGTCTCCCTCCTGCTCGTAAGCTCCCTTCAAGTATTGAAAGGCTGCAATGATGTCTGCCTCAAGCCTTCTCTTCTCCAGGCTGAACAAGCCCAGCTGCCTCAGTCTTTCTTCATTGGAGAGGTATTCCAGCCCTCTGATCATCTTTGTTAGAGGATGGCCCTCTAATACCATCATCTGGACCCCCACTCCAAAAGCTCCACATCTTTCTTTAGCTGAAGGCCACAAGCCTGAATGCAATACTCCAGATGGGGCCCTACAAAGGCAGAGTAGAGGGGGACAATCACCTCCTCCCTCGCCCTGCTGGCCACCCCTCTTTTGACGTAGCCCAGGCTAATGTTGACCTTCTGGGCTGCAAATGCACACACTGCTGGCTCATGTCCATCTTTTCATCCACCACGACCCTCAAGTCCTTCTTGGGAGGGCTGCTCTCAAAGAATTCTAATCCCAGTCTGTGCACATATCTGGGATTGTCCCGTCCCAAATGCAACACCTTGCACTTGGCCTTGTTGAACTTCATGAGGTTCACAAGGGCCCAGGTCTCAAGCCTGTCCAGGTCCCTCTGGATGGCATCTCTTCCTTCTGTCGTGTCACCTGCACCACTCAGCTTAGTGTTGTCTGCAAACATATTGAGGGTGTGCTTGATCCTACTGTCTACGTCATTGGCAAAGATATTAAAGGGCGCCAGTCTCAAGATCAAACCCTGAGGGACACCACCTGTGACCAGCCTCCGCCTGGACATATAACCATGGACCAGAACCCTCTGGCAGCAGCCATCTACTCAATTCCATATCCACCATATGGTTCACCCTTCAAATTCATATCTCTTCAATTTAGAGATAAGGATGCCATGTAGGACCATGTCAAAGGCCTTAATTTTGTGGGGGACTATGTCAAAGGTCTCTTGTGCATTTTACTTCTTTTTCTCTGTTGTATTTTAATTAATCAGTTATTGAACTTTTGTTAGGGACTCTCTGTTCTGTTTTGCTGTGAAATACTGTATTCCTTGTTCTTGGTTCTTGAACCTTATGTGGCTGTAACATTGTGGTAAGCTAGCTTTAAGAGAATTGCATCTGTACTCAGGCTATTGTAACAATGTGCCCAAGTTGCAATCATTAAAAGATCCTTATTTTCAGCAACTTAAAAGCGCTTGGGCAACAGTGCTTTTGAAGTCTTATATACAGCATATCCATCTCTAACATTTTCTTGGTTTCATAGTATAGTTGGTGAACTTGGTTTTGAACTATTAATATTTAAATCCCATCTTATTGTATGTTCTTCTTTTCTGTGCTTTCATACCTTAAAAGTAGTATTTATAGATAAATACTTTAAAACTTTACTACTCAGAAACAGACAAGAGTTTTCTATTTAATAATGATCTCTAAATATATGTCACTTTTATTGTTGTTTAAGGCAATTTGAGAAAGTGTAACTTTGTCTTCTTTCTAGGTGCTTGTAGCCTTGAAATGTTTGCTGATTATTCAGTTAATGCACACCTACTGTCTTCTCTGTGCCTTTCTTTTTAGTCAGTTCTTGGCCAAATAGCACATTGTCAGTCATTTTTGTCCTTCTTTGTTAATCACTTCCTGAGCAATCACTGTTGACGTTCCAATTTTCTGAAATATTTATTTGGCTGGGATTACATATGGTATTCAGAGCACCTGTCCTAGATTCTGGGCTTTTCTGATATACCCTATGATTAAAGTAATGAATATAAATGCAAAGGCGAAAAAGGAAGCCCATTGCATATCACGGCTTTTTTAGTCTCAGCTCTTCCCTTTCATGTAATTTGGCCATTTCTGCAGCCCCGGGGAAGAGACAGGCTTTGCAGCTTACTCTTGAAGTCAGTGGCCTGAGTCTGCTCCAAAGAAGGAGGGAAATGAGCCCAGAACTGGGGCTGCCCATGCAACAAAGCCTACTCACAGCCTTCCCAAAATTCAGAACTACAGCTGTAGTTGAGGGATATCTTAGATGCCAAAAAAGTTGCCTTGGTAGGGTAACTTTCTCTGTAAACCTCCAAGGAGTGAATGTGTCTCCTGGAAGGCTGGTGTCCTTTTCACAACCTAAAAATTTCCTCCCCTCAGTGAATGTTGTTTTGCTTTATCTTCATCATTCAATTCAATTTATTTTGTTGCAGATTTATTGTTCAAACCTGTTTACCCTTAAATTCAATTACTGATTATATAAAACTCCAGGAACAGTCCTTTCTGTATCTTCAACATACATCTTCCATCTTGCCTAAACAATTGCTGAAATGTTGATTTTGAATTTTTGCTACCAATTTCTTGTTCTGGTATAACTATGCCTGGCAATTAGTGCTTGAACTTGCCTGTAGCAGTATAGTAAAGAGGAGTGCCAGATAAAGTTTGAATCACCCTCATTTTGAGTGTTATATGTCTGTGGGGTTTGCTAAATGTTAAGTTTTTAAAGAATCATTAAGAATAAATGTAGATGTAGGCAAACATTGGCTCCCCTGACTCGGGAGTTCTTTTTTGTCTGCTCAGCTAGAGCCTATTGGCAACTCTCTAGATGCTGCCTGCACACTGTCTGCAGGAATACTGGCAAAAATATTTGATCTCTGTTTGACTGGAATTTTTGCAGACCTTTAAAATCTCTACAGTGTTATGCTATCTATTACATTCATTCACTTACTGAAATCTATTGTAATTGGTGAAAAGGAAGGTAAACTTCTTGAGAATAGATTTTTGCATGCTTGCTTTACTTACTGTAAATCTCCAGACACTAGTAATGGAGAAAAGTAGATCTGTTGCCCGTTAAACTGATACGGAAGGAATCAACGCTTTGTTAAACCTCAAACAATATTAAGTAAGCATAAGCTGGTGGTAACTTGAAAGGAGGAAGAAAGATATGAAGACATATGTGTTTTTGAACAACATGACTTTCCTTTTTGCTTCTCCAATGGCTATATCTACCAGGTCGTGCTGTCTGCTTAGGAAAGAGACTACTCCGTTCTCACAACAAAGAGCAACTGAGTAATCAAAAAGCCATATTCGTCTGCCATTGCTTTGCTCTTGCAGAAGTCATTGTATAGCTAAACTTAAAAAAAAAAAAAAAAAGAACATAGTACATTTCAAAATATTTTTTCTTTTTTCACAAATGTAGGCAATCAAAGCAATTCCTGAAAATTTTCCAGTTGTGTCCTGTTATCAGGGGCTCTGCTTGAGCTTAATGTCAAAAGTCTATTAGAAAGAAAAAACGAAACGAGAAATAACAAAACAAAAGATTCAAATATCAGATAAAGCACGTGGATCAAAAGGGTATGAATTGGCTAGATTTAGATCCTACTGTTTTGAAAAGCAAATTGAATTTTACAAATATTTCCCTCATGCATTTTTAATGAGCACAACTAATCAGAGTCATTTTCAGTCACAGTGGAAAGTTACGGCAAACCATTCGATAGGGTGTACTGGCTTTAAAAAACAAACAAACAAAACCCAGTTGGATGCAAGGAACACTCTATAATTTTAGAAAAGAAATGAGCATAGTCTGTAAATAGGCAGCTTCAATCTTTCCCATTGAAAACTGCAGACTTAAAATGTAACCTTTCCAACCCCAGTTCAGCTTCACCATTCTTTTATAAAGCTAGGACAGAAAAAACCCAACTATTTTAAGGATGGAAAATATTTGTATTGTAAAGATTTGCAGCAATTTTGTTGAAGCATTAGTCATCTCTCTTTTTTTTTTTTTTTTTAATCTTCTTATACATTCTCTTTCTCTACTACTCATTTTGTAGTTTCATGCAGCTTTAATTCTGGTGAGAGTTATTTATTTAAAAAGTCATATCCTATGGGATTTTTGTTTGTTTTGCTTTGTTGTTTTTTTTTTTCCCTCTGTAAGTTTACTGAGTTGATTCTTTACTTCCTCAGAGGTGGTGGTGGTTAGGGTTCCTTTTTACTTAATTTTTAATTACCAGTGGAGAAATTTGCATCTGAAAAGTCAGAATAGTTTTTGTTTCCTATGAGATCATGTGTTCCTGCTGTTCATGCTTCACCTGGATACCTAATCCTTTTAGCAGTGCGGAAGATTATGAAGCTACAGACAAGAGATTACGGCTCCAGGTGAGGGATAAGCAGCTGATCAAATGAGTGAAGGAGAAAAAGAGATTGTTTCAGTGCAAATATCCCCCACTAATTAGTGCTAGGGAGATGAACTGAGAAGAAATATGATTAGGAGTCTCTCTCTCTCTTTCTCTCTCTCTGGATAGGGTTTTTTTTGTTGTTGTTGTTTTGTTTTGTTTTATTTTTGTTTTGCTTTGTTTTTCAGTGCGAATGCCTTGAAGTTCTTGCAAGAAGTTAAAGCCACTTAATTTACAATACAAGAGCCATGTATAGCTGTACAGTTCGTGCCACACTCTGGTGCCAGCTTTGTCAGTGTTCTTCCTCTCGCTTCTTTTACATATACTTGTTTTAATCTTCATTTGTTTAAGAATTTCACAGGGTCATGAGCAAAGTATCAGGAGGATATGCATCTGCCAAGGACATATGGTCAATGTCTTCCATTGCTTTGCTCACAGTGCTAGACGTCACCCGTTCATTTTACAGTTAGCATTGCATATGTTCCTGAGTGGTATTTATCCCAATAAAAACTTAGTGAGGTAACAACAAAGTAAAAATCTTCCTTGCTGCTGTGTCATCCTTCTAGGACACTAAATTTTTGGAGCCCACAAAAGCAGCCAGTGCAGGCAGTTCTTCAGCAGTTTTAGCACTTTACTCTTAGTGTATTCTGGACTCCTGTTGTCCACAAAACAGCCTTCACGTTTTGTACAAAAACAAAGACCTAGCCAAGAATAGTGATAAATAATCGTGTTAAATAGTAAGAATAGTGTTAGATAATGCTAGAGCTACTCCTTTTTCCCACTTCCTATCCATGAGAGCAGCACGTGAACAGAGGCAGTTTTCTACTGATCTTACCAGGGACGCACAGGTGCTACTGTAATTCAAATATATTTATTTTTTCACATGCATTTAGTCATCTGTCTTTCCTTCCCATTCTCTCTGCAAAAAGTTATGACCAGAGTTGGAAACTGCTGGATTTTACTCAGTCCCATTTGCAAATTGTAGCAAACTAGAAAAGGCATGCTTAATGTTATCATAGCGTGGAGTGAAGGTTGGTCCTCTACAGAGCAGTCACCCCCGTTTTGTTCCAAGCTGACATCTTGCTTTTCCAATGCTCAGAAAAATATCGTGGGAATGGAAAAGTACTTGTTTTTACATTGATGCAAACTCTGGATGGCATGTGATGAGAGTGGTCTAGTCTCCTACTGCTTACCTGGTACAGCTGAGAAGTAAATCCAGTTATCCTCTTCTGACCACGTGCCCTAAACCCTGGCCCATGCTGGTTTCACTGGTACCAGAAGCCCATATCTCTGTGCTTTTCATTTTCCTTTAAAATAAAAAATAAAACAACACCAAAAATAATTGCTCCAAGTCAGTAGGCAGGGTAAGTACATTGCAAAAGGGATGATTTATTTTGTGAGCTGTGCTGCAGAATCCGTAAACCTCATAAATTGCTTCCCAATGTGTATGTGCAAGACTTGATTAAAGGAAGGTAATTAAAATCTCTTTCACAAAACTGGCAAAAAACTTCTTCACCTGTGGAATCATTTCTTTTGCAAAGGAATTATTGGTTCCCAAAAGTACTTGAAATTAAAACAGAGGCTTGCTAAGCATTTTCATATTATGTTTTAAGAAGGGAGCTCTGTTGATTTACTTGTGACAGGCATGCTATTTTACAATCCTATTCAAGCTAACAATAAAATTTGTCATGTTCTGAAGAAAAAAGCAGAAACCAGAGAGAAGATATTTGCCTTTATGTATGATTTAAAGTTTTGCCACATAGCTAAGCATGCTTTGTAAAAGTGGAAAGATGTGAACTACGCATACAAAGTACGCTACACTATATCAGAGAAAATAATAATTTGCAACATAATTAGGTGGTCTGTACATGCTAATATATTCATCCTTGAAAAAATATGTGGATGCTAACACTTGAGTCAGTATTTCAATCTGAGAGTTGCTCTATTCATAACAAATTCATTAACAAAGGTATCTGCTCTATATATGTAATTAATTGACTGTTGCACAACACTGGCCTTTTTTCAGCTTTTTAAGTCAGCAAGTATTTATGGCAAATAAGTTCTGCCGGGGACTTTTAAATTGTAATTAATAATTATTATCATCATCATTTAAAGGGCTTGTCCCATCAATATGTTGCTTCGTTTAATTATGTGGAAGTCTTGCAATAATTAAAAGCAAAATGGTGGAAAGTAAATTAAATTCTACATCACAGAGATATTAGTGGGGGACAGTTATGTCTTGTATGAATAACAGCAAAGAACTCAAGTGTTTCTTCAAAAATAAGAGCTATGCTTCTGTTGAAATATGTGCTGGACTTAAAATACAGAGTTGTAAATCAATTTTGCAACCATTACATTTAATTACAAAAGACTGCAGGTTACAATAATGATATGTAGGTTTTAGATAGCAGTTGGAGATAAGCAGCAGCTCTCAAGATGCTTTGCAGGTGGGAAGGCAAAGGGGTGAAGAAGTGACTTTTCCAAGGTCGCAGCTGATGGCAGTGCTGCAAATAAATGACTAAAATCCAAGAACTTTTCTTGAACAAATAGGCAGCTGTGCTTTGACCACTGATGCTGGCTTATGGTACCTCTCTATCCCTCCCATGTTAAGCATATGTGAGCCCAACTGTTTCTCATCACTTTAACTGGCATGGTAGCACAGCTGGTCACAACCTCTGCTTGTTCAAAAAAGTACAAGATTTGGGAAGAGCACCTTTACTGAGATAACTTCAGTATGCCTGGTGACGCTATGCTAATTGTCCACCACTTGTGACTCAGGCTCCAGAGCTGTGCATTTGCAGGAAAAAAATTTTCCTGCCCTTAGAGAGATGCTCAGAGTGTGCTCTGCAGATGGGTACCTCGGTGCCTTGGTGCTCCTGGCTCCTCCATTAAAGAGGTGCTGCAACACATCCTTCTGCTCATCTCCACCTCAGCCTGGAGATGGACAGTCCTTACGCAATTGTATTTATATGAAATAAATCTCTGAGGTTTTATTAATCTAAGGTATCTTTGCATAGTTGCGGTTGGGAGAAAATCATCACATTTCAGGAGGTAAAAATACTTTGCTATTCTTATGTGGTTGTTTCTTCCCGTGAGATAGTAGTTCATCAGCAATATTCAATAGGTGATCTGTTAATTTCATGTCTCACTTTTGTCCTTCTAAGCCTTATGTTATGAGTACTGATGATCCTAAATGCTGATGTTTCTTCACGAGCTTCCTAGTGATTGCTTTATTTGCTGAACCACTGTAAGATATTCCTCCCATAGGTAGAGATGAGAATCAACAGCAAAGCTCTGTGACAGAATTTTCAAGAGGGTGTTCACCTTACGCTGGTCTTTCAGAAGCTAAAGTATCTGCCTGTGAAAGGTGGGTTGAGGTGCTGGCACATCCTTTTTTTCCCCCAGAGTTCTGAACCTTTAACATGCTTAAATGGTTTTCAATATTTAACATCTCTAACTTCAGGGAAGTACTAGTGATGCTACAGGCATGCAGACGTAGAAACAGACATACAATTCATTTACTCTTCTCCTTGTATTTTGGCCACTTAAAGCATGACATATCCTACAATCTCCTGACAAACAACAGATTCTAGAAGCATTATTGATAATACTTCTTTTCATGCTGCCCCCTGAATTTTTACTGAAGCATAAGTATCTAGCTTGAGATGGCTGAGGAAGTTACTGCCCTCAGCTGCAGAGTGTGAATAACCTCCATGTGAATCATTGTCCACTGCTTTTTACACTGCAGCTCTGCACTGCGAACTGTGATGGTTCATGGACTGCTTGATAATTGTCTATTACATCTTTGATGCAATGGCAGGGCAAAAACTCAGCATTGTGAACTGTCCAAAACTAAAATATCCTGCTTATTAGTAAACTCCCTTGTGTTACTGTTAAATTCCATACTGAATTAATCTGCGTTACTTTTCTCTCATGGTGCTCTATTTGTTACAGAATTACTGTGGATCTTTGAGGAGCAGAGTCTGAGGTTATGGCTGCTGCTGGAATGGCGGGCCACAGGCAAAATACAGCATGAGTTTTCTGTCCAGAAGCACTTAGTATCTGGAGGAAGCAGGCGTTGATGTTATTTGCTGTTGCTGGCTGTCATGCTGCATGTTAGTCTGGCACCTCAGAGCAATTACTTTGGATTAGAGATGGAATTGAGCATGCAAAGAAAAAATGGTACTTCCGTAGATATAACAGAGAGCCTCACAATGGCCCTTTGAATCAGCTCGTTTGTTCTAGTCACTGCCTGTGAGTAGTATGTGTTTATCTAGTACATGCAGCCATTAAAAATAAAATAAAGTAAAAAAGAAAAAAAAGGAAAACCTGTTATGTTCAAGGTTGTGTAGATCTATTCCGTGGGCTAGTTGTCTGTGTCCTAATTATATAGGAACATTTGTTTATCCGTGTAGTTATCTGTGCATCTTTGTGCTCAATCTAGTAGCCAGAAATCACGGTCCCTCTCTTAATAAAGGTAGCCATGCAACTGCACAGTTTTTCCGTGCTTCTGCAGTGTGATTTATTTTTGTTTTCTTCTTCAAGTGGCCTACTGCACACTGAGTAGCTTAAGCTTCCATTATCTGTGAACAGCAGCAGTTATTTATATAAATGAAATCATTGCGTTTGCCTTATTGGCAGCGTAGTGGGTAGGATATCTAATGGCCTAGTTTGCTGGAGTGTTTTGGCAGTCACTTCTAGCATCATGGGGCCTGCATCAACCATTAGTTTTTACAAGCTTGTACTATCAGTGTTTATTCTGGATCTTAAATATCTTGGTTTTGCTTAGAAAATATAAGATAAAGCCAACGGGAGCATTTGAATGTTATGATGTATTTTTTGTTTATTAGTTTGTTTTAAAGAAGAAACAAGCTGAAAGCTAAATTTTGCTGTTCGTAACTTGTTGTTAATTAGCAAAATTCCCTCAGCTGGCTATATAAGCTGATGGCATAAGAGTCACAATGTATTGTTAAAGGGCAACTAGGATAATTTGTTTCTACAGAAAAGATAAAAATTATGTTTATTGTGCATCTTATTTTTCCTTTTAGGTGAACAGAAGAGGTCACCAAAATAATTGTTCATTCCCCCCCCATGTACATACAAATATTTTTACAGTAGACATAAGGCCTTTCTCCACTAAAGAAATGACATATGGAGATTTAGACATGAACTTCTGTTCTATGTGGTGTTTTCAGGCCTGCCGGCTCAAACCACAACGTTTACCGTAACTACTGAGCTTTAAGGGTTTTATGAAGTGCACTTTGCTTTCTATCTGTGAAAAGCTATTAATGAAATAAAACACCTTTAATGAACCATGGATGTCATATAACTTATTTTACAGGAAAAAACATAATTATTTGTATTCTATACTGTATTTCTGCATCATCTTTTTCTGAAGATATCTACATGAATCTGTAACCTCTTCCTCTTGATCCTGTTTGCTACAGATATTTTCAGTCATCCAGTCCTTCCCCAATACTCTCACAAGAAGTAGGAGTCACTAAGTAGGTATTTTATAGACTTAGAGAAAAAAAGAAAGAAGAAAAGAAATGATGGACAGTAAGCTTCTTTAGGATTTTTTCCATCTATAATTTTTAATAAGCTTTCTTCATGATAAATTGGATTTTGTTTTGTTCTGATGCAGTATAAACATATTCAGGTCTGGGTTCCATTAACCATCCTCACCTCAATTGTTCACAGCTTCCTCAGCCAGATCTCTTTTGTTTTAATGTATTCCTTGGTTGGCTTCAGATCAGAAATGACATTTCTGAGAGTAAATAAAATTTAGTCAGTCAACTTTTGGATTTCTCAATATGTTTTAAATCAGGAGAGCTGTCAAGATGTTACTTAATGGCTGATGTAATACTCAATTTTTAGATTTTAAGAAAAAACAAATGAGATTTGAATTCCATAGGTTTAAAGTTTTGAATGCTTTTGATTTTTATTGTCTTCCTTGTTACTTAATGCAAACTCGTTATTTTTTCATATTGTGAAATGGATCTGCAGATGGGCTATAAGAGCTATTTTGGGCTATAAATGGACAATTTTTCTTACCAGATTTTTAATCCAGACCTCTGCTTTCAACTGAGATCAATCATATTCTGGATAAACTTAAATTTCAGTGCTGGCTATAATAAAAATCTAGCTGATAACCTCTCACATATCCTACTACATATAGATGTCTGTAAGTGATCAGATGAGTCCTAACCTGACTTCAGGGAAGGGAAGTGCTAAAACTGCCAGTGCCTCACTTTGTCAGTGTGCATTAAAAGAAGTCTTTGCATTTTAGTTTATGTTTGGAAAACATAAACTAAACATAAACTGTGGTGACTTCACACCAGTGGGTAGCTCAGTTTCACCACACTGCTTTCTCAACCCCCATTCTTAGAAGAATAGGAAGGAGAAAATATGATTGAGCAAGAGCTCATGGACTGAGATAAGGACAGGGATATCCCTTATTGTCAGTGGCAAAACAGACTCATCGTAAGCAAGATTAATGTATTTTTCACCTATTGCTAACTAACTAGAGCAATGAGAACTCAAAGAGTAAAAACACCTTCCTCCATCCACCCTCTTCTACCTCCTCCCCCTGGGTGGCACTGGGGAATGGGGGCTGCAATCAGTCCATAAGACTTTGTCCCTGACACTCCTTCATGGCCACTGTCTGCCCCTGCTCCAGCATGGGGCCCTCCCATGGGATGCTGTCCTTCCCAAGCTGATCCCACATGGGCTTCCCACAGGCTGAAGCTCTCCAAGCACTGCCTCAACGTGGCTCTGTGTCCTGGGGCCCATCCTTCAGGACTGCAGTGCTCAAGCACAGGTCCCCATGGGCAGCAGCTCCCCTAGACCACCTGCCCCACCGTGGGCTCCTCTCCATGGGCTGCAGCTCCAGCCCAGAGCCTGCTCCTGCTCCTACAGGGGCTCTCCATGGGCTGCAGCCTCCTTCAGGCCACATCCACTGCTGCACTGTGGGCACCTCCATGGGCTGCATGCGGAGATCTGCTCCATGTGGTGCCCATGAGCTGCAGGGGGACAGCCTGCTCCACCATGGCCCTCTCCTGGGCTGCGGGGAACTTCTGCTCCTAGCCTGGAGAACCTCCTGCCCTCCTTCTGCACTGACCTTGGTGGCTACAGAGCTGTTTCTCTCACATTTCGCACTACTCCCTCCCAGCTGTGGTAGCACAGCAGATTTTTCCCTCTTAAATCTGCTCTCCCAGGGCACACCCAGTATTGTTCATGGCTCAGCTCTGGCAGTGGTGGGTCGCTGATGGAGCATCTGGAGCTGACTCTGATCTGACATGGGAGAGCTGCTGCTCAGAGAGGCCATCCCTCCATCTCCCTAGCTGCAAAAACCTTGCCTCATAAACCCAATACAACTTCAATCAATGCTTAAGTTTCATATATACATCTGTGTGTATATATACATACATGCATATATATATACGTATACGTAGCAGAAGTGTGGGTCCAGATTTCTTTAAGCAAAAACTTTTCCTGGAATTGTTTTGTTTACTTTATAAATGCATGTGCATTTGTTTCAATGTAGCCACATTTAGAGTCAACAGTGCCTGTTCTAATATTTTATTTGGCCTCAGGTTCCAATCTGTTGATCAGCAGTTGTACTCCATGCATCCAGATTGGTTCACAGGTTTGACTAAGTGAAATGGGTCTCAGTTTTCAGAAGTAAGCCATGAGGGAATCTGGAAATGAAATAACTTTGTACCTGATTTTACATTTGATTAGATATTTTGCTGTTATGTAGGCAGAGGAAAGAAGCTCCTCATAATAACCTAGAAGTAGCAGAGAGAATCAAGTACTTTCAATAGTATTAAGTCCCTCAGCCGTAATCCTTTAAGCACCCTCCAGCAGATTGGGAAGTTGATCTAACCTTTGCTGTCAGTACCTATCACCCAACCCTGCAGTCTGGAAATGCATGAGCTGAGCAGGGACAAGGTTGCAAACTCTTACAATTTATTTGAAATTCTTGCGGTATGTGGTGTCTCATTTCATTTTCCTAGTTCTGCATTAGAACTTAAGAATCTGTATTTTTTTTTAAATGTAGTTTTTGCTCTTAAAGAGGAAAAGCTTACAAACTTTTACATCATATC
The DNA here is from genome assembly GCA_013396635.1 of Penelope pileata. NCBI lineage: Eukaryota > Metazoa > Chordata > Aves > Galliformes > Cracidae > Penelope > Penelope pileata. The sequence goes on along the minus strand of WBMW01001142.1, from coordinate 73,404 downwards.
CAGAATATTTTCAAAACTTATTATTCCAAATCAAGCTCTTAGATTTTTGGATGACTTGAAATTATCAGTACTAGAGGAAATCTGCATCTCTATTGATATCCTTTCCAAACTTAAAGATCCCTTGCTTCACAGTTCACTAAGTGGTTTTGTATCCTACCTAAACTGCTGTAAAATTAGAAGGACAGAAAGACTGAGATACAGCAATGAGAATTTTGGCAGTTCTCCTCAACCTCTTAAGCAGAGCCAAAAACAAAAGTTGTTTAATCTCACCATAATAATGTGATTGCTACCATTTTGTGTACATCCAAGTGTGTTACAGGTTGTTTGGAGTCACATTGCTCCTTCAGCTTTGATCACACTTTGAGATGTAAACTGTAACACACAAAAGCATGCAAAATGGAGCCCAAATACAAGAATGATGAGCACAAAAAGACAATCTTGGTATTGAAAGGCCTGTGAATGTGTACCTGTGTTTTTGTAGTGGACCATTCAAGGTAGCTACAAGTGTGGCTAAGTTTACTGCTTTCATGGTAAAATTATTTAGTTGTCTAGACTTGATTAGATTCCATAGTATGGCAAGTGGGGCTAGAGGAAGAAGAGGGGGAAGTATAGAATCATAGAATGGTTCAGGTTGGAAGGGACCTTAGAGATTATCTTGTTCCAATCCCTGCCATGGGCAAGGACACCGCTCACTAGAGCAGGTTGCTCAAAGCCCCATCCAGCCTGGCTTTGAATACTTCCAGGGAGGGGGCATCCACAACTTCTCTGGGCAACCTGTTCCAGTGTCTCACCACCCTCACAGTGAAGAATTTCTTCCTTATATCTAGTCTAAATCTACCCTCTTCCAGTTTATAACCATTACCCCTTGTCCTGTCATTATCTATCCTTGTAAAAAGCCCCTCCCCAGCTTTCCTGTAGGCCCCCTTCAGGTACTGGAAGGCTGCTATCAGGTCCCCCCGCAGCCTTCTCTTCTCCAGGCTGAAGAGTCCTAACTCTCTCAGCCTGTCCTCGTAGGGGAGGTGCTCCAGCCCTCTGATCATCTTTGTGGCCCTCCTCTGGACCCGCTCCAACAGCTCCACATCCTTCTTGTGTTGGGGGCCCCAGAACTGGACACAATACTCCAGGTGAGGTCTCATGAGAGCAGAGTAGAGGGGCAGAATCACCTCCCTCAACCTGCTGGCCACACTTCTCTTGACTTGACTCTCTTGAGTACTAAGAGAATTCTCCAGACCTAGTACCTACCCATTGTGTAATAACGTGAAGGTCAGAGCTTGAACTGATCCTCTGCCCAAGGAGTGCAGTCTCTCATTTGTCCTTTGTCATGAAAGCATTTGAACTGTAAAGTGAGGGACTAGATGGGCCAATTTTTAAAAACAGTGAAGGATTAATGGGTCCAGAAGAAGAGTCTGCAAGAGGAATTTGCCTCCATAGTACCGCGATAAGGGCATTCCCCAGGCAAAGGGAGGACTGAAGATTGATTCATGCTTCCCAAATCAAGTTCAAAGCCCAGGGCAATCCTAATTACTGTGCCGCTATGACACATTTGTCATTAATCATCCCTATGTGCTGTCTCCACTGAGTGTTTCACAAGACAAGCAGCAAGCTGAGAATGCCAGCCCTGTCACTGCGCTCCTGATCTAGAGAGGGACTAAGGCATGGTGATGCTTATTCATTTCATCCATGAATGAAATGCATTGCTTCTAGGTTGTTAAAGGAAAGAAAAGAAAAGTAGTGGCATGAGTTCCATTTCTATTTCTCACTGTTTTTAAGAGGAAAAGTGTAAGCTGTCTGTATTTGCTCAGAAAGTTCACAAGTCCTACAGGACTGCAGATCCTGATTTCAGAAAAACTACTAACTCAAATCGCATAGAGTAGCCTGAGAAAGATGGGATTTTAGGCACTTCCACATTTCCTTCCAGCTGGTTTAGATGACCTTTGGATTACATGGAAACTGAGAGCTTAAAATAAGGCTTTTGTAAATTCTGTGGAGGGATGTGTGTGTCAAAAAGCCAGCCATCACCACGCTTCAGTTCCATCTAGATTTGGACTGCAGTGACAATGCTGGCATTCTCAGCTTGCTTTTTGTCTTGTGAATTATTTTAGTAGAGCCAGTGGATAAGAAAGAGTAATTATGAAGGTGTCATAGCAGCACCATAATTAGGATTGCATTGAGCTTTGCAGTTAAATTTTATGCCTAATGCTCCCCTGCTGTCCCCCATCAGTGTACCATATTTGAAGTACAGCTACAATTAAACCATCATAAAACAGAGTACACAACTAGACAAAATGATTAAAAGGAACCTGAAACCACGTGTTGTGAGAGAAGAATGACTTTCTCATGACATTGGTTGCTCTTGCTATAGTTTGTAGACTTTCAAGCACTTCAGTTTGATGATTTCCCCCTCTCCTCCTCTACCAATGCTATAATATGTGTCACCTTGGGCCCTATTATTTATCTGATTGCAACATAGCCTCATCCAGTATGACACAAAAGAACTATAAATAATCTTGGCTCTGTTTATGCTTGAATAGTTCAACATGCCTGAGATGCCTAGGCACAGTTTGTGAACACAGCTATATAACAATCCATGGGATATAAAGCTAGTTCTTTTTTTGAAATTTACATTGGGCTTTGTTTTTTTTTTAGCTTGGATTTTCACATCTGTGCTGTTTTCCAGGAAGCAGGCAAAACATGAATGAAAAAGTCTCACTGTGCTGTTGAAGACTAGAACACCTGCAAAAATCTGCTGGAGTTTGCAATAACCCCAGGGTATTTTTGGCTTGTTCTTGTTTTGTATAGCATTTGTTCTTCCCACTTCTCCTATGGTATTCTGAAGAAGGCAGACGATATCATCCACCCACTAGAATACTTGCAGAGAGAACATATATGGCTTAATTTAGGGTAGTTAAAAAACTAAACATAACACCTATGTACATACCAGATCAAACATAATTAACCAATGATTCAATTTTCTGGGTTTGGTTTTCAAGCCTACTGATCTCACAACTATGTTCCTAAAGAAAGCAAGAAAGCATGTAGAGTTGCAGACATGCCCCAGAGCAATGCTTGTCAGGTAGCTTTGTGTGGGTCAGGATCTATAATCCAGTTAAATATTTTGGAACCACCCAGGAGGGAAGTGGAAAGATTTTGTCTTTTTCCAAGCATTTAGGACTCTGCAGAAAGAGGAGGAAGAGAGGTGCACGTAGGCTGAGGGCAGGAAGTAAAACATCTGACTGAGCAGGAGACTTAAGGCATGCAGAGATGAGAAAGCAAACTGTGAATGCCAGATCATTTGCAGAAAAGGCAAGTTGTGTATTGGTGGTCTGGAAACAGGGAGTGGTTGTGTGTAACTGTCAGTCCACCTGCACTGTTGAGGGCCTGAATGCAATGCAGACATGCATGAACCAGCCCAGACCATTCAATAAGAGATCAGGATGGGCGTAAGCTGATTCCATGTCCCAGGTCATGTGCCCTAGAGACCCTGTGCTAGCAATGGTTTTCTGTCACTCAGAAAGCCTCAGCCATGGTTTTGGGTGTAAGGGAGATGAACCATGCAGTAATCGCATTGTGTCCAGTTCTCATGTGCTGAATTAGCACAGAAATGTTTCGGTTCACGTATGCATGTATGAGCTTGGACTGGGAGATTGTCACTTGTCTAATGGCCATGGCAGTCAGCATCATATTGACTTGCCAGACAGCCTTACTGCTAGGATCTGATTCTGCAAAGTGTATAGCACTGAAAGGTGGGCTGTAGCTAAATACAAGTTATTGGGCTCCATGTAGCAGTAACAAAGAAATTGTGTTATAGAGAAATTTGTATTTTCTGATCTGATGATACCTGTATTTGGGAATCTACTACAAATTAATGCAGTGTTCTGGTGTAATGATGTGCAGGGATCCTAGAGGTAAGTTGCCATTTTATTTATTAGATGTTCTGCTTGTAAAACCATTCAAATCTCTACAAGATAAGCCATTCAAATTTACTGAAGTTCTTATTTATAAAAACCATAATGACTTCAAGAAGAAGATAGTTTACTGTAACTTTTGCAGGCATGTGTCCTGTTCCAGAAAATATTTTATTACCTGGAAATACTGTTGCTTTTATTTCCTCTAGATCCTGAAATGCAGTTCATACAGAGAAATATATTTTATTCTGGGAAGTAATAAATGAAATGTTATTTATTCTATTTTCTCCACACTTTGCACTACAAAAGCATGAATATCTTTTAATAAGTCATTAAACTGACAGTCATTACAGTAGATTAATTCAAAAACATTGGTGAGAATGCTGTAAACTGTGCTGAGGCCAAAATGTCTGTCACCATTAAAGTTTATTAAAGTATGCCATCTAGAGGCATCTGACAGAGCAAAAATAGCAGTTCAGAGTCTAAACAGAATGCTGCTGAATGCCACAGTAGCATCACTGTGTTTTGTCTTAACTGTACGTGATCTTAGTTAAAACTCACCTTTCTGCAAGAAACTGTGGGAGTGTGTATGTTTTGACTGGTGGCAGGGAATAAGCTGTGGTTAGTTTCATCATTTTTCTGCTCTGAAAAAGCAATTTAAAATGGACTTGCAGTTTATAGTTTAGAATTGTTATTTTCTGTATATATAGCAAGACTTTCAGCTTTTATTTGCTTCATCTTTTTGATGTAGAAAATAGAAAAAGACTTTTCGAATGCAGGTTTATAATAAATACTAACATCATTTTCACAGTAAGGAAAAATACATGAGTCTAAAGCCATAGATAAATGTATTCTTGTGAATACAGGTGATTAAAACTATGTAAAATGTGAAGAATGAATGCACAGTAATGATTTGTTTCCTGGAGGCTGCCTGTATCTTAACAGATAAATTTGAAGGCAAAGAAACTTCTTAAAAATACAATGAAATAAAATAGAGTAGCAGAAAGGGTGTTCAGGAAGTTCATTCTGCAGAAAAAGTTTCTGTAACAGTTCTGCAAGATAATAAAAACAGATCTTCTCACACACTTTTTTTTTTATATAAACTCTAACAAAAAAAGGCTGTAACCCTTAGTTTGCTTTTTCATTAACTGAGCATGTGGAGTTCTTGTCAAGGTTGCCATGGATGTTGCATTTATGTGGCAGAACTGTAGCTATATTACATTAAAACCTGGGAGCTTTAGAATGCATTTATCATGACTGGAATATTGCGGAAATGTACTACAAACATTAGATTTTTAAATTGATTTGAGTAATGCTTGTGATCCAGTGCTTTGGATTAGAAAGATTGATTCTGAATGTTTGGGTATGATGAGTAAAAATAATATTAGATTGCATATCCTACTACATCTCCCATAACTTTTACTTGCTGGGATACCTTTTAGGGTGCAACTTTCTTGTCTCAATTTCCAAGGCAAAATTTGACTTTATCCCCTTAGCTCCCACTGATGCATTTCTGAGAGCGGTGAGAATGGGAAGTAGAAGCAGATGGCTTCTGGTTTTGCTTTGCATGGGCTGAGGATATAAAATGGCACAAAAGTGTGTGCATCTGAATTTTTTGTGTAAAAGTTTAAAAGATATGAAGGTATGGGCTTTTTCCATTTACATCTTCTTTTCAAAGTAGTCTGAAAACGAGAAGTCCCAACAGGAACTTCTCCATTTCAACACGGAGAGGTTGGACAGAGGCATACAGAGGTTGTTCTCCAGCAATTCTGAACTTTGATTCAAGTTCTAGATGTGACTAATTATGTGAACTGCTTTTTTTTTTTCCTGAAGAAAAAGGTGAGTGGAAGATTGCTAGTGAAAGATTTTCCCTGTTTCCTCTTTTATTTGTCACCGTCTGACTTCACTGTAACTGTAGCTGAGTATATCTGTTACTGAGAAAGGACTAAATATTACATTGTGCTGTAATGTAGAGACTGTGATGGAAATCCTAGCTGAGATGAAGGAAGATTTGGCACTTTCTGGACAATCAGAAATAGACATCAGGAAGAAATTGTGGGTGGTGGTGTTGTGGTGGTTTTAAGGTTAGCCTCAGGAGAAAAATCAGTTTGAAAGACACTAAGGAATAAATCAGAGAGAAGCTTGAATCTCCAGGAAGCTCTGTGTGTTTCTGGAAATGGAAGCTGGATTTAGTCCTTCCCAGCTAAGGAAGAAGCCAGCCAACCTTGTTTATTTTGTGATTAAATCAATCGTCAGATGAGATTTCATGCATACATAGGTATGGGCTTCCTTTATAAAAATAATTCTCTGATGTTTTGCTTCAGTTATTCTTCAGCAGACTGGTCGTACAAAAGGTGCTGGTCACAGGTTCGTAGGAGCAGCGCAGAGGTGACGTGCAAGCTGCAGAGAGCTGTGCTAAGCCTCTGGTGGAATCACACTTCTAACATGCACATAAGGAACTGGGAAGAAGCAGAGCTGCAATCAGTTCCATAACCTAGATAGTGATATTAACCAGTAATTAAAAATTGATTCCCTCTCCCCACCTTCCCCTCCACTGTTCCTCACCTACCTTTGGAAATAACCTAGAATACCGGTTATGAATATTAACTTTTCTGTTGCTTCAGAGAAATGCAACATGCGGTGGTGAATTAATAATTAAAAGCAGGGAACTAAGAGCAGAAACACTCAAGGGAGTCAGCAGCAATAATGTTATTAAAACAGTCAATTTAAAGTCATAATTTCTCAAATAATTTAAATGTTAACTTATAAGATGACCTATAAAAGATAAAACAACATATAAATCATAAGCTGCCGCATCAACTTTTTGCATAATTGGTAGTTTATAATCAGCCTGTTTTTTTCTCTCACTCTTTCCAGAAACAGCAAAGCCTCATAAGCTCAGAAAGCTTCTTAAAGGCAGAGATAAATGAGATTTAGGCGCTTCAAGTTATGTATACATTGCAGTCAGAGGAGAAGAGGTGAAAAAAAAAAGAGAGAGACTAGAGGCTAAGTTCTGTGCAGTCACACTCAGGGTTTTACCTATAATCAGACCTACCATAGTGTAAAGGTATCTGAGTTTCTCTGCACTGTATTATAGGTAATGGTATGCTCCATGAAAGATATGTAGGTTGTGTAAGCACTTCTGGGAATTGCTAACCTTGTTCCAGAACTGCAGTTTGTTTTTTTTCAGCCCAAACATTTTTTTAGTTCCATTTTTGCTGTTGCATACATTTTATTTCTCTCTCTTAAGTGTTTATGAGAACACCTTTCTCCCATCCCTGGTGGCATTCCCCCATAATGAACTATTCTCTGAGTGCCTTCCTGCCCTTTCCCTTGAGTCAGGTGCCCTTCAGACCTTGAAAAAATCTTGTGTGGGACTTGCGTGTCACACAGTGTGTTCTCAACACAGCTAATTAGTTTACACAGAAAGTTGCTATATGCCTCTGACTTGAGCAAAGTAAACGTGGAGGTCTGAGCCAGACCCTTCCTCTCTTCTAGCTCTAAAGCTACTTGCATGATGTTTCCCCATGACAGCTCACAGAGAGAGTTGGTGTTGGTTTTCTTCTTTTTTTTTTCCTTTAATTCTCATACAGTGGTCACTATCAAAATAATTTTTCTCTCTTCAGTTTTCCAGCTGCTGTTGCTTCTTTGTATAAATGTTTGCACTGAGAGGTCACTAGATGTATTTCAGAGGAAGCCTGACAAAATTTCATAACTCTGCATCTTCACCTTGAGGGCAGACCACCCTCCCAGATATTGATCTTAATAATGAAGTGCTGCTATCGATAACAACGACTAGTGATGGGAAAGGAAAATCTCTAGGATCTAACACTAAAAACATTTAATGCAGTGAATTTTATTTCATAAATGTTAAGAAATCTTCTCCCACGGTATCTACTTCTGGGTACCGACAGAAACAAGAAACCAGAGGTGTTTCACAAGGAACCTCTGAACTGTTTATGACTGTTTTAAAAATGTAGGAATGTTTGCCTTCACTAGAAGGGCAGCAAATTGCTTATTCATCAGCTGCAGGTACCTCCTCTGCCTTTTACCTTGTCCAAATGGTCTTGCTGTGGTCATGTGAATTTAAAGTAACAATCTGTTTTCATGCCTGAGAAAGAAATGATGGGCATTGGTGTGCAGCATTTTGTTTGGAGCTTTTCTAGTTGAAACTCTGCCCATGTGCTTGATTTTGAGCACTCCAGGAAGCAAGCTTAATTTAAATCATCACCTTGGAATTAAAATGTATATATGTGTGGGGAAACACTTTTTAAGAAGTTTGATTTTAATAAGAATTTATAATGTGAAGAAAAAAGTGCAACAACTTGAAAGTTTGTGTTTCTTTTTCCCTCTCATCGTTTATGTGGTTAACCTACTGATAAAAGTATTAAAACTCTAATCTTTCTAATTTAAAGCATGTTTTATTTTCCTACTGCTAAACAAAGTCTGTTAATTTTATATACAATCATAGAATCATAGGGGTTGGAAGGAACTTCTGGAGATCACTGAGTCCAACCCCCTGCTAAAGCAGGTTCCCTATGGTAGGTTGCACTGAAAAGTGTCCAGGTGGGTCTTGAATATCTCCAGAGAAGAAGACTCCATGGCCTCTCTGGGCAGCCTGTTCCAGTGCTCTGTCACCCTCACAGTAAAGAAGTTCTTCCTCATGTTTGTATGGAACTTCCTATGTTCCAGTTTGTTGCCCCTTGTCCTGTTGTTGAGCAGCACTGAAAAGAGCCTGGCCCCATCCATTTGACTCCTGTGCTTTAGGTATTTATAAACAGTGATGAGAGCTCCTTTCAGTCTCCTCTTCTCCAGGCTGAACAGCCCCAGTTCTCTCAGCCTCTCCTCGTACAGGAGATGCTCCAGGCCCCTCATCATCTTTTTGTCCTTCCACTGGGCTCTCTCTAGGAGATCCCAGTCTTTTTTGAACTGAGGAGCCCAGGACAGGACACAATACTCCAGATGTGGCCTCATCAGGGCAGAGTAGAGGGGAAGGATCACCTCTCTTGACCCACTGGCCACACTCTTTTTAATGCAACCCAACTCTTTTTACTGCAGTGGCATCCAGAAACCAGTATCAGGATCAAAACCTTGTAATACACTTTACTCTGTGATGAAATAAGAAGACATGGTTTTTCTCTTCCCACTCTCCGAAGTTCTTGTCCTTCACTATCTTTTGGAGGTAATGTAATTTATGTTTTACAATATTAACAATTTGACTATTTTCATATATCACCTCTCATTCATCTCTCCCTCTAGCAACCATCATTTAGTTCTTGAGCTCTTATGGTTATGAGAGCAGAAATCAGATTTGAGGAAATGCTCAAAGGAATAAAGCAGTAGAGTGTGAGGAAAAGATAGAAATGAGACTTTTCAAGACTTAATTGATAGTAATTTGAAGAGAGCCTTGAGTTCTCTATCGCATCTATTCTACTTGAAGGTGCCTCTGACTGCACTGCCTTCATCTTTCTGCTCTCCTTTCTGTTTCTGCACTGCATAGCTCCTTCTCACCCCGACAGCCTGCTCTACCCTCATTTGTATACAGTGGTTTTTCCTTCTGTACAAGCACTAAGCACATTTCTTCCCCTTGAGCTCTGTCTTTTCCCTCTCCACTGCTCCCCCCTTGCCTGAGATTTTCAATCATTGCTTCATAGCAGCAGGCTCTGAACTTCCCTGTGCTCACCGTGCGGTACCTGCCATGGAAAGAAAAACGCATTACTCGATTCATTTTAGAAATGATTTTACAATGCGTCAAGATAAAAGGGCCTGGGGATATAAACAAGCTCAGAAATATTTCAAGATCAGGTAGACATAATTAGAACACAGAAGGTTGATTAGATTGTTTCATTTTGCAACAATGAGAGTTTAATCATGTTGGAAATTGGTTATGGGATTTCTTGTGGAGATTAGATATTTCTATCGCATTTTAGCCTCCTTTAATTACACAAATAAATACTTGTTGTTTACTCTATTTTTTACTCACCTTTTCCCTGCCAGCATGCGTGTGGTAACCAGGCCTGCTGCCCAGCAGCATGCAAGTCTTCCTTACAGTGCCTGCTGGGGGAGAGAAAGCCACCACCCTCAGTGTTTACAGGCGATGATCACTCCATTGCTGGCTCCCTGATTCTTTCCTCCCTCTGACCAAAGATGCATTCTCTCTGGTATGAAACGCTGATACCACAGCAGAAGTCACAGTGTCCAGTTCAGACTATTCAGAAGTGCCATTCTTGGGCAAAAAAGGAAAAATAAGGGAAATGTCTCGATGCCCAAACAGCTGAGTGTACACAGGGCTCAACTGCAGCATGATTCACCACTGGGGTCTAAGCTAGGCCTGGCTGGCTGTCACAGCTCCCTTCCAGCTAAAAATTCTGGTCTACAAAGATATTCTGGGGCCTGCATTGCCATACAAATGCCACATGGGCACCTGAATTTAGAAGGCCTTTTGTGCACCCTGCCATGTAGTGGTGGCAGAGCCGTCAGTGGCTCTTCTGCACCTGGCAACGGTCACATCTGTTCTCCTGTACAGATGCATTGGAAATAGCGTGGCCAGCAAAACTTGGAAGTGCTTGCACTCTGTACTTGGCACTGATGAGACCTCACCTCAAATACTGAGTTCAGATTTGGGCTCCTCACTATAAGGATATTGAATTGCTCAAACGTACAAAAAGATCAATGAAGCTGGTGAAGGGACTAGAAAACAAGACTTACGAGGATCAGCTGAGGGAACTGGGGCTACTTAGTCTGGAGAAGAGGAGACTGAGAGGAGACCTCATTGCTCCCTACAACTGCCTGAAAGGAGGCTGCAGTGAGGAGGGTCTTGGTCTCTTTTTTCAGGTGAGAAAGTGACAAGACGTGAGGAAACCTTCTCAAGTTGCATCAGGGGAGGTTTAGATTGGAAATTAAAAAGAATTTCTTTGTGGAGAGGATGGTGAAACATTGGAATGGGATGCCCAGGGAAGTAATGGAGTCCCCATCCCTGAAGGTATTTAAGAGATGTGTGGACATGGCGCTAAGGGACATGGTCTAGTGAGGGACTCTGTAGGTTGGTTTGATGGTTGGATTTGGTGGTCTTGAAGGTCTTTTCCAACCTCAACGATTCTATGATTTCATAAGGCTACAGCCTCCTCAAAGGGAAAGAAGTCACCTTCTTTCTTGGCAGCGTACATTAGCCCCCTACTGGTTTCCGTGTACTGTGTACTGCTGTTATGTGTAGTACTGCTGGCTCCCTGAAAACATGTAGCATAGCAGTTCCCTGCTTTTCCTGCCACAGAACAGCACACGTGGCAATAAACAATGGTGGGTTTATGAACACCCACCTGGAGTGCCATTCCTGCAGGCCAGGTTTTATATCATGGACATAAGAAAGTTAAACTACTTGCAGCTTGAGTCCCCATTATCCTTCAGTATGACAGAGGAAGTTTATAAGATTGCAGGAGACTGAATGCACTAAGCTGGAAAACAAATTTGGTGATTTCCCCTGAGCATCCCTCCTTTTATGCCTCTTAGGTCAGCTTCAAGCACAGATCTAATCAGATTCACATGCTGGCATCTCTTCAGAGCATAGACTTACCAGATACCACTACTATGGCTTTAATAATATCTATCCTTCCATAACTATTTCCTGATTGCAAATCTTTTATGTTTTTTTCTTCTTTTCTTCTTTTCCTTAGCTCCATCCTGATGTGAGAAATATGTCTTTGGTGACATAGATCTGCAAGCAGTCTGCTTCAAAACTGCAGGTACACATTATCTTGTGGGTAGGCAGCACAATTTCCAAAATGTAGCATAACATTAAGAAATGGATAACTTGCTGCAGAATACTGTATTATTAAGACTTACAAACTCTGCATTTACCTATGAGACTTAAGTTTATAAAATAGACTTAAGAAAAATGCTATTAAAAGAGCTTTTTTCCTGCGGCGACTTTAGATGGAATTAGCAATCTTTCTGTATGCCATCAGATACGAATGATGGGCCAGCAGTCCACATAAAAAAGTGTAGGACATATTAAAAGCCATTAGCTCCATGTATATCCAGATAAACCAGACAAGCTTTTTTTTTTTCCCCAAGAGAAAGGAGTGTAATATGACAGTACTAAAGGATTTTGTGTGTACTCCTCCTTTGGATTGATTCAAAAAAATTAATTCTAATGTTCACACTGCAGGAAAATCTGTTCTAAAAATTTTTAATATGAAGAGGGAAGAAAGGGAAAATACTGAGAATGAAATGGAAAAATAAATTATGTGATATGGAGAAGACAACAATGATAAGAAGTTCAAAGAAAGAGATGAGAGTAGAAAGGAGCATATTCAAAAATATAAATTCAAAACAGGAAAAGAACTATAGAGCCAAATAGAGGAGACTTTAACAATAAAACAAAATTTCTGATGAGTCATTTAAAGAAATTAAGGACAGATGTATCACTCTTTCTGTTATGTGGCAATAATGTGTTCCCTTTAACCAAACCACTATTCCCTTGGTCACCTATAGCTCCTGAAACATCATTAAAACTTCCTGTAACTCACAAACCTGTCTCTTACAAGTAGAGTTGCCTCACAGAAACAATGGTCTGACATTCCCAAAGGAAATGCTTTATATGGTCAAATGGGCTTTGTGAACAAAGTAAAGTAATTTGAGGTTCAGAAAATCTCCATCTTAACAAATTTTCCCCTACTCCTGGTTTATCTGATGTTTGAAGAAACTAGTCAGGCAAAGCAGTTCAAAACTGATGCTGAGCAAGATGTAAAATTTTAACATAAAAAGAAAAAGTATTTATCTATGCCCCAGCGAATACCAAAACAGATTCAATACCACTGCCTAAATGTAAATGTGATAAAGTAGTTTTAGCTTAACATTGTATATTATCTCTTTGCATACTACGTAGCAATTCTTCTGCAGTGTAATTTATGAAGGCAAAATAAACCTAACAAGAATGAGGATAAGATAGAGGCCTTTTAACGACTTTTTTTTTCCTCAATTTTTAATAATAATGGTGAATCTTATGCTGCCCAGACCTCAGAGTTGGAGAACCATGACAGGGGGAGAAGTGACATTCCATCTGTGGTCACTGAAGTTGTAAGAAAAAGAAATTATGATCTTGTCTTAGTTTCTAACAGAAGTTACGCTTCTCGTAGTGTCTAGTATGAATTTATCTTGTACCTCCGCGATACTGATAACATCCTGGCAGTGTTGAGCGGAGCTGAGGACATAACTCACTTCCGCATTCCTCTGCCAGTGAAATAGTTAAGGGGGGCATAAGGAGCTGGGAACTGGGAGGGGACAGGACCAGGGCAGCTGACCCAAATTGACCAAGGAGCTATTCCATCCCATATAACATCATGTGATTGGTTCGTGGGGTTTCCGGGTTCTCTTCGTTACGGAAGGGGCTAGCCGGGAGGAAGGGTCACCAGTGGCTGTGAGCCCTTGCTCTGCGTATCCTCTTTGTATATATATATATATATATATGTACTGTTATTTCTTTTGTTCTCTTTACTATTTTAGTAAATAGCATTTATCTCAACCCACGCATTTTACTGCATATCTCTCTACTTCTCTCCCCCGTCCCATTTGGGGAGAGGGGAGGGTGAGTGACTAACTGTGTGGAACTTAGCTATCTGCTAAGTCAAACCGTAACAGATCTCAATATTTATAAGTCCATGGGACCTGATAAGATTCACCCTAGTGCTGAAGGAATTATCAGATGTTATAGCTGGACACCTCTGAACAATTTACCAAAAGTTGTGAGAGTCTGGTGGGTGTGGTTGTGCTGACTGGAAGCTATCCAACATTATATCCATCTGCAAAAAGGGCGTGAGAGAAGACCCAGGAAACTACAGACCTGCTAGTCTAACCTCAGTCCCTGTAGAAATTATGGAGAAGATTGTCCTGAGGGATATTAAAAAGCACTTAAAGAAGAAAGCTATTGTCAGGCACAGTCAACATGAGTTCATTCAAGGAAAATCCTGTCTTATTAATTTGATCTCTTTCTATGGTAAGATCACCCGCTTGGTGGATGAAGGAAAGACAGTGGACATAGTCATTCTAGATTTTAGTAAGGCATTTTTAAGGCATCCATCATATTTGAAAGGTCATGGCAGTCTGGTAAAGTTCCCACTGACTGGAAAAGAGGGAACATAACCCCCATTTTCAAGAAGGGGAAAAAAGATGATCCTGGAAACTACAGGCCGGTCAGTCTCACCTCTGTGCCTGGCAAGATCATGGAGCAGATCCTCCTGAAGGCTCTACTAAGGCACATGGAAAATCGAGATGAGGTGATTGGCGGCAACCAACATGGCTTCACCAAGGGCAAACCGTGCCTGGCAAACCTGGTGGCCTTCTATGATGGAGTCACAGCAACAGTGGATAAAGGGAGAGCAACCGACGTCATCTACCTGGACTTGTGCAAGGCGTTTGACACTGTCCCGCACAGCATCCTGGTTGATAAACTGGATAAATATGGGTTTGATGGACGAACCACTC
>WBMW01001142.1:28095-58843 GCA_013396635.1 Penelope pileata | reverse complement strand
CCCCAACACAAGAAGGATGTGGAGCTGTTGGAGCGGGTCCAGAGGAGGGCCACGAGGATGATCAGAGGGCTGGAGCACCTCCCCTACGAGGACAGGCTGAGAGAGTTAGGACTCTTCAGCCTGGAGAAGAGAAGGCTGCAGGGGGACCTGATAGCAGCCTTCCAGTACCTGAAGGAGGCCTACAGGAAAGCTGGGGAGGGGCTTTTTACAAGGATAGATAATGACAGGACAAGGGGTAATGGTTATAAACTGGAAGAGGGTAGATTTAGACTAGATATAAGGAGGAAATTCTTCACTGTGAGGGTGGTGAGACACTGGAACAGGTTGCCCAGAGAAGTTGTGGATGCCCCCTCCCTGGAAGTATTCAAAGCCAGGCTGGATGGGGCTTTGGGCAACCTGGTCTAGTGGGAGGTGTCCTTGCCCATGGCAGGGGGGGTTGGAACAAGATGATCTCTAAGGTCCCTTCCAACCTGAACCATTCTATGATTCTATGATTTGATACCATCCCTCATGGCATCCTTCTGGACAAATTGTCTACCCATGAGATAAACAGCTTCATGCTTTCCTGGGTGACGAACCAGCTCAACAGTAGAGCTCAAAGGGCTGTAGTGTATGGGGCTACATCTGTCCAATGGTCAGTCACTAGTGGTGTTCCTAGTTCTATGGCCAGTTCTGTTCAACACTTTTATTGATGATGTGGATGCAGGAGTTGAATGCATCCTTACCAAATTTGATGATACTAAACTGGGAGGTACTGTTTATTCCCTAGAGGGAAAAGAGGTCTTGCAGAGGGACCTAAATAGATTGGAGCACTGAAGTGATTAACAATGGCATTAAGTTCAACAAAGGAAAATGCTGGATTCTGAACCTGTGATGGAGTAATGCTGGACACAGGTACAGACTGAGAGACGAGTGGATGGAGCAGCTCAGCAGAAAGGAGTCTCAACATGAGCTCCCAGTGTATCCTGTGAGGAGAGACTGAAAACACTTGGGTTGTCTAACGTGGAGAAGAGGAGGCCAACAGGCAACCTCATTACTTTCTTCAGCTTCCTGAGGAGGGGATATGGAGACGGAGAAGTTGATCTCTTCTCCCTGGTCACTGATAACAGGGCACACAGGAACAGAATAAAGCTGCACCAGGGAAGTTCAGACTGCACATTAGGAAACATTTCTTTACCATAAGGGTGAGCAAACACTAGAACAGGCTTCCTAGAAAGGTGGTTGATGCCCCATGCCTGTCAGTGTTCAAGAGGCATCTGGATAATGCCCTCATGGTTAACCCTGAACTAGTCAGGCAGTTGGACTACATGATCTTTGAAGGTCCTTTCTAACTGAACTTTTATACAGAACATAGATGTTACAATACGCAGAAGAGATGAATACAAAAGCATAGATCTTTGTGAGAGCTTATTGCCCATTTTGATGGAGAACACTGCCTAAAAGTTGACTACCAGCCTTCTGTTATAGGAAGTGATTGCACTGTCAGAATAAGAGTCAGGAAGATAAAGAAGGTAGTAAGTATTGTCCAATTATATTAACCAGTAATAACAATACTCTGTGGTTCCGCATCATTTTCAGTCCAGTAGTGTCAAAATATGTGACTGTCATTAGTGAAAGCATGCAACATATTCCTGAGATAGAAAATTGGTGTTTTTATTTTGGTGATGCAGATGAAGGAATGCACAGTACAGTAGGACTGTGGCAATGGCAGAAACTTTAATGAGATTTTTCTGTTGTAATCAGAAGACAGAGTTCTAACAGGCCAAGAACTAGACCCTATGTTGAAGATTGATCCAGGATACTAGACGTACACTCATTACAATGATTCCTTCTTCCTTGCTGTAGGTTTAATGTTATTCAATGATTGTTTTACAGTGGTGCCCCAGGGCTGTACTCTGCAAGGCTCCTTGCACACAATTAAAAAAACGTAA
This sequence comes from Penelope pileata, assembly GCA_013396635.1. Lineage (NCBI taxonomy): Eukaryota > Metazoa > Chordata > Aves > Galliformes > Cracidae > Penelope > Penelope pileata. Next base: position 56,912 of record WBMW01001142.1, on the reverse strand, counting down.
CCCTTATCCAAAAGCACACGTAACAGACTGCTCTTCATCTATTATAAATTTACAAGAAGCCAAGATTTCCTTGGGAAAAAAAAAAAAAATCAAAGATAACCAAAATAAATGTCTGTATTTCAGCCAGAACACTGTATTTTGGGTTTGTTTTTTATGCTGTCATTGATAAAGGGTACACATTATACTATGTGCATCATCTACCAATAACTGACATAAAGAAATACAATAAGGTGGATTAATGATTTTAACGTTGTCCTCATCAGTGTTGCAATCTTGTCTGCAACAGAAAGTGTAAAGAAAAGAGAAGATGAGATTGATGGATTATTTTCATTTTACCTATTTTTTTAATTTGAGGTAAATGTGCTGGACAGTAAATCTCAATGTGACAGATTTCATCAGGTCTCTGTATAATGAGCTCTCTCTTTCAATCTTATAAAGTCACCACTGTGTAAACCTTTTCAATGCTCCCTCTTGTTCTCTAAACCCTTTATAAACCCATTATGATTTTAAAAAGAGTTTATTTCTTACAACTACTGAACAGAGAAGTTAAAACTAATTTCTTCATTTCCAGGATGTTGTAACCTGAGCTAATTTCTGGAGTGTTTGAACTGAAGCTTTTAGGAAGAATATACACTATTTTGTACCTTAACAAAGAAAAGCGTGGAGTGTATATGTTGCTTAGTTTACTAGTGGTAAAAAAAATGCTCATATATACAGTTATGTTACTTTAAATATTTAAAACACAATAAGGAAAATAGCAACTGGCTGGCTTTAAATCATCATGGAAACAACATTTCTGGATGCTCAGATCCTTCACTGTTCCATTTCAGCTAAAGGCAGGATTACTTGAACTGTATTGTATCCTCCATCTGATTTTCAGCTCTATTGCACCAATTATGCAGCCTGAAGGCTTATAGAGGCTTATATTGAGTTTCAGATAGATATAAGAAGGTAGTCTATATTCTCTGTGATAAAAATAGTCATTAATTACTGAGACTTGTAAACTGCTTAGCATTCTTCTTAATGTGGTACATCAGACACTACACTTTGTTCTGTAGCTAATCACCAAAAAAAAATACTTTGTGAAGAATATGATCTTTCTCAGTTGGAATTGAATGCTTTAGTTAGAGGGATCTACAGAAAAGGCTTAGCCACTTCAATCTGAATTTGCTTTTCAAGCATTGTTTGTGTCTATAAAATTGATTAAATGTTGATGTTGAAGGCAGCCCCTTGTAAAGGGTTCACCAATGCCTCCTCTAGCCTGAGCAGAGATGTAATTGCACAGAAACAGACAGCTTATCTAACTGGGAAATATATTTTCAAATAGGAGGGTGCCAGACTGACCTAGCAAAAGCCATTTAAAACTTCCTAAAAGGACAAGAACAAAAGCAGCGACATATTAAATTTTGTATTGATGTGAATAATGCACCAGTCAGTCCAAATATTAAATGGCTAGTTGTCATTCTTCTGGTTCTGGATCTTCATATGGCTGAAGACAACCAATCAATAATAATTTAAGGAAAAAAAAAAACAACAGTAACCAAAAGATACACATCAAACATTAAATTTGTATTTTAATCCCTGAATTCATAGTCTAACCAACCCAAATAAGCCAACTGAGTATTGAGTGAATTTCAGCTTTCATTATTTAATTTTTTTTAGAACAAAATATTCAGTCTGTTAAATTCATTTAACCTACGTTCTTTACATTTTTTTTAATGCTTATTTACCTTTTTTTTTTTTTTCATTTTAAAAAATGTCCACTTGCAATTTTTTCTTGATTCTCCTGATACGGATGATTTAATTAAATGAGCAACTGTTTTTTAGGTCTTTTATGGCTTCCATTACCATAGCACACAAGTGCCTCTCTACATATTTCATCCACACAAACAACTGCCTATGTAGTTGGGAAATAATTTTCATAAATTCAGTCTGGAAAATGATACCCATGGAAACTCAGGATTCATCTGCAGTGTGGCACCCAGAAGCCCTCGGTTCCTGAGTTATCTGCCTCAGTTACATACCAAGTCTATGAAGAGTGACACTTTGCATGAGCCTTCCCACGCTCTATGTGTTTTTGTGGTGATGAAACCAGGGTGAGATCAGGGCTGGTGGGGAGCCAGTAGAGCTACTGCCAGGCCTCTGGCAGCAGGAATGGGGACTGTACCGCAGCATGCAATTGCTTCACTGTTCAGGGTAGGTATGAGTAAGGCTACCTTGCATACAGCCAACATTTGTGTTTGTAGATGACAGTCAATTATAGCTTTGTTCAACTTCTAGAAAGAAAGTGTGTGTGATTTACCCAAGGGAAGGTCCTCCGATTATATATCAACAGGAGAAGCACTGACCAAATCTAGTACCAACTTCTCTGTGGATAATGGCATCTGGAGAGAATGATACATAGATAAATGTTGGACTAATAAAAGATAGCATCAATCCTGAAATCTTTGTCTAAGCATCGCTGGAGCTACAAAAGCATTGGAAGGTAATTTTTTATAGTCAAATTTGTTAATGTGGGATCACTGGTAATCCATTAGACTGACTAGAAGGGGAACTATACTCCAAACCAAACCGATACTTAAACCAGTAATATGTTTAGAGATCTTAAGTGAAATACAGAAGGGGCTTCATGTGTTCCAGAGCTGCAAAAGAGGACTGCCATAAGGAATGATCAGCAGATCAGAACTCGCTCAGTGCAAGATCCTTTAGGAGCAAAATGAAAACAAAAATCCGAAACTTATCTCAGATATAAACTTTGGACAAGTAAATTTAGGGATTATTCATTTGATGACCTTGACAGAAATGAGTTTGGCTTTTGTTTGTTTGTTTGTTTTTTGTTGTTGGTGGTGGGGTTTTTTGTTTTTATTTTTTTAAATACTGTATTTATGTTTACGTATTACACTGAACATTAAGGGTCTTATTTGTAAACTGTGAACGGTGTTTAGGACTGCATCCTCCAACCCTGTCCTACCTCACAGCTTCCAAAAGAATCAAAAACCTACCGATAAAAAGATCTTGTGCTCTAATTCAAAGGTGCACATTCCATCTTTGACAAAAAGTCTATTTTTTCTCAACAGATTAATTTTCGAAAGGTTCCAAATGCTTAATCTGCCTGTTTTTCTTCTTACCTTCCTCCTCTTGACAATAATGACGACACCAAATAGGGTCTTACTCTTTTATTGCTGTATTTTTCCATGTTCCTTTAGGTTTGTATCTTTAGTAGAACAGAGAGCTGTTGGTGATGGAGTATCCAAGAACTGTATAGGACTTCTGAGCTCCAGTGGTCAGTTTGAGGCAGATGAATTCAGCCTGATAGTTTTGAAAAGTGTCATAAACACCAGGAAACAGGAAGGAGGTAAGGTTTTTCAAATTATTTGCTATTCACTATTTTTAGTCATGGATACAATCAGCACCTAAGAGATGCAAAAAATAAAATTAACTGTTGTGCTGACTGAGAAAGAAATCTGCATGAACTTTGTTTTTCTCCCAGTATGTATTTTCATCTTTTTAATTTTATCCAATGTTTTTCATGACCTTCATGTCTGTTGCAAGCAAACAATCAGTATTCACGGCATTTTCCATCACGTTTGTTTGTTGTTACATATTGGTTCTAAAATTACAGGTCTCATCCAGCTTTAATACATTTTTTTCCTCTGTCCTCGGTAGTATTACAGATTGTCATGACTGTGCACCAAAGCTATTTGCAATGCTATAGAAAAAAAGAAATAGGCTTATCAAAATATAATAAAAAAAATCACCTTTATTTAATTCTTTCATAATAATCCTTTATTTAATTTTAATAGGAAATGGGACAATCTGAAATATAGATTTTATAGCTCTTATATATTAACTTACTCTTGATATTCTTTTCCCCATTTTACTGGAACAAGATAATTGTACTGACTGTGTTATGGTGAGTGAAAAAAAAAAGATTAGGGTATGTAGCATTCCAGTGTTTTTGACAGCCTGATGTATTGTGATTTGAAATGTACAAGTCCTCTCAGTGTTGTTCTGTCTTGCTCATTAAAACTAAGAACAAGGATTAGGAATTCGGGCTACTTTTCTTGACTGCTTTTAAGGCAGAGCTAAAATAAACTGTTTGCACTGGTGACACAGATTCCATCCACATGTCCGTACATGCGAATGAAGGACTAATTTCCTCTTTCAGTTTTATTCTCTTTTTCAATCTGAGACTGAAGAAAAATGAGGGTAGAGAGGATCAAGTGGCATTTCCAATACCTGTGAAATCAGATGACTTTTAGTATTCTCTGCTGGCTACCAAGTAAGGGCAATATCTGGCTCTGCAACAATTATTTTTGTGAGATGCTAGCCTAGGAGGATGAATTACATGTCTTTGTGTCTGACAGAGAGGATAAGACCGAGTCCAATAATTACTGTCCAATATGACCTTTGAATGCACTCCACAATGCAACCTGGGCTCTCTGACACCACCTCAACTGTTATATGTATCTTGTATGGCTTACAAGATTTCTTTTCTATAAAAATAGGGAAGGACTAGAGAAAGAGGTTGATGTATGTGTCCTTCTTCATTTCAGGTGAGGATTAGGATGTTGTAGAGTACAAAATTCCATTTGGGGGAACCCAATGAAACAGCATCCTTGAGTGGGCTAAGTTCTGTGCAGATGTACACACGCATGCATGCACACACAAAAAAAGAGTGACTTACTTCATAGCAACTCCTTTCCTCTGTTTGTCTAAGTGTAGCTTGTTTTTGGTAGAATTTAGGTCATGTTCTCCTTTCTTCCCCATGATTCAGCATGGATAACAGAGCAGGAAACTTCTCGCCAGAGAGATGAGTTGGTCACATGGTCACACAGCATAAAAGTAAGTCCTGGAAAGAAAAGAACATTCCTGTCAAGTGTTTAAACGTTGTATGTGCTTTTAGTTTCTAAATGAGGGGGAAAAAAGTTAATAATTCTGTCATGCACCTTGGGATCTATGGGCTGACAGTTGCCTTGTGTCGTTCTTATACCTCCACAGTCATATGGATCTGATTAGAAGCAGAGCAGTTCAGCAGAACGGAGTAAAAGGTGGACTATCATTCCAGCAGATAAATGTCTCAATAAGTCAATCTGACTTTTGTAGTTTGAGTTTAATATCTACTGTATACCAGCCAAACCAACCTTTTAGATTTAATAGGACAGACTCGACTTTGTGAAAGTTGCAGTTCACTGGGCATTGTTCCAAAAAGCATCAATTTCCGGCACTGAAATGACTTTCAGGATCAAACCATGCTTTGCATCTCTGGTTTTCACTAAGTTTATACTGTATCCATTACCCTATCAAAACTAAGACCAAGTAAATGTGGCTTTTCTCTCTCTCTCATTTAATCATCACTGATGAGAGTCACGGTTATAAGGACAGTGCCCAGTGGCAAATTTTCACATTACACAGTACAGCGAGAACTGCCTGGGCCTGACATAGGAAGTAAAGTGTCCTGTGAGAAGTGTAAGAAGTCGAAGTTGTCCATCTACTGTGACAACCTAATATTTACAAGCTAAATTAAGGTGTCATTAAAAGGTTACATCTTTTAATCAAGGTGCAGTATTCAGAGTCTAGAAAGGGATCATAGAGCTCAGGCAACAAAGCAGCAAAGCTTCTTTGTTGTGAAGCAGACTAAGGGCTTTGCTGTAGCTTGCCTGGAACAAGAATCTTCCTGTTTTCCCCTAAAGGTGAACAGTTAGGCTTTAAGTTCAACTTAAAGCTGGGCAAATAATAAGAAAAATGAATATTTGGGATAAATCAGAAAGTGAAAGATCTGGCCATATTTTTCTTCTTTTCTTGTGCATCTCTTCACAAATATTTGTATTTCTGTGAGTGAAATTTTGTTTGTACAAATTTTTATGATAAATTGTTGTTTAGAATATAGGTTGAAATCTGTTTTGTAGTAATCCAAATCCATTACAGGTAAAATGAAAGTGAAGGATTTTTGGTTTTCTGGTTCAGTTTGTCGGAAGGCTCTTTTCTGTCTTCACCCACTCGCTCTCTCTCTTCCCTAGGTAGAACACACAGTAGGAAATGTCCATGAAGCCTAGTTCCTTGCTTTCCCAACCACTACCATCACGTACTTCCATGTACCCATTCGATACTCTATGTAGCAATTATATATTTCCAGTAATAAGGCAACACCTGTAGTATTTTTCTTTTTAGAATAATTACAAAAAACTCCATCCGACTTAGATATTTTAACAGTCCTATTGTAAAAAGTCTTTGATATCCTTCCCTAGTGTGATTGTGATCTAGCTTGATTGTGTTCAATCCATATAATCTCTATTGCTTTGAGTCTATCATTTATATGCTTCTTCCCAGTCAGAACTACCTTGATGGGCTGAGGGACATGATGTTGATTATAATTTGAATCTTGACCTTGAGTATTTACACAAGGTCTAGAAGGATCTGTTTAAAGAAATCCCCCCTATTTCCCATACATCCCCCTGCCCTTGCTGTTTTCTGTCATTTGCGTGCAGATGATATCTGTGTGACAATGACTTAGAGAGAGGTATCAAGAAAAACAGCGCTGCTCTGAACCAAGCAAAGCTTGATTGAAATGAACTCTGCAGAAGTTCTGTAAGAAGATATTTTTGTAATGCCTATGAATGCTTTCCTTAACTTCTCAGAAGCCGGAGCAGAAAGCTCTGGGGGAGGCTGCACTCCAAGTGGCACAGCCACGTACCCTTGCAATGAAAGAAAATCTGAATATTAACTGTAAAGATTCAAGTTTACTTACAATAATCCAAACTTCTGTCCATAGATATTTAAAGGGACCCAGAAAGATATACTTTGGGAACATCTTAAAAAAAGAATCCCTTTAATTTTTTAATCCATTAACCTCACTTCCCTTAATTGCTTTGCTTCAATCTCTTTCCTCCATGAATGTACTTAAATATAATGAAGTGTATCGTCAAGAAAAGGAAGAGCAGAAAAATATCCCAAGGTGACCCACTACAAACAGCCACATTAATTCTCTAAACACAATTTGCAAGCATGTCATAGGCCAAATGTTACGGACATAAGATCTCCAAATAATTATAGGCTGCAGTCAGATTCATAAAAATAAAAGTATGTTTGTGAACAATTCATTTTCATAATTGTTTGCTTCACATAGCCTATATGTGGGACAAATGGCCATAGGAAATGTATAGCTCTACTACTTAGGAGCTGATGGCTACTTTCAGTAGTAAAGAGAAGACCTGAACTGGTGGTGAACATGAGAAAACACTGTGGCTAATTTAACCATAAGAATAATTTTCATAGATTTAATAGTATTACACCTCTTATAATATTAATATTTTGCTAAATTCTAGACCTATTGTAATATTAGTGTTTGGCTAAATTCTTTCCTTGGCTAATAATCAGGCATATAATTCTGAGAACAATCAGGTCGCTTGAAAGTCCTCCACTACTGTCAGCTGGATGTAATTTCCCCATTGTCTTCTTATTTCAGCTGGCTATCCAGCAAATGTTGCAGTTTCCTGAGGGAAAATGACATTGTAACAAAAGGTCTCATAGATTTTGATATACATACAGTACTTCGGATAATTCACATTTAAAACAAACAACAAAAAAAAGTTGTATAATTTTTAACTACATCTACATTATTTCTTACTTTTTAAACTAATATTTAATACACACATCTGGAAAACAGCAAAGGGGATAGTAAAATTGATTGCAAATCTAATATTCCTCTAGTCAACATAGCCTCAAGCCAAAAAGCAGTTAACACGCTAGAATCAGACAGCATCTCTAGCTCTGTGCCATTAAATACTGAACTGCATTTTTAAATAGTTTGCAAAAACAAGCTATCAGTGTTGTGCTGTTTAACAAACCAAGGGAATGCTCCTATTCATCTTTAATCTGAAAACTTCCTGGGAATTTTTCTGGAGTTCCTTGGGTGAGAACGTTGCTCAAGCTCAGCTGTATAAATGCACCTAGCCATTGAGTTCAGCAAATGGGATCCCAAATCCTCCTGTGTTTTTGTACAAACCTTTAAAATCTCTCCTTCGGGCTGATTTCCAAAGTTTATAATTGGCCTTGCTAACTCTAGATGGCAGATAGCACGTGAGGTGTTTCCATTCTTTGTTTTGAACTGGGCTTTTGTCCCTCCACCACGTCGCTAACTGCCTAATGCATGAGCAGACAAGGAGGGGTCGAGTGTTTTAAGACTAAGATGCAAAATCGTTATCTAGATAATGAAAATTGCTCCGTTCAAGGAGAGTACACCTTTGGGCATTGACCTTATGAATGAGATATGCATCCAAGTCAGTTTAAGATGCAGCTGTATTAGAGACTGCTTTAAACATAACTCCATATCACCTGGGTTTCTTTTTTAGGATTGTCGAAGGAGAGGCTTTTAGGATGAGAAGGAGAGGCTTCACAAAAGTATCATGTATTGCCAATATTTTTATGCACAATAAGTGCTTGTTCAGCTTGTGGATTGTTTCATTTCCTATTCTTTCCTAAGCAAGCTGCCTTGCTAGGAAGTTGTATTAGTTTTCTTGGACAGGAAGTAATTATGCTTACATCTTTTCCAGGACTAACGGGTGGGATAAAACACTGAGATAGCATGGCGCATAACGGGAGAAAGTTTTGTGATTTTCACTACCTAACAATTAGTTAACTAGTGATGTTCATTAGTTAACAAGACTAAAAAAATTACTCTGTAAAGTCTGTAACATGACTGATATGTCATGATCTGGTGTGTGCTTTTTGTAATTTTTTTTTGTTTCTTTCCTTGCTTGTCTGTTTAATTGGATTCCAAGGAGTTAATTGCTCAGCTTCTAATGAAAGCCTGTTGGGTTTAGGCACCCTTAAGTCTTAGCTTTCATTTTATCTTTTGGAATTAGAAAGTGTATGTGTGTAGCAGATGTTCCCAGGCAGCTTTGCCTCATTGTAATTCCTACAATACTCAGTTCCTTATCTTTAACCCATTTCTGAAATCGATGGTGTCAAGCCTCTCTGGCTTCACATAATCTAATATGTTTTAAAAAATGATTTTTCTTGCCATCTTATTCTTTCTGCCTCACTTCTGCATCTTCCATCGACTTTAATTAAGCTTTCCTTGAGCTCGTGACCTTGGTGAGCTCTTAAAAATAAAGTGAACTGAGTTGCAAGGTGATTTTTCCCAATCTTTTTGTAGCCCTGCTGGAAATTTACTTTGTGTGGTGTTTGAAAATACAGGCTTTTCTTATGGGATCATCATATGTGCATGAAGCAGCAACAAGGAAAAGCTTCAGTCTACTTATTATTATATTGTAGTAAAGAGTTCATTTCTGTGTAATTTATGCTTTGTCTTTTCTACTCCTCTAGGACCTGACTATATTCTGTTGCTTTTGAGAGAGAGAGGACATATTCTTTCAGGTAGGCAGTTTTGAAAGAAAACCTTTAAAAAATAGAGTGCAGTATAAAAGACATGTAGAAATGCCTAGCAGAGATTCTCAGCATGCTTGTTACCTTCCTTACAATTTTTTCCCTAATAAAATCTCAGAATAGATGGGAAGAAGTAGATGACTCTTCCTAATTCTATTTGTAATTACATTTGACTGGCTCTGTCAAACATCTGAATAGCAGCATCTAGTCCTGATTTTCACTGCTATGGAATCTACATATAATCACTGCACATTTTCATGCTCTGGAAGGCTGAACACAATGCACCCCTAAAGCTGGAGTTATAGGTACTAAATCTACAGGTAATCTTACATGCAGAATGACTAAATGGAGATAAAACTTGAAAGGATTTTTTGTTTGTAAGCTTGTTCTATTCTTTCTTGCTTCGAATAATTTTTTTGTTGTTGCTTAGTTTCCATGCCTCACGGATAGCACAGAACGTACAACACTATACAGAGCTTTATGCAGCTTTTTATTTGCTTGCCTTTGCAGAGGCTTTTCTTCTTGCATTCGTTGGAGAGCTGACGGAGTTAGAAGAGTGTATGGGACCTGCCCAGTGCTGACTCTTTCACGGAAACCACATGATGCTAGAGCTACTTGGGTCAAATAAAGACAGTATTAGATGTGACTGAACACAGAACAAACTCACAGTAGAAAAAAAGGTTTTTATAGGCATTATGTAATAGAGTAAGTAACACAAGAGAAATCTTGGTAAAAGCTGGCATTTTAGTATTAGGCTGAGGTAAACATTGTGATGAAGACTACAATGTTCCTTGACCTAATGACCTATAGTCACACAAGTCCTTATTTGTTTTTGCTAAGAATATACTTTGGGTTAGTCACTACTTGTTAAGACAGTAAGCTCCTTTCTTTTGAAAAAAGCAATCTTTTGAGAGATTATGCTTAGTGTTAGCAAAGACTAACCTTGAATTAAGCATGACCATCTGACACACTGCCAAATTTAGCGATCTTTCTTGATACAGTTCATTTGAAACTCTCCTAATTACTAGTACACTTCAAGTCATATTCTACCATGATGTAGTTTTCTGTTGTAGACAAGAACATGAATGTGGTTGTGAACAACATCAGATGTGTGTTACTTAGATCCCCTGATGCACAGCCCAGCAAAATGCATCACCTCCCTGCTGCACCATTCGGTATTCTCCTTTGAGAATCAGAAGCAGTGCATCAGTTCAGCAAAGTGTGATACCTCTCTAACACAGCTGCAGTGCTTTTGAAATCCAAGAGCTCTATTCAGGTGTGTGCTGTGCTAGCAGTGTGCTTGGGGGTCTCCACCACACTGCCACAGTGCTCTTTGTAGATACTGCCTCACTGAGCAGGAAGGGATGACTCATTGCCATGAAATTAGGTGTGTGACTTCATACAGTGCCAGATCAAGGCATCACCCTGATTTTAAAGAGCATTGATTTAGTCATTTAGGTCAAATTTAATGTTAGGTATTAATAATGCTGTAAAATTATTAACAGTGATGCCTTCCCATCTATGAAAAGTGAATGTTTCATACAACTATGACATTAAAGTCACGCCTGCTCTCTTTTCTCTTTTTAGCGTTAGAAAAAGGATGCTGACAGCAGACAGGCTGCAAATTATTTTCCGTGTGCATTTTTTTTCCCAGTGAAGCACTTATTTGTACTTAAAAATATTTGAATGTATAAGATTGCAAGCCTTCAGACTTTGAAATAGACTTTTATTGAAAAGTTGGAGATGATGGAGGGCCACTCCCCAGAAAAGCTTGGACCTTTGGATAATATTGATACTGCCTTTAGAACTAGAGGGGAACTTTTAGCTTTTCCAGCTATGTGATAAGAGGAAACAGATAGTCTGTTTGGACTTTTTACCTAAGCAGATACTATTGGTGTCGTGTCTTCTTTTGCACTGTGTGCAACCATTCTGCTCTTAAGAAGCAAATACCTTTCCTTCATGTGCTTTAGTTAATTTATAGATGCATAGGAGTATTTAGGAGTGGGGAATTGTTTGACTGTGCTATGAGATACAAAAATGCACGTTTTCCTAGATTTAATAAGGATGAATGGCAGCAGAGAAGGGTGAAGCTTTTTTTTTTTTTTTTTTTTTTTTCCTGATGTCATAATCTGGAATATGTACTATGTACAGTATCAGCAAGAAGCTCTCAAACAATTTTGTTTTGGAATCGGTGAAGCTCAGCATCTCTTAAGTGACTTGGAAATAAATTACCACTTTTTACACTCCTCTTTGGAATTCAGATTTAGTCAACAGCGTTTAGGATTCAGTTCAAAAGAATACATTGCTCCCTGTCCTGTTAGTATGAGTTAGCACTCATACAGGAAAGATTTATCAACCTGATTTACCAGCTATATTTGCAGGGATGTTTTAGAAATTTCCTTTTCTCTTAACAGGTAGATCCAGTTCAACAGACAAGAACCACGTTTCCAGTGCCTTAAGTCTTTCCACATTAGAGTGAATGGCTGCTTATGGTATACTATAGCAGAAGATCAGACCCATCCTAGACTTGTCAAATAAGTGTCAAAGTAGATATTTTCAGTTGAAAAATACAGACTATTGCTCTCCTTTGACTACAGAATAAAGCAACATGAGAGAAAAGGATCAATGGCATACTCCGTGTTGGTTATCATGCAGAAGGTATTCTGAGTTTAGCTTGACTGTTCTGACACTCGTTATGCGGTACATTTACCTTTCAGATTTGCACAGGCTAAAATATACATTAAACAAAATCTTTGACATTTTAGGTATGTCAGGTTGAAGTAAATTAGATGTTCATTATGAAATTCTCAAGTAAAATTGAATAAATGGGGATGTCAGATGACATTGCTCTAGATTTTTAGATCTCTAACTTGAAATAATCTGTATTCTCAGATATAAGTTTTAATAATCAGGGTGACATCTTTCATTTTTTGCTTTTATCGTATCTTATGACAAAATATCTTGACTTTCCGGTATAATCATTTTAATAGTTGGTGAATCCCCTTTTAGTTTCAAAAATCAGTTGAACTTTTTTCTTGGCATACTGTTTACTCCTTAGATTAAAAAAAAAAAATAAAAAAAAATCTTGCTTTCACTTTTATTTCAAATGTGTTCTTTAACTTTAGTCTGACTGACGCATAATTATAATCCAGTGCATACACAATGCATTTGAAATAATCGCAACAAAACTAGATGCTGAACATACACATAAGTAGATAGTAGCATAATAAAGTGTATGGGTACTATAGATTGAAGTGGTTGACAACTAACATTCTCCAGATCAACTTTAGATGATAATCAAATATTTCTCCTCTAATTCAAAGTAGATTTGTCTTTTGGTATTTGAAAATCTACGTGAGATGTTTTATCTGTGCAGTATCAGGATTTCTGTTCAGATTTTGTTGTTATTTCCACTGTCCTCCATGGATCTTGGCCTTGGACTCCATATGGCTGATGCTTCTGAAGTCTTTAAAAACTCCATTACTGTTGCTCTGGATTCATCATCTCTTTGGATGTGAATATTTGACAAATAGAAGATTCTTCCTAGTAAGTGCTGACATCGCTATACTGATCTTAAACACAGGAAAAAAGTCCTAGGATTCTGAAGCAATTCATGACAAAGCATGTATTCAAACTGATACAAGCATATCAAGAACAACTCAAACTTGCTTTTATAGTCTGTCTGATTAATATCAATAACTGTAGAAAAAGAGGCACTGTATCTAGACACACAGGGATGCTTATCTGTTATGGTACAATAACTGTGCAGACAAAGTACACAACATATTTGAAAGAAAGTACTTAATTTATCCTTTAGCATCTTCTGTGTTCCTCTCTGACTCTTGAGCTGTCATGATCATCTCGTGACATCTATATCGCTTTTAAGAAACAGTTATCTCTGACAGACAAATATGTGTGTTTCATGACTATGTATAAATGCCATATATCATTATTGTATAACGCATCTTCAGGCACTACTGCAGATATTTGCAGAATATCTGGAATTTTTTTGAATTTTAATTAGTCACCTCTGACCAAAATATCTAACAAGCATCATGTTGCTGGAATGCATTCCAGCATTCTAAGCCTCTCCTAGATGAAGCGTTAAGTGGGTGGAGAGCAACCAGCTGAGGAGACAAAAATGAGAGAAAAGCAAAGAGAGAGACTCTCAAAGAACAGAAAAATGAATAGTTGGAGTGTGGTGAGATGAAGTGCTCCTAAACACAGAGGGCTAGAATTACCCAAGCTGTAACAACAGATTCAAGTTCCTGCGGCACGTTTTGCAGTTGTTTTTGTTTTATTTATATTCAGATCATGACAGAAGGCCTTGACAATGGTTAATTCAATCATGGTAGGTGTTGGACAGATGCATGCCATTCATGCATTGTCTGAACAGCCTATGAGCTAAATAGCACAGCATTTGGGTTATCTCATTTTATAGTAATCATTAGGAAGTAAGTGCCTAAACAGCTTTATGGATCTGTTTTAGGATGACTATCGAGGTCAGATGGGTATCTGAGGGCCACTCAGAATCAAGCTCATGGGCGCCTGCCAATGGCCTTGTGACTGATTTATTTACTGGATTGAAGGCATCAATGTAATTGCTCTCATTCGTAGAAGAGTGTGAAAAGGGAAGGGAAATTTTAATACTTACTTGTTGGTGTTGTAACAGCACATTAATACTTTGGATACCTAAAGGAGGAACAGTACTTAAAACACTTAAGTACTGCTTGTGAGTAGGCGACGGCAAACAGACAACTTTCTTCCCAGTAATGCTTCTTCATGTTTTTGTTGTTTGATATGCTGTAAAGATATCTTTTAAACTTTCATTACAGCCAGTGCAACTGTCATCCAGTTTGAGTGGAAAGGACTGTAACTTGTGAATTTGCTGATGGACTGCCCATTATGTCTAAGGATCAGCTTTTATCTCTAATAGCAATCTTATGCATTTAAAAGATACAGGGGAAGTAAAATAGCTTAATGTGTCAAAAAGAACAGTATCTGTGTAGGAAAAATGCCAGTCATTGTAATATTATTAAGCTTCAATCCCTATCAGCCCTACCAGTGGGGCAGAGGAGTTGTAAAATGAATAGTAAGACAGATTTGTCTTTGACCATAAAAATACTACCAATAAGAATCATTTTTAAGGTTCAAAAAATTATTTAAAACTTCTGAGATTTCTTCCTGAGCATTCTCCATATGATCACAGGCATTTTCTTTTTTATCTTATAGTTACTTTCACCTTGTCATTTATATAGGAAAAAAGGAATGCCTCCGAGTGTATTGTTGAATCAGATTAAGGACTAATGTTCAACTATCCTAGAGTGATTAGTTAGTTCTATGCAAACAAAGTAATGGCAGTCCAGTGGTCACCAAAACATTCTGCTATTTCTTGTTCCTATTAAGGACAAAGATTGTCTCTTCAGAGGTTCTTGGGGCAAATTTATCTTGTTTTATAGGGGAAGCTAAGCAGCTAAATTGTTTAGGCCAGAAATTTCCTCTTTAATTCTCTGCTCTTTTAAGTATTGCCACAGTTATATTAAAGTCAACAGATGTGTGTACTTGCTACCCTATCCCTGATTTACCTCACTCACTTTTTCTTTTGCATTCCAACACTTACTGTGGCGGTAGTTCAGATCAGTTAAATATGTATTCCTGTATTTCATTATGCCCAGTAAGGAACATATATCTCTCTTACACTAAACCTGCTGCATGTAAGTAAGAATTTGTGCCAGCATGTTTCTCTGAGACTTGATGCTTACTTTAAGTCAATTCTATCCAGCCTATGTTTTCTGAGCATGAGATGAGTTGTCTTGGTAAACAAGAATTCCTTGCTCATATATATTGTTTTTTTTTATGGTTTGTGCATCTGTGTGTTAATGCGAACAGGTGTTTTGGATCATGGAATATTCTCATTTCACAAACCTGAAAGGAAGCTCTAGCTGTCAAAATGCAATAGAAATGCAAGACAGGCAGTCTTCTCATATAAGAGGGAATTGAGGTGCACTGACTGATAGCTTCCAAAGAGGCAATGTATACTGCTTTAATGTTTTTGAAGGCTGACCATTTGAGATCTGTCCTTCAACGTTACATTTTTGCTCCTGCTCCAATTATAGTTGCTTAAGAGAGAGGGGAGGTAAAGAGACAAAACAAATGGCCCATAACAGGTTTCTGGTTGATAGCATGGATTCAGGGGATCTTGTTATAGCGAACAGATATTACTTTCTAATAGCTCTGCAATAAAATTTTGCTGTCAGCAAGAATTCATATTTTTACTGAAAAATAAACCAAGATTGTTTAGTCAGATGTATTACAATAAACCTTCGAGTGTGACTTTGGAAGAATACATGGCTAGTAAAGCAACAAATCTGTAAAATAAATGTATTTATTGCCAGTTGATATAATGCACGTTTTTATGTACTGGATGAACTTAAATTTTATGTAACCAAAAAAGAAAGCACTCCTCGAGTAATGATTTAAAAGGAAAAAAAAAAAAAAAGAAATGAGAGGGAGAGAGGAAGGGAGAAGATGATAAGTGATTAAAGTCTGTGCTAATAAGTTGAGATCTGCTTGGCTGTAGGCATGTTTAACACTGGAGAACAACAGTGCAGTTGTGCAATTAATAGAGTTGTGCAGTTACTATGTATTTTCAGAGCGGCAAAAAAATAAAATATATGATCACTTCGTAAGGAGATTTGTTTTAAACTGACTGATATGGCTACTGCATTTTCTACTAGATATGAATCTCAGAGATAAAATTAGCCTGATTTGTTATGGGTTTTAAAATTTAGGGATTTTGTACCTACCTATGAGTTACTACATCAATCATCTAACAAATATCTAAACACAGTACATTATTTTCTCTTTTTCTTTCCTTTAGTGTAATGTGAATGTAAGTAGTTCCTAAGTAAGTGCAAGAGGTTGGTTTTTTTTCCTTTTTAAAACCTCTGGCAACTTTGGGAGTCATCAGAGAGCATCTACTAAGGTAGATGGTTCCAAACTAAGCCTCTCACTTCACCCATGTGCTGAAAATTTTTTTGAATGCTGTCTTCCCTGTTTTTCCTGAAGTGCTCTATGTTTGCATGAAAATGGTGACTAGAATAGAAAGCTTTGAGAATTACTGACAGAGCATGATAGCAATATGGGTTCCTGTTGTAGCCGTGCTATGGAGCAATAAAGGACAACGCACTGAGTTACAGAAACCCTCTTGCCCTGTTTTTTCACTGCAAGGATAATGAGAATGCTTATTAATTCCAAAAAGATACTGTAAGACTTCATTAATTAAATATTCCCTTTTACAGGAGTGAAAGTAAATGTTATCAATGAAGCATGTATCAGCCAAAAACTAGAAGCTGATTTGAAGTCAATAGTGACAAACCGTTTTATTGAAGGGATTAATAATAGCTTTTAATAAATAATTTAATATTAAGTAATTAATAAATATTTAATTAATAAATAATCAATAACAGCTTTTAATAAAACACTGAGGATTTCTTTTATTAACATTTTGTAGGTTCCTAAGACTTTTGAATATAAAAGAACTGCAAATTGGTACTACTTTTTAGTCATTTTGATTTCTGCTTCAAGGTTCTGGCAGTTCATCCAAAGTGGAAGACAAATTCCGATAAAAGTGTCCTCTTGGATTCTGTATATATGAAGTATAAAACAGAAGACATTCTTGTAGTTTAATGATTATATATCGGGGACTGCTGCTAAATGAGATAGATGGGATTTTTTTTTTTTGGCTTTCCACAGACAGACAACCAGTAGCTAGCTTGATGTCTGCTGGTTAGTTACAATGGCAGGTTAAAGACAAATCCATCACACAGTGACCGAACAGAGGAACTATCTACAGCAGCTGTGGATGCTGCCACAAATGAAGTTAGACACCAGCAACTGTGGTGTTCTCATTAATCATCCTAATAATGATACTGGAAATGATGATTCTCATCATGAAAGTGATTAGTCTGCATTCAAAGGGTCTGTGCTTGTTTTTATTGTGTTCAGAGGCAGCTCTGAAAGGGGTCAAAATCAGTTGGTAACATTAGTTGGTATTTGCAGTATAGCAGGAGTGAGCACACTTTTATCCCCCCCCCTCCTCTTTTCCCATTTTAAAGTACCAATTAATTTCAGCAATTACTCTTCCTCCTTTCTAGTTTATTGCTTGGATACCACTAAGACCACCTTTGCACCAGTGTTGCAATAGCAGTATCAATTTAATTGGAAGCTTATTGTGCAACTCCCACAAACCCCACTGATTACTGACATGGGGAAACTACTGGAGCAAGGAAGATATACGAAGATAGAAGGGAGGAAGAGTTTTAAGGCTAGAGCTGCTGAAAGGAGTATTTGCGGAGCTGTCTAAAGATGGCAATCCCATGGAGCAAAACTGACTCATAAGTAGGCTACAAATATTCAGCCTCTGTATAGCTTCAGCATCATTTTCAGTGGGTTCACATCCCTGTGACAGGCAGTCATGCATCCGTTCAGACCATGCTCAGAGAAGATCATTCGGGACCTGGATGCTGTACTGTTGTGTGTGTTCAAGGCTGGCCCTGCCACAAGCTTGATGAAAAGCACTGCATTTCAGTTTGGGTCAAACTTCACACCACTGTGGCTTCCTGGCTAGAGCTGGCTTGTTTCTAGTTGATTTGGAGGTCATACTATTAGAATTAGTACGTGTGTGGAAATGAGTTATACTTAATGTTCTCATTGGTCAGAATAAAATAGGGAGAACATTATGCAGTGTGTAAAGATACAAAGCAATTAAAGAACAAAGACATCTTCAAAGAAAGCCTGCAGAAGAATATATTTAATTTCTGTTGTCATTTGTCATATAATCTAATATGCTGTAACTGAGAGAATATTTACATTTCACTGTTTTATGAAGTAAATTGGTTAACACTGATTTCATTTATTTTTAACTCATTTTTAAATTCATTTTTTAGTAAAAAAGATGACTGAACAGGCAAACAGGTAAAAACCTTTCTCATAATAATTGGAGAGTCATATTCATGTTTTCATTCTGAATGGCATTCAATTTGGATAAAAATCTGGACATTCAAGTATTTTCACATATTGTTAAAAAGGCTTTTATGGTCAGGGTAGGCTAGTCTGATCAGAGCTTGACCTCCTGTCTGCAGTATGTACCACAGAACTTAACTTGTCAAAGGAGACTATTTTTCTTCTAGCTGCATTTAGATCACCTTGACCAGGTTATTGTGAGTATTCAAGATCTGACAGGCTGCAGGAAAATGTTTTGGAATTTAGAAACCGTACTCATCAAATCAGATAGTTGGTTAGTCTGAGTCTAACAGATTTTCAGGGGAATCAAACATCATAGCACTGTTGTCCTTTAGCACGTATACTTCTTACTCAACCGATGTGTTTAAACACTTTACTGAAAATGGCTTACCCTCTCAGAGACCTTACTGACCTAATTACTACAAAGCACAGATTCACTCTTCTGAAGATGATTTTTTTTTGTGCCTTGGGTTTTTCACTTGAGACCCGTATTAGTTAAACACGTCCATCATGAGCCTTACATTCTCTTTTAAGGCATGAAATCTACATAAAATGCACACCCAAATATTATTTTTTTCACATAAAAAGAGGATAAGGCAGTCACCATTACCCATTTCTTTTTTTTTCCTTCTAGTTTCTGGAAAACAAAACAAAATAGGGAATGAAAATTTTACAGATAGCTCTGATGGAGTAATTGCCTAGGTGATAGATTGCAATTGAGATTCCCTTACTCAACTAGTTTCTACAACCAGCTCTACTACCACTAGTTCTTTTCTAATTTTGCCTAGGTCGTTATATTTTAGTTTCCTATCTGAAAAATGTTTTAGGGAACATCTGAGAAGAAATGCTGTATTAAGTCAGATTAGGGAGAAGGATACTCTTTTCTTCTTGCTTATTTGGCACTTATTTGGCACTCTGTTTGGTCTTTGATGTTCTAAGTTTTTCTACAAAAAATACAATTTGGACAAGTTTGTTGGTTTTCTTTAACCTATTCAGATCTACTTCAGGGGCTTGTCTGTAATGGAGGATGACATAGTAGTGAAGTACACTTGACTAAAAGCTACAGAATATGCACAAGTAGTTGAGCTACCTCTTGGTCAATCCCGGCTATGCTGACACCTGAGGAAAAGTGACAGGCTAGCTTTGACAGCATTAGCATGGATTGATGGCTTTTATGTCTACTTAGGGCCTATAGCAGAAATGACCTAGTTAACAAGAATTCCCAAGTTTAACCACATCAGCGCTTCACGTCTGTGTGAGGAAAGTAAGCAGATCCCCTGAACTAATCATATTAATGTTGTTGACAGCCATTGCTGTACTATGAGGGTTTTTCAGCTTTGTCACTTTGCCAGTGGGGTTTCATGTGGGGCTCGCGATAGCATGAATCAGGCTCTCCTTGGGCTTGTCAAGAGTGTGGTAGATTACTCGTGCAATTTCCTCTTTCAGCTGTACTTGCAGAGAACTTCTCCAACAGTTAGATGCTATTTTTAAGCAGCCACAAGGAACTGATTTATCTGTCAGTGTAGGAGAATATGCTTTGCAAAGCAGTAAGCTACATATCTGGGTCACACACAGTATCATACGAGGAAACTGTGTGCAGTTCCATCAGGAATTAGACAGCTATCAAGTGTTGTTTTTTGGAGAAGGAAAAAGAATCCTGAAACAGCAGGGAAGAAGTGTTCTTTGGCATAAAAATCATCATAAAGAGAAGCTAAGCTTCTCTTTTGCCACAAGCTAGACAGCCATACTTTGAAGAGTGCTAGAGGATTAAAGTGAATCAGTATCTGTATTCCACAATTTTTAATGATAAAAGTGAGCATTTATTCATTGATTTAAGCTTTATTATGGACTTCAATGACAGGACTAGGTACCCATACGTCCTCTAAGCCGTTATGGCCTATGTGTAATATTACTGTATTAGGTATTTAGGGCTATTTGGGGGTATATTAGGTATTTGGGGGTGTGATGAGAACAGAACTAGCCTAGCTTTCTTTGTGATAGGAAAGAGACATAAAAGCAGTCTTTACATCTTCTGTGGGAGTCTGAGACAGGCAAGTTTGTTAGCTCTGCCATGTCCCTTGAACAGTTTCACTGGAAAAAGTATTTACAAAACATTGGCTGTGTGATCTCACAAAGAGGATAATTGTGTCCCTCGTCTTTCAATAAACTCCTGGTCCTAGGCTTGAATTCGCCCCTCAGAGAAGGTGGCATAGCTTTATTTATTTTCCTTTGATGGAAGGGGATTGATCATCTTCAGTGTGATAAGGGATGAAGTTGTGGGAGCTTTATCTCATTGGCATGAGAAAATGCCAATGCAGAACACACAAATCTTTGTATCCTTTGTAGAGATTTTGAATGTTTTGTTGGTGCACTGGGGAGAGCTCTTGCTGTGGGACAAGTTATTAGTGGGCCACAATAACTTCAGCATTAGACCAGCTGCTATCAGATCCATATTGGCAAAACATTAGATGAAAACCAAGAAGATTTGCCCTCTGCCCTGTAAAGTCTGATAAATTGGGTGGTATTGGCTATGGGTGATAGTATTTGTGCTAACTGAAATCATATATTTCAAATCTTCAGCCATAGCTGCTACATTATGACCAGCTGCAACTAAAATATGCTTTCTAACACTTTGTAGGAGGTGAAGAATAAAAACATTAAGTTGAAGATGGAATAAAATGAAAAAATGAGCAAATGAACAAGAAATCAATGTGCATGTTGCAAAGAATATGGAAATTTAGTTTTCAGGAAGGTTATTTTATGCAGAATTTACCAGCTATGCTCTGATACAAGATATTGTTATTAAAGTTTTGATAGTATAACCCTTTAATGGTGTCTTAGTTTCTAAAAGAAGTTACTTCTCTCACAGTGACTGGTATGAAGTTATGTTTTGTTTTCAGAAGAGAAACAAAACTGATAACACCTGGCAGTGTTGAACNCCCGGCCTGCCAGCTGAAACCAGAACAAATGGGGATAAAACATTATTTCCTTTATGTAACTAGAAAGTGCAGACATTTCAGAAACAGGTCTGGGTCAGGATTTATCAGTACTGCTGAATTCTTCTAAAGCAGTTTCAGGTAAATTCCATGATGATTATGTCCATAAATTAAATTTTTAAGTTAGTGGCTTTTAAATGAAAGAAGAAAATATGTGTGAAAAAAATGTCTCTTTGGTTTGCTGAGGACCTGCTGATCAGGGGTTTGTTAATGTGGATTGACTGGGGTTAGAAGGTGAAGTAGTGTTGGTAGAGCTTTGGAAGAAAGTACATGTGCAATACAAAGCAGAAGCAGAGGGAATTCATGACTTTACTTTTCAGTATCTTGCAACAGCATGGGATTAGCGACAGCATTGACATGATCAAAGCACAACAACCTATCTGAAGACAGAAGAACAAGTCATGAGACATTAAGATCCAGAATCTGATGAAGTCTTGTTGTGCTGTGCTTTGCTGGCATGGCCAGGGCTAGTGCACCCTAGACATCACACACCTAGGAGGAATAAGGGTCTTATGGCAGAAGTTGTTGAACAGGTGGGCAGAATGTGATGTAAGAAAAAAGTATAAGAAATGCTGTCTTATGAAAAGTTAAAAAAGGTCCATGGACTGTTGCATTATATTATCATTCTATTATTCTTTCTGATTTTCTGTAGAACAGCAGAAAATTTTAATATTTTATTAATTTACATTATGTGTACCCTGATAGAAAAACTTTAAAGAAGAAAAAGTAATTTTAATTGAATTATAGCTGCTTTGGATCCCCTGTTTCCTTCGATGTTTTTGAGCCACACTGCAGTTGGCTTGGATAGAAGTGAGCTGGAAAAGGTAGGAGATTCATTTACTGTTTCATGTGATCTCATTTAACTGGATTAATGCTAAATGGTCTGTGTAAAAATAAATACATAAATAAAATCCTGTGAGAAGTCCAGCTTGATCATTTTCAGGTACTTATTTTAGTTGTTTTCTCTTAAGATAGTGAAGTGGCAGTGAACTAAATTTACCAGCTGCAAACTGAAAACTGAATTTCCTACATTAAAATGTACCTGATAGGTACACGATGCTCTTTACTCCCGTTCTCCTTCTGTTTTTTTCCCCCCTTTTTTCCGGTATCTGATCAATCTAGCTGCCTGCTTGTTGGAAAGAGCACAATGTGTAGTGTTATGTCAAGCTTCTTGGTTCTGAAGAGATTCATTAACCATCATGCTGTTTCTCCAAATGCACTCACATTCTGTACTTGATTATATTTTCATAATGAAGTGTTTGACTGAACTAAAGCTCCATTTTTTGCAAGACTTATATTTCTGAATATTATCCAAGACTTATTAACACTATTTAAAGGGGGATTATAAACAGGAAGGGAAACAACTTTTCAAAAGGGTAGACAGTGATAGGACAAGGGGGAATGGTTTTAAGCTGAAGGAGAGAAGGTTTAGATTAGACATCAGGGGGAAGTTCTTTACTGAGAGAGTGGTGAGGTACTGGAACAGGCTGCCCAGAGAGATTGTGGATGCCTCGACCCTGGCCGTGTTCAAGACCAGGTTGGATGGGGTCCTAGGTAACCTGATCTAGTACTAGATCTGGAGGTTGGTGGCCCTGCCTGTGGCAGGGGGCTGGAAGCTGATGATCCTTGGTGTCCCTTCCAACCCGGGCCATTCTATGTCTCTATGATTCTATTTAATTCTGTGAGGATTGCTTCAAAGGGCGAACAGATCAGGCTGAATTGATGTCTACCTCATGTTACTCATCTGAATATTGCAAAAGAATGTATTTATTGAGGTGCCTCTTAGAATCTTATGTTTTCTAAAGTTAAAAGATAAAACTTCATTCTGTCACTCCAAATGCACCTTTGTAGTACCAGTTGTGCTTGCTGGACTGAGAAGACCATATCTGATTTGCGTAATTTTGAATAACTGCTGATGTTATGGGGTTCAGGTTGTTCTATTTCTGAGTTTCGCTTGTCAGGAGAATTAAGATGGTAGTGGGAAGAAATTCTAATCCATTTATCTGACATGAAGTATGTGGAATATAGTAAGTCACTTGTTTGTATTTTGGTAATTTGATAAAGAGTGATCATAGTTTAATTTGGAAATAAGACTATTTTATGTTTTTATTTGTGTAGACCTAGAACCAGTGCTGTGATTTAAAAACTAAAGAGATAACACTACTAACAATTTCACATGCAACAGTTCAAATTAGAAAACTTTACTTTGAATTCTTAGGCTTTTCTCAACACGTTGTACTTCAACTCACACACTGATCATAATCTAGCCAAATGTCCTCATGATGATCAAGAAATGGGCTTTATGCCTCATTTTTTCTAGGAGTGAAACTTTACACTTCTGTCATTTTGCAGGTCTCCAAATTAACTCTGGCTTCCTTTAAGGAATTCAAGCACCTCATTTTCACAACCTCTTACATCTGCCTCAGTAGAAGTTTATGCCGGAGTCAGAATGTAGAACAGCTTGGATGGAGAACTTCATGTCTTTCCAGTGCTTTTATGTAGATATGTAAAAACCTCCATCTGGTAGTATGCATTGATACCTACTGGACAGTTCTGTTGCTAAGAATGTAAAAGTTATAGCTGAGATTAACCAGCATATTTTAAATCTCAAATTCAGATTTTGAAGATCATAGAATATAAACTATAGTTTCACAAATTCACTTTTGCTTTCATGTTGTATACGAGGTACAAACTGAAAGTCTTTGTTTAACTTGGACTTAACTGTTCCTATTTATAAACATTTTGAAGTTAGTAGATCCACGGGGAATTACATTAACCTGGCATCAAGTCTTAAATCTTCCCTGGGGACAAAGTGTGAAATTCTCTTTTTGATCATGAACATGATTTAAAAAACAAACAAACAAACAAACCAAAAAAAACCTAATAATAATACAATGTCCACTCTGGGAATGTGTGGTGATTTAAAGCAGATCTCTGAAAGCTTCTCTACTATTCTAGCAAAATTTTATTTAACTTGAGTAATATGCTTCTAGGATGAGATTGCAGGGTGGAGGACCCACTTGAGCTGAGTGCTTCTAATACAGAATTAGTATGAACTGCTGTAGCTCTAGATCAATATAATTTGATGTAGTTACGTGATTTAGGAAAACTTGTAAAGTGATGCTGAGCTTGTAATTTTCATTTGTCCCTTCTCTTCCTTTCCCTCTCCTCACCTCCTTTTCTCTCCCCTCCCCACTTTCAAATAGCATGTAAAGTTTTTCTTTTTAACAAAGTGTTCTATCTTGTTAAAATTGTTAAATTGTGTTCAAATCTTTTTCATTCAAATTCATTTTGTCCTAGGACCCTACAAAATAAAAGGCAGGATCATCCAAAGCATTGTGTATCACATTATAAAAATGTGTATTTTATATGTACCTGTTTAATCCACTGCGTAAAATATACTTCATATGTCAAGTATGGAGAATGAAGATGATAACAACAAAGGAGCATCTGTCATTAGCAGAAAGAAAGAAAAATATTAATTCCAAGAAGGAATCTCAATTTCAGGCCATAGAAGCAGCAAGTTATGTGAGTTTTACGTATAAATATTGTGATGCTGTTTGAGCTGAAAGATTCTAAATCCAAGGAGAAAGCCTTTTGCTCACCACCTCTCAGGAAAAAGTTCACAGTTTTCTGTCCCTTCAATAAATCAAAATTTTCCTAACCATTGCAAAGTTTCCACATGTTAACTATGTACCACTTATCAATGGTTTTATGTTCTGGCTAGACTATATCAGAAGCATATCTTAAAGCCTGCTTCAGATGGCATTGAAAGATGTGGCTGTAGGGTTCCCAGAAAGCCTTAGTGACTGATCTTCTCAGAGGAGCAATAACTGGTGATGTAGTTGCACCAATAGGAACTTAGAATCTCTGGAAATCAGGTTATTGTCAACACATGAAAGCATTTCTCTCGGTGGAAGGAGAATTTGTTTCCTACCACCGATTTCTTGAGGACTCAGAATATCTCCTGCTAACTGATGATTTTATCTGCAGCCAAAAGGCAGAGCACGACAAAGGCCTTGGAGCTGGTCTGCAAGGTCCTTCTGTGCCTTTAAACATGATTAGTTTTGATGCTGCTCATGGCCTGGGGTAACTACAGATCTGTGCAGAAAGCTACCAAATGTGGAGAATCCAGCAGTGAGGATTAAGACTTGAAAGATGAATTTCCTTACTCTTGGTTTGGGTGGAGGGAGGCCAGACTCCTTTTTGATGCCCCAAAATTCCTGGATAATCCTGAAAACCATTTTCAGGATTTTATTGAGGTGCCTTATATGAAGTCATTTGCTTCCCAAACTAAGCAATAAGTTTTTGTCCCAGACACCTCATTATAGTGAAAAAGATGAGTTAAAGATCGTTTGGAGAAGGTAATCTGAAACTGAGAGAGCCACTTAGGGAAGTAATTATGGACTAACTGTTAATATACCTAACTCTTATGTATTAAAACTGTATGCCTCCTGAGTCCACAGCCTTCCTACTACTGAAGCGGATTCTAAGTGGGTTATCAGATGTTTTTTTTCAAGTGGAATTTTACCACAACCGTTCTAGAAAGTTGATATTAGGAAACTGACAGATTTTTCCCAAGTCAGGGCTGAGTAATTGTTGTCTTCCTGGTGCTCTTATGTTGCTCTAACTTCCTTTTACTAGCCAATGCCTCTTTCCTTTGTGCAATTAACTTCAAAAAATTCACATGCTTGAACCCTGGAGCAGAATTTCAGAGTTATTAAGATGACATTACACAGTCCATCCTCCAGGATTACAAAATGTGTTCTTAGGGTTCCAGAAAAACAAATGGAGCAACAACTTCTGCAGGCTGTTGAAAGAGTAGAAAGACCTTCAGATATCCCTGTTACTTCATATTACTGCTTCCACTAATCCAATCTGAGACTTTTATGTCTAAATGATTATTTTATCACAATCTTATTAATCTTTAAGTATGGTTCAGACTTGCGGTTGACAAATGAAAAGGTGTGTTTTGGAAGATTAGATAATTGGGCACTCTAGTTCTGGGCAATATTTTTATGCCAAAAGAATTTACTTTTTGGTGTATTACTAAATTAGTATCATTTTGGGTGCTTAAAAGTGAAAAAATTAAATACTGAACCAATGAGATCAGCATCATAGTCTTTTTCTTTTTTTAACATATTATTTATTGTTATACCACTGTTGGTCACTTTACTATTCACTCACCCCAGTAGCAACTGAGGAACATCTTTGTCAGTGCTTGGAAATGAGTAGCTATTTTGCCTTCATCTTTACATAAACAATTACTAGTGTAGTGGAATGGACCTATTTTATACATGCTTCCCCTATCAGCCATACTTACTAGAGATTTTGTGCATCTATGCTGTTGCTTGGCGGGGCAGATGAGGAACAGGGTGATGGATGGAAGAGACAGAAACCGCAGCATTGTGTTGTTTGCCATCTTGACAGGGCAGGAGTACAAAGAACAGAATGTGTTGAGTAGAGGAAGTTGTTATAATGCTGTAGCATTTTCTGTGTTTTGGGGGAACTTTAGTTGCCTTAATAGTACACACAATTTTTTAATTAAATAGGGAAATAAACCTTTCAGACCAAATTCCTACAAAACCTTATATTTATTCTGAACTTGGACTGTAACTCTAATTTCCGTTCTGATCTACATATGCTAGGACACATTCATATGTTTACACTAAGCTTATTAATTCTATAACCTATTCTTTGTGATGTATAAACATCAAAGGGTGAGGATGAAAATGTGCTCATAAAAATTATTCTTTATCATAGCTCTCATCCTGTGTCCTATCATAAAACAACATCCTTATTTGTAACAGGAGTTACAGACAGAGTTAATCTCTGTGTGGTATTTGATAACTGTGTAATTACTCTGCTAGTGACAATGTTAACAATACTGTGATTCGTGGCAGCATTCCTGCAAGGATCTCTCAATAAATCAAAGTTGATGTGCCAGGGCTGTTACTCAAATTCCTCAACGAATATTTACAGAGGTACATCAAGTCCAATGACTTATAGCCACTAAATTGCTGGGAACGCACTCATGAAAACAAATCCTGTTTGTATAAGAAAGAAGGCACAATCATTCTTTAAACTGTACAATAAATCTTTACTGCTCTGAAAAGGTTGAAAGTCATTTGCATTTGGCAGAGTTAATGAAGTGCATCTTAATAGACGTAAATGCTCAATCTTGTTAGTACAGAGCAGCAAAATATAACCATTTTATTGGTGTGATCAGGTGATTTCTGTGAAAATGAGGTTTTGTTTTGCAGTTGGATCTTGTTTGTAGCCAAAATTCTTATTTCTCTGAGGCAGCAAATCATGCAATAGACTTGGAGACAAATATAGCATCAGAGCCATTATCTCATGGAAATAAACAAGATTCAATTGTTTAGTCAGCAAATATATGCTTAATAAAGAATACAGATCACTGCAATATCTTCAGAATTGCTGTTAGCTTGGTTAGTAAAATGCTTTCTGTAAAAAATTTCACTGAAATCAGGAACAATAAAATTTAATGGAATCAGTGTCCCAAGGGGCTTTTTTGATGCTGTTTAATTGTCTTGCCACAGCAACTCTGTGCAGCTTCTTTTTTATGAAATAGGTAACATTTGAAAATATGCAATTTTCCTCATTTGTTTTAAAATTTGTTTTTAAAGTAGAGGATAATTCCATGGGCTGTATTGCAGACTTAAAATGCAATCCATTCCTATTAAAAGTGATGCTATGCTATAATAAAATCTGAATGGTATTTCAGAATTGGTACTTGATGTTTGTTTGTGTCAGGAAACATGACTGTCCCAGGTGAACATTTCTTCTGAACAAAAATACTTATTTTTGCTCCCCTTTCTCCAATAAATCTTGAGTTACAAGGCTGTCATAAAAATAATTTTTCTTTTGCCTATGAGGAGATTTTCACTTGCTCACTGATGGAAAATTTAAATACTAATTGAGAAAAAAAATAAATGCCCTCCATATCTTAAAGAACATCTTGTTTATACCATGTATCTCCATTTCCATTATTGCATATGTGCACAGCAATGGTTAGACACTGAACAACCAGCGAAGGGAAACATAGCTATCAATAATTCATTTGATTCATACTATAGGAGTCTGTATGGAAAGTCATATTTTTCTGTCTGTGGCAAATAATTGATATATACTTTTATATAGTTTAAATACTTTTTTTAGTCTTTAACAACAAACATTTTGGCTGAACTTTTCACAAACAGTGTAAGGCTTGATTGTGTTTTCTCCTCATTAACAAATAAACAGAAAGAGAATATAATAGCAAATAGAAATAAAATCAAGAGATAGACAGTGGTTTAAATCAGCACCCACATGCAACTTTCTCTTCATTGCTGCTCAAACTCCAGAGAAACTGGCTGAAAATCCTTTCCCACCCCCCCCCCCCGCCCC
>WBMW01001142.1:0-28087 GCA_013396635.1 Penelope pileata | reverse complement strand
AAATCCTCCCCCCCCCCCCCCCCCGCCGTCTCATAACAAACAACAACAACAATCAAATTTTTCATTTCTGCAATACCAAGCTGTCTTTCAGAAGAATCAGAGGGATTCTTATGTGAGACCCAAGAAATGGTAATCTTTGCTTGTTATTTGTTACTAGGCACATGCATCCAAGCCAAATACCCATCTTGGAGAGGATCACCCTTTTCAAAGAATGGCTTCAGTGAACTTTCAGTTCTGTGTCTCAACTTTTCTTTGGGAGCAAATTGTTATCTAGACTTTTTTTATCTCGACTCTACTCCAGAGACACTAAATACAATTTTGTTTAAAATGTAGCTAAAAAAAAGGCTAACACACCTTCAAGTTCTAGTAATACCCACCATAAATTAGATAACCTGGAGGAAAGTAAACTCAATCTCTATTATTCTTCAGCCAGACCCTGTTTAAAATGGACAGAGCCTTGAGGAGTGCAAGAGAGCTGCCACTGCTCCCTTGGAAGTATGACTTCATGTTGTGTAGAGTCTCTTTCTTTTTGCAAGCACCTCTTTGTTGCTTTATCTGTCTTTGGTGGCAACTAAACTTATGCATTGCAAAGCTTCTTTATTCTGCCCTGCACCCAGGTGCCAGGCCCACAGACAGTGCTAGCATAAGTCAAAAGCTCCCATTGTGTCAATCTCAAGGGAGCTTGCTTCGCAAATCCCTGTACTGCAGAGCAAATACCATCCAGCTCCTTAACAGGCCAGGAGGTCTTTTGAGAAGGTCTTGGAATTGTTTCATCCACCTGAGCGCTCCTTTCTGAAGCAAACAGTTTTGATGCTCTGAACACTAGCATTTATATCTAGTCCCTAAAGAGCAACATCTTTTTGAACTGAAGAATCAACGATGTTACCTAGGTGGATTATCTGAAGACAGTTTTGTTGTTGCTATGTAACCTTAGTTCAGTGACAGACACACCACGATGGGGTAATTCTTCTGATTCATTTGCTGCCTCACTTGTTCGTTTGTTTTATCGTGTTTCACTAACCTGTCCTTTGCTTCTAACAATAACTTATATGATCTCTCTTTCAGTTCGATCATCTTGTATGACTGCAGAAACATTTGATAACGCTTCTGTGTGATTTTCGAATGCAAACAGTACAATAGAATATATGACAAGGTACTTTAGCTTGAAGCCAAATGGAACTGAGAAAAAGAAGAAGAGCTGGTCTGTGATATGTAGTCTTTTGACAACACAAAGTATTTTTTTGCCGTATGTTATTGTTTTTAGTATAAAGAATGCCTAAAAGTTGCTTATATTCCTTTAATATTTAAGGAGACAGCAGCTGAGTATGAAGGTGGCAGACAAAACAGTATAAATTACATAAGCTTGAAAGCAGAGAAATTGCAAAGGAGATCAGCAACCCTGGACTGTATAGCAGCTAGAGCTTTTAACTCAAGAAATAATGTGGAAAAATAACAGCAGAATTATTCTGTGACATTTACACTCTGAGATAACAGTAGAAAAAATACAGAGTGCTTTGGAATTCACCACCAAATACACCATAAGTATTTTTAAAAGTAGAATCACCTTTTCCTCTCTCTTATTAAATCTTATACTTCATTACCAGTCAAGAAAGGAGATGCATTTGAAATGTAAAGAAATTCAAGGGATCAATTTACAGCCACAGTTTCAGAGGAATTCTGTTTTTAATAACAAGAAATATGAAAATAATAAAATATTCCCTCTTTCCCTGGGATCACACATTATGATTTGCTTTCATCTGGTCTCAGACCAGCAGGAAAGGCCAATCTCTCAATGCAATGCATTCAGGACACAGCTTCAACTTGAATTCTGAATTAGGCTCTTGTGGCGTGAACATTTACATTTTTTTCTTAGTACAGTATTGTCCCAGAAGGTGCTATGTTTCTGGATTGTCATAATTGCTCTATAGGAGCTGTTTGAATCTCTCAGGTAAATGCAAAACAGATACAAAAATCTTACAATATGTATTATGTGAATTCCCTTTACTTCTCTGACTAACCTACATTTTTTTAACTGTTATAATCTGTTATGTATATCTGTCATTAAAAGCTCATTCAAAAGGTAACCTGTAAGCTAATACATACAGCTTCTTTCTGCTTTTTTTTGAGCCATTCTGGAGTATCACGTGCATGAATTTGTACAGACCTTGGAATCCGTGGATTATTCATTTATCATGAATGTGTGCTAGGACTGCAAGCTGAAAATCCCCTTGAGAATTTTATAGGAGAAGGTACTGCATTTTCAGCCTCACTTTGAGGCAAAATAACATCTCAATCATTTTTATTTTTCCCCTTGAATAGTCAGCGCATAACATTTGAAGAAAGGTCTGTTGAGGTAGTTTTATCACCACTGTGTTAGCAAAGTAATTTTTGCCTCTCTTCCATTTTGAGGGCTGTGTTCTTTCTTAGAAAAACTGTCCGATGGAAGTTGTACGTGTGTGGGGGGGAGATTTACCCCTCGTTTGGCAGCTAGAAGAGTCATAGCAGCTAATTAGAAAGGAGAGAAAGTTCAATATTGAAAGCAATGATTTCTCCTTTGGGACAGGGAGAAGAATCATCACAAGGGTATTCAAATATTTCCAGAGGGTAGAGTTGACTACATAGATCTTTGTTTTTAATCAAGTGGCTGTTTATTTTTATTTCTTGTTTCACTACATTTTTTGCATAAAAAATCTCAATTTATTTCTTGACTTGTTGACAAAGCAACAAAATTACCAATAGCTTAATATATATTTTTTTAATTTTATTTTTTTATAAGCTGTGCATTTTTAAATTTCTGTAACTTTTTTTTTCCTGAGGGGAGGCGTAAAGATGCAGGATAATTAGGAAATTCTGCAGGAAGAGGAATCTTTTTCTTCCTGTTTCTGATTACTACTACACCAGGAGAGGTAAGCACCTCTTTCCCCCTTCTGTAATTTGAATGTGAATTTGATCTTCCTAAGGAAGGAAGATCAAATATCTTCTATCGAAGCACAAATAAAGGAAGGGATGTGGAGAGAATTATTTTGTTTGACACTGTCAGAGGTAACATAACCTGCTGCTGAACATATGTTACAGGCATACCTATGTAAATATACAGAGAATGTGTCTATTATAGTCCCATCTAGATACCTTGTTTCTTTGCTTTGGACAAAAACTGAAATTTTGGGCTTCACAGATACAGCCGTAGCTTGACAGCTATGACTTCAGTCTGTGTACAAGGAATTAAATGTGTTTATTCAGGCTGTAGACTGTGCAAAGAAGGACTTGCATAGTGCTCAAGTACACTCCTAATTTCACTCTTTGTTAGAGTGGAAGTAGCAGTAAATGGAGGAAGAAGGTAGCAACAGGAGCTTTCTAATAACTCTAACTGCTAATTGATACAGCATGCATGGCCGTCTGCAGGTGGACTCAAGCTGCCTCTCCTCATTCTCCGTGCTTGGTTAGATATGAATCTGCTACTTCTGGATGGGATAGATAGCTGTCATCCATTTGGCTTTGAAAGTTTTAGAAGACAAATGATCACAGTAAATTGCTTATACTAGCATGAAGAATAACCTGATGAGAAGAGTTATTTTGTAGTGGAACTAAACACCACATGAACAAGGACTGGAAGATATTTTTTTTTCAGAAAGTTTGACAGATTGATGTGCCATAAAGTTTTGTTGGGTGTTGAGAGAGAAAGTGTTGGAGATGCTGCTGTGGAAGAGAACTACTCTCTTCTAGAGTTTTGTAGCTCTTTCACAGGACCAGCAAGAGATGAAATTGCAGAAAGACCTTGTGAGATCTTTTCAGTGAAACACTGTCTTTTTTTCTGTTCTGCTTTCTTTTTCCCAAAAAAATATTGTTTTGATGGAAGCTGAATAATTTGTCTATATTTGCTAGATTTATTTTCCCAACTTTGCTAAAATAAATGTGTTCTGGACCTAAATTTTTGTACAAGTGACAATTTATTTCTATTATAAATAAATAAAAAATAAATAAATGCTAAAATTCCAGTGTCTGTAGGTTAGAAGAAAAATATTTTCTTTGTCCAAGTCTAGCTGAAAAATAATTGATTTGAAGGAATATACAGTCACTTTATGCTCTTGCAAAGCTCATCATCAAGCAGCTGTTGCTATAGTCATGTACAGGACATTGTTAGCACCATAATTCTAGTAGATGTAATGTATTTTTCTTTCAGATAGATATGAACTTTGTGTATTTGTTCTTTATACATTCTCTGTGCTTAGTGATCAATAGAAAAATTCAGACAATGCACTAGTTTTATTTCATCATGTTTTGAAACAAACTCCCTTTGTAATGCCTGAAACATCTTCAAGTCGTTTCTCTTATCCTGTTTACTTTCTAAGGGACCAAATATGTCATTGATTTTTTTTTTAATTTTCTTTTATCTTTTATCTCTTTCTTTTTTTTTTTTTTTTCTTTTAAAGGCAGAGAGAATTTGCTTAAAAGTCGATGGCAGGGCCCTGAAACATAAGACAATGGGGGCTTCTTAATCATATCAGGGGAGGTGATTAATATACCACAAACAATCTACTAATCTACGTGCAAAGAAGCATGTGCTACTTTAAAAGCAACCATCTTTACCAGAGTGTAACTCCATTTAACTTCAGTGGGAGCTCTGCCCACTGTACAGTAGAATTGAGTATGAAATGTGAAGCAGCGTCTTTGGAATTATTAATCAAACATTTGTGCTGAAATAAGGTCACTTAGGAAGTGAAGATTGGTCTTTAAATAAACTACACAGGCAACATCACTGATTTCTTGGTTCAAAGAACTTCTGGTCCTTGGGGACTGGGAAAGAAAGAAATGAATGTTCAGAGCATCAAGCTGCATGTTCACGAAAGGACAGACTAAACTGATGAAACGATTCCCAGTCTTTCTCAAAAGACCTTTTGGACCTTCAAAAAGCTGACTGGGTTTTGACATGCATAGCAGGGATTTAAAGAATTATCCCCCTGGGAAGTAAGAAAGTGGAAGTACAGATTGCTTGTTATTCCAAACATCCTAGTCCTCAGGTGTTATACTTTGATTATTTTTGGTAAGCTAAAAACAAACAAGTATCTTTAACGTTTTCTTTCAACTTTATTTATTTATTTATTTATTTTTGGTCTGTCTGCAATCCATGGGTCTGGTCCTTGATATTTGTGTCAGTTTTCCCATTTTTTTCATTAAAGCTTCATACCTAGGCAAGGAACAGGATCTAAGAGCACCCTGGCTAGAGAATTTTGTTCACCAGATCTTTTGTTTACCAGATCTTTAATGGACCAAATGTTATGTATTACACATTTTTGAAGATTGAGCAGTAATAAAGCCAATCAAGCATCTTTCAAAATTTGTTTTGTAAGCAGTTTGGCAAACCTGGAGATAACCATGTCTAAATAATAATTTTTTTTTATATGTATCTGTAAAGTAGAATTTGAAGACTGATTTTCCACTTTAAAATGTAACAACAACATTATTTACAATGTTAAAGATTCTTTTTAGAGAATGACTCTAGAGGAACAGTGTAAGCAGAAACTGTATGTGTATGGCTGCTTTTAGAGGCAGTACTTCTGTTATCTCCTTTATCTGATTGTATCCTAGCTCTGTATTTAAGGTTAGAAAACTGATCTCAGAAGGAACTTGATTTTTCTCCTCTTGGCCACTTCCATAAAGTGAGTTTAGAGAGTTATCAGGATTTTCAAAGCCTGGAAAAAGAATTGGAACCTGGATTAGTCGTTCATCCTGTGAGTCAAGAATGATTTATTTTCTAAAATCTGATTATACATTATTTTGCCAATAAATACTGAGAAAGTCTTTTGTTCATCTTTCACATGTGGTCATTACTGGAAACAAATGAGCATAATTTACTTTGTAAGCAAAAGGCACAGTGGAGAACAACGGCTGAAAAGAACTTCTGCATGTGTGGTTCTATTAAGAATAGTTTTCTCCAGAGAGCTCTCAGAGTGTTGGATTGAAAATGTAAAGAGACCTTTTACTGTAGCAACTTTCACAATTATCCCCTTTGCAAAGTTTGCTTTTGTGATAATTACATTTTACCATCTACACTTGTTTACTAAATGAACAGCTTTTCTCTTACTGCTCAAGCAGTTTTCCTCTGATAATTTGTGGTTTCGATGAAATATTTAGAAATACGTGTTTGTCTTATGTTTGTTGTTTTTCTTGTATTATTTTGATAGCAAGGGGCTTTGGCTGTGATTCTGATGCATGTGAACCACAAGGATTGCTTTAGGAATTATGCCTGAAGACATACAGTGTTAAAAATGTTGTTTAATTGAGAAGAAAACTGCTGGCTTATTCATTTTCCCAGTTAACAGAAAAGGATCTTTCTGTTACGTTTGCAGCTTTGAGGATGCACCAAAGAGGCATGACATCAGGTTAATATCATATCCAATACTGAGTAACACTTTTTTTTGGATGGAAATACTTCATGTGTGGATGCGTACATGATCTCACTCTACAAAAATTATGCTTTTTCAGCTTTGTAGAAAATAACGATCCTCTGCTTGCATATAAAACTGTTATTAGTGCATCAAACCATCAAATTTACTGTGTTAATATACATACATATGTATATACATATATACAAGGGCTGCTCTGAAATTAATGTCTCCATATGGCAGTAGGGGCTGAACCTTCCCACCAATATACCCTTCCATTTTATTGCTGTGCGACAGATGGCAGCAGAGGGGCAGTCTGACACAATGGCATCTGACATGGGAGTGTAGATGAAGCAAAGGTGTTGAAATTCCTCCTAGTGGGAAAAATGGCACTCATTGACATCCATTGACTCTTGCTGAATGTTTATGGAGACCTATATGGCTATGAGCAGACCTATGTGGATGTGAGCACAGTGAGGTGGTGGTGGTGCATTTCAGCAGTGGTGACAGTGACAGCGGGTCACCTCCGCTAGTGCTGGTTGTTACGAGAATGGCGTGCAGGCACTTGTTCATTGCTGGAGAAAATGCAGAGCTAATGGTGGTGACTATATAGAAAACAGTGTTTAGGAGCTGAGAATTTGCTCTATCAAATAGTATTACTGTGCTCTTTGTAGCTGTTTTAGTTTCCATGGAACTAAATAGGAGGTATTATGTTTGGAGCAACCTATGTGCATATATACATATACATATGTATATATAGACTTTTTATTTCTTTGCAGCTGGTTCCAAATCATATATTTTGGTACACGTAGCTGAGAGAAGACAGAATTAAAGGAAAAACAAAATTCATTTGTCCAATTAAAAAGAAAGCTGGAACTTGAAATTCTTAAAAATACAAATTTTCCTACCTGCACTTTGAAGGGAATCTTTCTTGATTAATGGAGTTACGGATCTTCAGCCTCCCAGCTTCCTAAAAACCTGGGCCATCAGCAATATAGAACATTAAATTAAGTCTAAAATGGTTTCTGTATTATCCCTGTAATTTGGAACTTTGTTATTTCTACAAATGTTTAGGAACAAATTTCACATTGTACCAGTGAATTTGTATTTTGAATAAATCTGAATGAGCATGTAAAAAAAAAAAAAAGTAAAACATCTCAGGACAATCAAAAATCTTTTTATTTTTAAAGTTCAACATTAAGAGAGTCTCAGATGCCTTAAGAATAAGGCAAGAAAGTAATTTTTATAGTGATGATGTAGCTAGTTGCTAATAGTTTGTCAAAAGTTATAGCCTTTGAGAGCACATTAGTAATGGTATTTGTGGTTGGAAGAAATGCATTTCTTCATCACAGCCCCCACAATCACTTTCTCCCCTTGCTTTCCCCAAGATCTTTTATTAATTTACTAGAACGGGTGAATCAGCCTTGCTGAACTCCATATAATGGGGGAAGGGGGCTTTCACATAGATGAACAAAGCCACACTATCTACAGCATCTTAAGTAAATAAAGCCTAGAGGCTCCACAGCATCATTGATGGTATAGAGACAAATGCATTTCCATTGCCACAAGGTTATCAGGCAATTCTACCGTTTTCCATGTCATGTCTCAGTATAGATAAATGTGTCCATTCCACCCACTCTAAAAAAAAGTCATAAATTCTCTCTCTGAAGGTGTAGTCTCTATGCCTGGTTCTAGAATTGTCTTAATACAGAGTCAGGAATCTCAGCAAGCAGGTACACACGCTTTTTCTTTTTCTTTGTAATATAAAAGTAGCTGACTGGATTAACATGTTAGCAGACTAACAGTTGCTGAATTTGTTGCATGTTATGGGCTGAAAAAAGGAATATTGTGTGTCTTGGCTACTAAACATATTATCACCACTGCTTCAAGCAAGAACAAAGTAATGGCAAATCTGCATTAAAATTGCAGTAACTATGTGCTGGATAAGAAAGCTGGGGAATCCAGCGGTAAGGCAATCCCTAATCCCCTCTCCAGCTGTAGGATTCCCAGCTGTCAGAAATCAAGGATACAGGTGCAGTGCTGCTTTAATGCCATTGTCAGAGGCTGACAGCACAGTGTCTGTAAGCATAGGCAATGCGGAGAAATTTACTTGCTTTTTAAAATCATTTGAACCTTTTGTGTTACCCCTGACAGCAACAAACTTCAATTCACATAAAAAAGTCTGAACTATTTTACATGGGCAATTGGTATCTTTATGCTGATAAATACTGTAGTACTGTAACTTCATGCAGATAACCTCCACCCTAAAGAGCATACAGTCTAAGCAGACAAAATGAATAAAAAGTAAGAAATGCATCGCTATTATTCCGTTTTTAGAGCTGAGAAAACCACAGCATTGAAAGGTTAAGTGGCTTGTCTGTGGTCACGCAGGGAGCCCATGGCAGGGCTGTGAATTAAATTCCTGTTCTTGTAAGAACTGTGCCGTCTCCTTACAAAATATGAATAGCTGAGTAGAGAGAAACTACCCAGCACGAATTTACTGTATGGTACTTGAATAACATGGCAGGTAGTGCTGGAACTGAAATAATGAACTGATAGCTGAGAGTGGACAAAAATGTATTATAAGACTAAAAAATGTGAGAAACTCAGTAATTTTCCTCTCTGAAGCCTTTTTCCTCAAGGCAACAAAATGTACAGGTTTGCTGTGTCAGTCCCTCCACCCCTCTGTTTGTGATGGATCTTTACACACAGGCAGCAGGCCCAAGGGCACCATGTTCCTGCACACGCGGTCAAAAGTCACCTCAGTGACCCACAGTTCGCATTCCCTAGGACAGAAATGCTGTACTGAGGGCTCGGTGGCTGCTCTGCTTCGTTGGTCAAGCAGAAAGCACATTTAGCATTGAGAATGCCACATGCTGCATCCTGCCCTGCCCATGGCCCGGTTGTGTGAGAAGGACCTGTGTGCTGGGCGACTCTAGCAGGGCATCAGGAGGAACTGCGGGAGGTCTCTGCAGTTGTGTATGGGAGACCAAGGTGGAGGCGATGGTCTATAGTTTCTGGGTGCAGAGGAATTTCAAATCATTTCAATGTGTTCCTTACTGGGTTCATGGTGAGTTTCTTCCTATTTACCATTGCTTTTTTTTTTTAACTTTTTTTTAGTTAATTTCTATTTATTCATTTATTTATTTTTATTTTTGTTTATTTATTTAGTTAGTTCGTTATTCACACCCTTTATTGTCCTAGGCAGTTCAAGTAGAGGTCTCAACCATTTTTGCTTTATACATGTATAAATTCAAAGCTCCGCTTGGAGGTTCATGCTTGGTAAAATTTGGTTCTGGTTTCAATTCTTATTTCAGACTTTTAAAGGGAAGGAATTTGGCCTAAATTCAACAACCTCCAAAGTTATCTGAGCTGCACAAAAATAACTACATGGCTACCAATTAGCTAAACCTTGAGAACAGGTAGTTTAATTAGCTAGTATGAAACAACCACTTCAAATCAAGGACTTTCTGAAACCTCTACATGAGCTTAAAGACATTTATATTTCTGTAACACTTCTAGTCTCCTGTAAAAGCCCCACAGCTTTTCATTTCATAGTTGCAAATAATATAAGAAACTATTTTTTTAGTTTATAGACTATACCAATTCTAATGCAAATAAGCAGTGTTTACCATCTGAACTTTCTAAGTTGAACTCCTTGAACTCCTTAATTGTTTATAAGGCATTTTCCCCTTCTATTTCTTTAGGCTGAAAAACACACGAAGCGTGTGGACTCCTATCATATACATTTATTTTGTACTAGCTAAATATTTTTCCCAGTAATTGACACAAAACACATGCAAACAGAGCTTTGTCTCTCCAGATAACTTATGAAAACAGCCAGAAGGACACCAATTTTCCAGCAATCGTTGTGTTATCAAGATACCTTTTTTTTTTTTTTTTTCAACTAGAATTTCTTCCCTAGAAATGAGAAAGGGCAGGTAATTCAGCATTTGATGGTGATTCAAAGATTTATTTTAAAGATGTAACTTCAGGAGCCATGAGAAAACAAAACAGAGTACCCATCTTGTCAGGAATGTTGTCTTTTCTTCATCACATTGCTTTGTACACACATAAACAGCATCTTTCAGTATCTCCCCCTACAGAAATGTACTATTTTCATTTCATGTCTATAGCTGTGAAAACGCTTGTTTGCTGGCACATTTGTTTCCAGGCTGTTCATGCTAAGGAGAGAAAACAATAGGAAACAAGAGACCCCCCCCAAAACCCCGATCTTTCTTCAGAAACGTAAAGATGGTGAGCTAGGGTAGCTTGAGGAGCAAGTTTTTCCTAACGAAACAATGACAAGAAACAAGGAGTTGGATAATTCAGTGTGTTATCTTCTTGCCTGCTGTAACTAAACTAAGAAAAGAATTCAAATTAGATATGAAGTTCCTCTTCCACTTCTCATGAAGTGAAAAGGAAGAAAAAGGACGTGACAACTCCTTTTTGAGAAGCAATCTGCAAGTCAAAAAGAAGCATAATTCAGATTGTTTGATGAACAAACATAAATTCCTGGATCGAGTGTGTATGACTCAAGCAAGCATTGCCTCATCTTCTGTGTGCATCAGCTCTGGAAGAATGTCTTGATCTGGCACACACTGACTGCCTGTTCTTCATTGTACCACTTGTTATGGTAGAGGAGCAAAACCACTTAGAGATGAGGAAATATCATTACTACTTGCTAGCAAAAGATTGGCTTGAAAATTTCTGTAGCTTTACTCTAATCCTCTCTCTGCTCCTTAAATATCCTGTATTTCTTGGTTTATTTTCAGCTCCCTGCCTGAAATGGCTGTGATCAAGAGGCTTTCTTTGCACGTATGGAAAGAGGACAGTAGGGTTGCACTGGTACTCTCAGTGCTAGAACTAGAATTAGCTGTTTCTCTGTATCTTACTGTGCTTCATTTCATCTACCACTTTCAGTGAAACAAAAACCTTGGTCACTTTCTTGACATAAAACATTGGTGTCTTCTCTGGAAGAGAAAACACTAGAAATTGGAAGCAATTTCTGAGAAACTTGTACTCCTTACACCTCTGTGGCATATAGTTAATAGGATCTTGGTATAAAACCATTTTAAAATGTTGTATGAATTACACAAGATCTCCCTTTCGGTTTAAATAACCTCTTAGTACCATTTCTCACTTCTTATTGAATGCTCTCTCTGATTTTTTTATTTTTTATCCTTTGACACAGGTGCATTTTGAAAACAGATTTGTGGGAAATAAATGTTTCCTGTGCTTCATATAAGTGACACCAGGTAACGTAGCCTGCGCATTCAAACTGAGTAACCTCTTCAATTGTGCTATTATTTGTCTACTATTCTCAATGGTGTCTGAAGACATGAGCTCAGACCTTTCTAGCAACATGCTTGGACTGATGAAGCTGCCTTTATATGTGCATTCCTGTGACTAATATCAAATTCCTGTACCTAGTGGGAAAACTTGCTGCTAGACACTTGACATTAATGAAACACATAGAACGTATTTCTGTATATTGGGTAATACCTGCAACTGAGCAAAAGAATCAGCACTCTGTTTTTAAGTATGCATATAACAAAGGACAGCAGGATGTTCCTAGTTTAAAGAACACTGCTCTTTCCTCTGTTTTTTTTTTTTTTCTGACTGGCAATTTTTGAGAAACCTTTGAAAAGTTTAAAGAAAAGCATACCATGATCCACTACAGAAGAGGAGGCTTATTGGCATGCACTTTGTGGTGACCTGTGATCAAAAGGCTGAGCTTACTGCTGTTTAACGTGCTTATGAGCATGTATACTTGAATGAAGAAGTTTGACTTTCAGGGGTTTTTCTTTCAGAGGTGCTGGCATGGTTTGCATAGAAGAGAGAAACTGCAAAAGAGAGAGAATCATTTTTTTTCCTCCTCTCCTGTTTTGCCCTGCTGTATACAGATCTCCTGCTAGTTAGAGCTTGCAGATGAGATGTACACATTCAGATTTCTGCTCTGAACTAGGCTTAGATCCTGGATCTGCCACCCTGTGGTGAGCTCTGGTCACAAAGCATCAGCACTGGACTTAGACTCTCTTCTTCTGATTAGAAATTCCATCTCTCTATGAAACTGTTTGTTTGATGTTTTCTGTTAGAAACTGTTTTATTAAAAATAAGCAATCCAGAGCACCAATCTACATCCTATGTCACTCTGTTCTGTGATAGTTTTTGGAAATGGTAGTGAAAGGCATGATCTCACAGTTTATGATAGTCAAGATGAGGAATACTAATGTGGTAACTCTTGAGATAACTGCCTCATTTAACTTCTGTACATTCCTTTTCTTTCTACTAATGGTACCTAATACTGACACATTTTGTTTTCTGCAGCATTCCAGGAAATGTTTTTCCTGTCTTTCCTAAACTTCTAGGTTAGAGAAGAAGCAGTTCTTCTATTGGTTGGCTCCAGCACTTTGAGTGGATCTATATAGGTTGCTCTTTTCTATTGTGGGGAACTTCATTGACTTCCAGTGAAGATACAAGAGAGGATAAATTTGGTCCATTCTTATCCCGCTGATAAGAAGGAACTGCATATGTGAAAATAATTCCCAGTCCTACCTTTTTGTTACCTACAGAATTTGGAAGTCAGACTGCTTCCTGAGGGATAGAAGTGACAAAGAAAGACGAAGCTAAGGCTACATAGACAAGGGCCTGGAGATGTCCTTTCTAAGTATGCTATATACATTTGATATGAGAGAAAAATATAGTGGTTTTGTCTTTAAGGTGACTTTAACTGTAAATTTAATGCAGTAAAAATTGAGGGATATTATGCAAATGAAGCAGCAACTTGATTTGGGAAATTGTAGAAGTGTCCTAGGAACGTATTTTATCTCTGTACAAAAGAAGAGTGAAAGATTATTTCAGTCTCTCTTTTGCAGCTTGCCATCTCTTTCTGTAAGTATTTGGCATTTTGGTGTTAAATTTGCTGATAATTTCAGGGAAACTGAAGTGAAGTTATTTAAATAATACAGTACTATCTGATTCTATAACAGCCATGAGTAACATTGCTCTTCCAATGTCAAGTTGTTTTCTCATTTTTCTTTCTCTTTTGTACCAAAATTTCTAATTCTGTGGTAGGATGGCCATTCACAGCTGGCATTTCAAAACTTTTCTCCTCCTCTCTCACTCACAGCAGTTTCTTCAAAAGTTCCTGCAAATTTATTCCATGGAGAGACTGAAAGAAGTGACCCTGCTGTGCTTCTGGTTTGTTCTCCTTCAGCGGTTTTTGGTTGTTTCTCTCTTTTTTTTTTTTTTTTTTTGACACTATTCTTGATTCGTTCATTGGTATTTCATCCTTACTCTCCTTTGGTTTATTTCTTCCTATTCTAAATAAATGCAGGTGTCCTATTTGCCTCTGTCTGGGCTGTATCAACTGAGTTTCCATTCCAGTTCTTCTAAAATTTAGCTTTTTCACAATGATTCCCAAGCTTTTTATTTTTGTTTCCTAGACAAAGCTGCATTTCTTGAACTGCGAATTGCCTCCCATGCTTTCATCTGTACTTGTCCTGGGATTTCTTCTTTCTCTGGCTACCTTTCTTCTCTTCTTAATAGATTGTCCTCTGACTTT
Organism: Penelope pileata; assembly: GCA_013396635.1. Lineage (NCBI taxonomy): Eukaryota > Metazoa > Chordata > Aves > Galliformes > Cracidae > Penelope > Penelope pileata. The sequence goes on along the minus strand of WBMW01001142.1, from coordinate 14,137 downwards.
TCCTTTGAAAGTATAAAATATATATATATATTATTTATAATATTTTATATATTTATATATATAAATAATATCTATAAATATATATAAATAATATATAAAAATATATAAAAAGTCCTCATCTTCCTTCTTGACACTGTAATTTTTTGCAATACCTACAAGTAAGAGCTTCTGGACCCAAAAACTTAAGCTAAGTTAAGCTTATCATATTCACAGGTTGACTCATAGAGATGAAGGTAGATTAGATTTCTGTAAGAATCATTTGTATTTGTAATATGTATTCAAAGGATAAGGATATTATTTTAAAACAGTAATGTGTGGAAAAATAGGGAACTACATCAGAATGCTTCCCTCATTGTACTAAAGGGTATAACTGACAAGGGAATGTCAGAGACATATACACAATAAATTACGTTCATACAGATTTAAATTGGTTTTGGCATTGTCTCTAACCAGACAGCACTCCCATTGTGCCATGTGATGTATAACTAAACAGAAGGGGAATATTTTAGAATGACTAAGCAAAATATGAGAAGAAAAATGGTGCATTAAAAACATAAGGCAATAGGTTACATTGTGAGAAGACTCCCAGATTGTCTCCAGTTTGGAGGCTGTTTTTGCTAAGCTCCAGTGATTGCTTGGCCGCATGAATGCAGGTGATGGACTTCTTACTTCCAGTGTGTTCTTTCTCGCCTGCTCTGGCAGCCCCATCTGAGGCTGACATAAAAAGATCCTGATGCTCCCCGCCCTGAGATGACTGTTCCACTGCAGGCCTGTGTAGTAGATGAGTGACTAGCCAAAGGTATGAAGTAATTGAATTGATGAAGCTTTCGGTAATCAGGGTCAAACTAATCATCAAAGAGATCTAACCCTACCAACCCCTTCCTGTTTTCTTCAGCTCGTTACTGGAAGCTCTTGTATCTCTGAGCTCTCTCCCTGCATTTTTCTAAATAATGCTTTCTGCAAACACTGATTTAGTTCCCTTTTCTCTCATTTACTTAGTCATACATTTTCCTTTAACTAATCTCTTTCTCCACCTTTTACTGCATTCATATGGGTAGCCATTGGGCAAGCTCAGTACAACTGAAGAGCTCATTGCCTGCTGCCCTTACTCATACCTGTCAGTCTTAGACCATGGTCTGCTCATTTTGAATAGCAAGGCTTCTGGAGAGTGTCTCAGCCTCACAGTTTCTTCCTCTTCAGCACTTCTGAAAAGATTTCCATATAGAAGATTTTCTATCCAGCTCATTCAGCCTTTTCTTTTATCTCAGCTATTGCAACATCCTTCACTCTGGCCTTGACAAATAGCGTTCTGCTCCACTTGTAGCCGTGGAGGATGCTGCTGAAAAGATCACTCTCTTTTGGTATCCCTCTCTCGCATCCTTCCTTTTTCTGTATTGCATCAGAAATAACTGCTTTTGCCTTCCAGATCCTTTAGAGTCCAACCCTGCTGTAGCTATTACCACTCATTCACTGTCAAAATGCTGACTTTTGCCTTTGATCAACCTATTATAGCAGCCTCCATTGCCTACTTGTTAAATTTTTAAACAGCCACTTGTGTATGTACTCCTGAGCTGCCTGTCATGCTTGGAGGAGCTTCTCCAGCCAGAAACTTAAACTAAACAGGCACTTTCCATTCTTCCTGTTTCTAATCTCTAAGTTCAAAGCCCAAAATATTGTTGCCCCTTGCTTACTGTCCCCGGCATAAGTAACTAGATCCCTGGAGCACTATAACACATGGTGGGCATTTATCATAGAGAACCCTGAGCAGTGGTTCTGTGGAAAATTGAGTAGACCACAGTGAGAGGTTACTAATCATCTGATGACACTTTGCATCACCAGTTTAAAGCAAGTATCCCTGCTCGATTCATAAAGGAATTTCTTCAAAAAGGGTATTGTGAAGAGTGGTGTGAACCTAGGTGACACTTTTCTGTCTTTCATCAGGAAAAAAGAAGAAATATAGATCTATTGCCTCTTTTTTTGTCTATGGTACCACTTCTAGTTGACTTTAGAATGATAGATTCTGAAAAGAGAACAAAATATGGCCTAATTTTGATAGATGTAATGAAGAAACAGGATAGAGGCAGCTCCTCACTGTACATTTTAAATAAACACAGCAGAAAAGGGAGAAAATGACTTGCCAAAGCAGTGAACAGTGAGATGGCTACTGAATTCAGGAATTTTGGGAAAGATTAGGCAAAAAAGAGTAAGTTTAGTGAGCAGGAAATGGAAATGAAGGGGAGAGGAGTGAACTCTGTGAAGAAGAGGCTGTGTGTTGAGGCAGAGGAAAAGTAAGTATACAGCGTCTCATGTTGATTAAAATCCTATCTATTCATAAGACTGACACCTTGTTCTAGCCAGTTTTGCTTTTCAGTGTTGTCCCAAAGCTGAGTAAAGTGGAGTGAGACCAAGTATCTGCAGAAAGTTAAAAAAGTGTGCAATTCCCCTCTGTTGCATAGTCAGGTGCCAGATGAGAATGCTGCTGAAGCAGTTGCAGGAAAAGGCAAGCTACCTCCTGCTGGCTGTGGCCATCCAGCCTTAAAATGCTTTCAGAGCAGACACAGAGAACTATTTAACCCATGTTCGAGTGTTTCAGCAGACTTTACTCACTGTTGCCGTCACCACTGCTGAAATGCACCACACACCATCTCACTGTGCTCACATCCATTGTTTGGTCTCCATAAACATTCAGCAAGTGTTGATGAAGGTCAATGGGTGCCATTTGTGTGTGTGTGTGTGTGTGTGTGTGTGTGTGTACGCGTAATAGGGTTGCTCTGAAAGCAATGCCTCCTATGTTATTATGTTGGCCCACGACATCAGAGGCAGATGTTGGTAGTATGACAGTAGAGGTTGAACCTTCCCACCAATATTCCATTCCATTCCATTCCATTCCATTCCATTCCATTCCATTCCATTCCATTCCATTCCATTTTATTGCTGTGCTTCAGATGGCAGCAGAGGGGCAGTCTGACACAATGGTGTCTGAAAAGGGAGTGCGGATGAAGCAAAAGGATGGGATTGAATCCCTCCATGTGGAAAAAATGGCACCCGTTAACATTCATCGACTCTTGCTGGGTGGTGTGTTTCAGCAGTGGTGACAGCGACTAGAAAGACAAGTCACATTCCGGGTGGCCATGTAGATTTTTACAAGCGCAGCATACAGGCTCTTGTTCATCGCTGGCAAAAATACATAACTAATGGTGATGACTACGTTGAAAAATAGAGTGTTGTAGCTGAGTGTTTGCTCTATAAAATAGTGTTGTTGTGCTCCTTGTATCTGTTGTAATTTCCATGAAAGTAAAGAGAAGGCGTTACTTTCAGAGCAACCTACATACATTTCCAAAATGGTAAAAAAACTTCATCAAGAAAGGGAAAAATATTCTACATTAAAGCCAGTGTAAAACGTTTGGAAAGCCAGGAAACTGTTGGAGGAATGTATATTGTTAATTAGGAATTATAGATATGTTTGAAAAAGTTAGAGACAATGTAATGTGGGACAAAGAGGAGGAAATAATTTTGGTGTTGCAGAAAGATGGAATTCTAGCAATGGCGTACTGCAGATACTAGATAAGGATGGTAAAACTGTCAACTACGGCACAGAAAAGGCAAAAGAACTCACTATATATTTCTGCTCTGATTTGGAACAAAGCAGTGTGATATACTCATATCTGACAGTGATAAGGTCTACTTCCAAATCAATCAATAAATTGGGAGGATGTTAAACAGCAACTGTCAGAGCTAAACCTTTTTTTTTTTTTGAATTGACAGGGCCAGATAACGTGCACCCAAGAGTTCTAAAAGAGTTTACTGAGAAACTCTCTGAACCATTAGTGTTGATTTTAAATAAGCCACAGAACAATGAAGAAGTTCCAGAGTACTAAAACAAATTCAATTCTGGGCTTAAATATACAGCAATAAGTTGAGTTGACAACCTGATGTTAATCTTGGGCCGAAACTTGGGAAGGCTGACCTAGAACTCGATCAATAAAGTTAAATATAAATAGCCTGTTATTATAAACTGTTTAACTGTGCATGAGAGATGCAAATGTAAATGCGAAATCATCACTGTTTGGTGTTTCGTTCTGCCTGGGTTCTGCCTTGGCCCAGTGTTGTTCGGTGTTTCTTTGAAGACAGAAACAAGCAGTACAGGACAATGTTTCCCACCACCCTTCACCCACCTGTGGGGCTGAAAGGGAGAATTCCCACTGTCTGCTCAGCACAGCTGGAGCTGAGAAATGTCCTGGTGCACGAGGTTCAGTAAAGTATGCAAGGCTGGAGACATCATTTAACCTTGCATTTTACTAAGACTTCTATTAAACTCGGTTAGGGAATAGATACAATTAGAAGTGCAGCCGTTGCTCATGATGAGAAAACAAATCCTCCTCTTATATCCACTAACCACAAATATGCTATTCAGAGCTACACCTGCAGTTAAATTTTATACAGCATCAGCTTCTGATATTAACTTTTGTCCTTGATCCCCGCTGAGTTTACCCAAACTGTCAGACCATGTCCTGCTAACTGCCTTCCCCAAGCAATTCGTTAATGGACTTCTGGTGTTCGCTGATACAGCATCAGTCCTACAGTATTAGTTTATCCAGAAAGTATGTGATTGTGTATATAAATATAAAAGTGGGATCAGACATACTTGGAAGGATTAAAAAAAAAAAAAAAGGACCCAGACTATACATGTGCTTTCTCTTCAATGCTTGCTTGCGCTGGGTTTTCGAAGCTATCACTTATTTCACCCCGAAGCGGTGAGATGAAGTTTAGGTCACTTGGATGCAGATTCTGAGACAAGTTTGTAATACCTTCAGGAGTTACTGTTCTAATATGCTTCAGAGCTGTGTGTTCTTCACTTTACTCTTCCAACATAATGCTCCTGTAACAAAAAGTCTTTCCACAAGTGATAAAATATCAACTGTGACAAAGTGGCAGAGGCAGGAAAGAAACGGTTGTATCTGCTGCTGACAAAGCAGGTCTTGGATGCTGGAGTGTCTGGGATCTTCCACCTAAGGTCTGGTATGGTTTTTGCGATATCCCCTATTTACTTCAGTTTCCTTGATTATAGCACCTGATTAGGCCAGAATAGCACGGACATTTCATTAGATAATATTTTGTAGAGCATCTCTACTACAAATTAGGAAATTTTTTGTAATGTACCTACTCAGTACTCTGCATTTAATTCCCAATATATTGCTAATAACAGCAGCATTTTTTTAAATTTTTTTTTTTTTTTTTTTTTTTTAGATATGTGGTCTAGAGACTACAACCTAACTGATGTTTAACTCCAGAAATGAAAGTCAGAGAAAAGCAAGTCTTGGAATCTATGTGGAATGCACAAAAAAAAAGCATTTTTTGCCTTGAAATTGTCACTGCATCCTCTATAAAGAACACAGAAATATTTTCATGTCAGTAAAGCCTACAGCGTGTGTCAGTAGTGGATCAAATATTAAAAGTAATTTTTAATAAGTGTGAATCAAAGAGGGATTAGAGAAGCTCAAGAGACTGGGAGATGAGACCAGTTCAGTGAATCCCACAGCTCAGGGGCGTAACAGACGAGTGCTCTCTTACTGACAGATGAGAGACCTGACAAGTGGGCTGATGAATTTGAGATTTATTATTGGAAAGTAGAGACTGAGGGTATGTATAAATGGAGATCAGTTTTGATAGGTATGAAAGGGACGTTTCAGACAGGTAATGAAAATCTCAGAACAAAATTTTAAAGTCAATGCATTGACTGATAGGAAGCAGGTATAAATCTGCCGTGTCTGAAGTAATGTGACTGGATTTATTGCCACAAGTAAACGTATGGGATGCAGCATACTGAACAATGTGGTCATTTGTGAATATTATTCCATGTAGTATATGCCTGTTGTTGTAATCTTAAAGCTATAAAGATGGGCTTCAGAACAGGGCAGGCAGCGCACAGGGTAGCAGTAATACCTGTGAAGTAGAAGCATGTTACCCAAGTGGCTGCTTTTGAGAAAAGCTTTCAAGAAGTTATCAGTAAATGCACGAAGAAACCGAAGAAGAATATAAAGTTGAAAGTTCTGGAGAATTCATCAGACACACACAACTGCCACCAGATGGGAAAACAGAATACGACAAACAGTACATAAATAAAAGACAGATGAAAAGGGGGAGGGTGAATTTGGGGATTTGATTTCAGAATGCAATGTCTTATGTATCCATCATCAGTAATGCCTTCTAGCTCCTTCATGTGCGCGAACGTGCATGCCTTTTTTCCCTCTTCCCTCTACCTCCTCCCTTGCTTGCTCTTTGTTTCAGAGATTGACAGCCCGCAGTTTGGAGAGAAGCTTAGAGAGAAATCCATATCTATTTTTGTCATACTTCATGAACTGAGTGATCTCATGGGAAATTAGAGTTTTAGCATAGCAGGGGCCTGTGAAGAATTTGGGTATGGATCCTCTGCAAAATACTTTTGTGCAGTTTAGTAGTGAAGAACCAGATCACTTGGGTCAGTGCTAAACCTGCGCATTGCTTAGAAATAATGTTGGAAGTCATTACTCTTTGAGCAGTAACTCAGGAAGCATTTATCTAAAGCTACAATTTATATTACTTTAAGTTGTTATTCATTTTATTACAATTATTGCCAGCTTATTTTAGTTTAGTTTAGTTTATTTTTTAATTTTTCACATACCTTAGAAAAATAGGGGTTAAGTGATGACTTTTCTGTCCTTGGACAGAAGTCAGTACTGGAGACTTACATCTGCCTGAAACTACCACTCTCCCCTTTTCTGAAACACTTTTTTGGCGGGTTTGTGACCAAAGTATTTAGCATTTTGCAGCCATGAGATATTTGTGTTTCTGAATAACTAATCTATACGATGTTATGTTCTTTATCCATGAAGCCTTATGGTTTAATAGGAATGTTCGACTACTTTAATATTGACTCTTCTAGGATTTTTAGTATTATAGCTTGATGAACCTTGTGCCTCATGACCTAGAATCATTACCTAGTAAAGCTGATTGTACAGCAGTTTATGCTCTTCCTAGAGCAAGTTGCAAATAGAAAGAAAGATGCATCTGATAATCTGTGTCTGGGTGGGGATAAACACCAAACTGTGTTTGGCTTCCCTTCTATTACCTTGGCATCCTGAAGATATGGTTTTGAATCTCATTATTTCAGTGAACTAGGCCTGAACTAGACCTAGTGAGGAAGGAAGACCGTGAACAGGTGATCTATTTGATCACAGGGAAGATAATTCCTAGTACGACTTTCTTTCTTTATATACACTAGCATATTGTGCTTAATAAGCTTAAAAAGGGGGATCATTGTTAGTTAGCAGGTAAGAAAGCCTCAAAGCTCTGAAAACTTATCTAGGACTTTATTTATTTTATTTTAATTTTTATTTTTTAAATTTTAATATAAGCACTTACAGGCAGATCTGTAAAAAATATTTAGATGCCTAAATTCCACTGATATCATATAAAGCTGGAAATCTAAATACCTTTTATTTCTTAATCTTTCTTCTCACTGCTTCCATAACACTAGAAGAAACAGGTAGTTCATAGCGATATTTTGACATCTTCAGTCATTTTTGATGACATTCTGTTGACTCAAAGAAACTTTTTTTCATCTTGGAAGTTGAACCTCCACTATTACTTGCCAAGAAGCTACTTTTGAAGTTAGCATTACATTTATATTATTTCTTTTTTAAGCTTTCTAACTTTACCAAATACTTGGAAGTACTCAGATGACTTAGGTCATTTCTGTCTTCAAAGAAAGTACTGTGCTGCTGGACTACTGTTCAACAGCCTTTCTTAATTCTGAAAAATTGAGAAGCTTGAGTTTACTGTATTCCTTGTCAGTATATTTGTTTGTATGATGTATCTTGGCTAAAGTCTATCATCCCTTCCAGAAAATATTGAGGAACTTTGACGCACTTTTGTTTGGAAAGTATGGAGCTCATTAGGACGTTGCTGTTAAAGGCCATGTATAAAATCTGATTATTTGTGGAACTCCAGCAGATGGTATGAAAAGGTATGTTTTCTTCATTCTGTAAGACAACAGTGAATGGCCTGTCATAATACAGCAAAGACCTGTGGACTAATGAATGGAGGAGAGTCAAGTAAAAATTCTTTGTTTGCCATCTTGTTCAGTGTGATAGCATGGGGACACAAAATTAAGTCATCAGATACCTCATTCTAAACAGACAGTGGAGAGCTTAACCCAATCCACAAAATGCCATGACATTTTGGGTACGTATTACTGTGCAGTTGTTTTGTTCTTGCTTTCTCCAACTGCCTCGTTTTGGCCTGTCTTGAGGCAGAGTGCTAAACCATATGAATCTTTGATTAGGTCTGACTTAGTATGAAGCTATTTTGATATTTTATTTGTATTTTATGCTTGACTCTCCTCATTTATTCCCCAGATGCATGTTACAACTGTAAGCTTTACTAACATTTCTACTTACTCAAACAGGACACAGTGCATGCTTCTCTTGATGATTGCTGTTTCACATCTGAATAGAGCAGCATCCAGAAATAGGAAACATTGCTCAGAAACATCAGCATGATGCAGAAGAAAGGATAAAACATCTTTACCTATGATGGAAATACAATGAATTGGTCTCACATAGTTTACATACTTTGCTAAAACTCATTGATTTAGTATAAAAGGAATGGTCAGAGGGAACAGCTTGAAGAAATGAGATGTGTTGTCTGCCTTATCTTCGAGATATGGGTGTGTATTAGTGAAAAAAACCGGCAGGAGGGTAGGGGGTGAGCAGAGTGAGCAGGAGTGCTGCACAGAAAGTGAACAGGAGGACTTGAGATGCTGCCGCCAGCTCTTGAGCACTGCCACAACAGGACTGAGTATTGCATCCCATGGTAGCATCCCATGGTAGCATCCCAGGGACCCAGAGGAAGGGGGCTTCTCCCAAGAGCACAGAGATATACATACGAAGTGCTTTTCAGGATTACCTATGGGCCTCTTTGATGCTATTTCCTCTGCCTCCCCCCACCAAGAGATAATAATTAAGCAATGCCTTTTTGCATCATTTGAGGAGCAGTATGAGCATATGTACATATGCATATATATATGGGCATGTGCATGAACATAGTCAAAACATGCAACTCAGAGGGAATAGCATGATGTGTGTTGATTATTTGTGCTATAGCACACTGAGCTGGCACAATGAGGAATTACACACAGCTATATCTTGTGTCATTTAAAGTGTGTAACCACGCAGATTTTACAATTCCACCTACTATGTGATCAATCTGATAATGAGATATGCTATGAATTCATAGTTCATATGGCCTAGCAGTGAAGGTCAAATGCAAAAGCTTGTTGAAATGCCCCTAGTGAAAGGACAAAATCAATTGTTCTCACATTCTAATAAGGATTGTTCTTTCTGTCTCTCCCCCACCTTTTCCAACACTCGTACTAGACTAGGTCATTTGCCTAGCAGTGACTTTCAAAGAGAAGTGAAATTACTTATATTTCTAAATTTATTTCATTTTTAAAATAAATTATTACATATATTAAAAGATATTATATAATATATTAACATTATTATATTAAATATTTGAACATGTCATGGCTCCTTTCAATATTACAGCTAATAGGATAATGCCGTCAGTCAAAATATTACTTTTCTGACGAACACTAAAGAAGATTGAGTTAGAGAAAACATTGATTTAGATTCAATTTTCTTTTCTTTTAAATTCACAGTTGTGTTAAGAACTAGAATTTATGGTAAAGGTGTAGAAAACAAGAATTAATAGAAGTTATCAGCTACGTTGGCATTTCTATTTTGGGATCTCTACCTTGAGAAAGGATAGGACCTTAGCCACAGTTGCATCAAGCAGTGGACTGATGCCAGGGAGATTTTTATCTGACCTGGTGGCTATGTTCACACTCAGGATTAAAGCATTTACAGGCCAGCTGAAACAGTACAGAACTGGATCCTTCTGTCTTAAAAATGGAATATATACACTGTAGCTCACTGGAAAATATTTCTGTCCCACCTGATTGATTTACCATTCTATCTTTCCTACCTGAGGCTTCTTTGCTCATCTAAGACGTTCATTATTATTCTTTGAACAGTCTTTTCTTCAAATAAATAAAGTATTAGGAAAAACACTGCAAGCAGAAATGTAACCATGCATTGTACTCTTTTCTTTAGTTGGTTGACTTGAAGGAGGTTTAGTGAGGACTACATCTTTCCAATTAGCATACAGCAGGAAGGATTTTCTCAGATAAAACATGGTTCTGTGGTGACACAAAGCTGGCCAACTTTCTAAGTAAGGTACTGTTATAACTAAAGTGGAAAAGCAAATCTATTTTATGAAACATCGAATGTTTGTTTAATTTTACAGCAAAATGAATGTGAGACTAGGTTTTCACACAGAAAGATAGACTACTACTGAGTATTTAAAGCACAGAGTGAGGATGGCTGGGTTAGCTTCTTTACCTCTTTTGGAGCAGAAGGGTTTTTATTAATTTTTCTCCATTCTGATTCCAGCAATTGTTATTTTGGATCTGACAGATTCTTTCTACAGCCACTCCTTTCCCAGCTCTCCCTCCAAGCCTTCTCTGTGTAAGAATTCATCCTAGCAAATGTTTAATTGGAATTGATTTATTTTCACAAAACATTTATCTTCAACCAAATTACATTTTCCTAGTGGGAAAAAAAAATTATAACAGGTTATAATCGTATTCTGTACATAGCCATTGGGAAGAAAGTATACAGGATCAAAGTGGTAAATGAGAGAGTCTGAGTTACTCAAATTTTTTTTATTCTTCTGCATAGAATAATAGTACACCTCATCTATCTTAGAAAGACATGGCACACATCCAGACACCAGGCATCATCTATGTCTCTGCTTACAGTGGTTGCATAAAGTGATCAATATTGAACATTCAGTGGAAGCAGATTGCATGCATAGCATAATTAGGTTGCTTGGGTGACTGCCCTTGGATAAACCAATTTCTAATCAACAGTGAACTGATATGCTTATTCTCAATTTCTCCAAAATATGCATGCCGCTTATTTATTGCTGCTCACCTTTTCTCGTGCCAGGGTAAGTTTTACTTGTGAAATATTCTGATAGGAGATTTTAGTGAGGAAAGGAGCTATGGCAGTGCTGAACTCTTTAAAATATCTCAACCTCTGGAATCAGCGGTTGACATTTCAGTCAACAGATTTGTGTTTTGTATTTTTAGTTTTCTTTTTTCTTCCCCTCTACCCCTTCTCCCTTCTTGGCAAGGGATTCTATCTTTTTCCCTCTAACTATAGACCTTGTTATAGTTATTCCAGTGATATAGTCTGAGTACAAAACTAGTAAGGTACACGTGTGTATATGAAAACCCTAAAACCACATCATTGTTCTTGTGATATTATTTTGTCAAAACTAGTAAGATGGTTCCTTAATGAATGGATCAGATTAAATTAGCTGTAGGGTACTGCAAGCCTGGGATTGTCCAGCTGGTTCATTGGTTTGATGGTAAACAGGCTCAAACAACATGTTTTCTGCCAGACTACTGTACTGATCTTCCTCCCTGGAGAGAGCCAAACTTCTACACCTGAGGCAAGGCAGGTGAGCAATCAGAAAGAAGCAGGAGGTGGAGGAAGGCAGTGGAACTGTCTGACCTTCAGTGGATGAAGTTGGGCACGTGGGAGACTGTGTCTCAGGGTGGTGAATAAAAGAGAAAATTCAGCCAGGACTGGTATCCTAAGCCTCACATCAAGGTGTCACAGACAGCCTGTGAGGTGACTGTCATGCAGCATATAAACTACCTCAGGGGCTAAAGCTCTCTCCTGGCTTTTTTCTGCAGCGTCTCCTCCCCTAACTACTCAGTGTCAGTTATGAATGCCCATTTCTTTTTCCATCTTTTTCCCCAGAAGGAGGTGAAAGTGGTTTCTCTGTTCTCTGCAGTAGTCAGGCGCAACTTGACAAGAAGTAGTCTTTCCAGCTGTTTCCACTTTAGCTGCTCTGAATATGTATTGTATGGAAAAAGCTATCTCAGGCAGCCAGTTATCAACAGTACCTTTTTCCTGCTCTTTTTGTGGGCATAGCATTTCTAAAAATATATTATAATCTATTGTACAATCAGACAGTCTCCCTCTAAGTGTTCTATTGAATAGTTATTCAATATCGAGAAGGTACTCTCATTTTGAGGATGCCAATTACAAGGTGCCTAACAAAAGTCTGAGCTTTGCCATGCTGATACTGGTGGTACTAAGGGACATGGTTCAGTCACAGGACTCTGTAGGTCAGAGTGACAGCTGAACTGGATGATCTTGAAGGTCTTTTCCAGCCTAGACAATTCTATGATTTCTACAAGTTTGCAGAATACATGTAGCTGAAGTTTGATTTTTTTAATGTACTAAAATCATATTCATTAACGTAATTTTTAAATGCATACTAATCAAGTTGTCATCTGTTGTCAGTTCTTGCCTCAGCCAAAGTGTCAACTCTGATAAGTTATACATGATGCTACATGCTAGAGATATGTATTTTTAAATTCTTCTCCTTCTGAATAAAAAAGGAAATAACCTTGAACCTGCACCTACTTGCTGAAAAGATTCATGACATAAGGGAATCTTATTGATCTAAAATGCCTTTGAGTGTATTCACACACATAACATCATTTTCTGCTCTTGTCCTTACCGCTTTATTTTTATCAATTTTATTTTTTGTCTTTACCACCATTTTCGTGTTTGGTGGTTGTTACAGGGCCTTTCTGTACTTCTGCATTTGTAGGAACTTTTAAAATCTTCATTGGCTGACATTTTTCTTTCAAAGCATTTATTTCAATGAGTTGTAGAATTTGCCATATTTTCAATCCAGGCATGTATGCTATTTCCTGAAGGAATACAAACCACTTTTTTAAGATTTTATTTACAACAAACATATGTTCATTCACCATGAGTGTTTTCCTGACTGAGCAAACTGAGTTTTATCTCTCCATGTTCAATACAATTGTCTATTTTATCAAAATGATTTAATGAAATGCAAGAGAACATATTAAATTATGTATCATTGTCTAAACTGTAAGTCAAAATGCTTCTTTCATATTCAAGATGATATACACAGACTCTCAATGTGGCTTTATCTCAAGCAGTTTCTATAAAGAAATGTATTTCTTTGTTCACTGTGCATATGATGCATATTTTGTTTCACTTTAGGTAGCTTCAGTTCTTTGACTGCAGGCTCCTGCAAAATGTTTTCATTTCATTTGATCCTGTTCAAGCACAAAATACCGCTATACTGCTAAGGGTTTATTTCCTCTTCAAGATTTTGAGTTATTTTTCATGCCATCTTACATCAACTCTTTCCAGTAGTATTTTGCAGATATCTTTTTGTAGCCTTCAGCTGTTTTCCTTTTTCGTGTTCCTTAAGCCATGATATTTACTAACCAGAGACACTGCTTTGTTTTCTGTCCATCAGTTAGTTCGTTCAGTTTTCATTCTATTCTTTCTGATACTGCTTTATTTTATTTACTAATTAATTGTTTCAGTAATTTATTAATAATTCTCAGTTAGAATCTCCTAATAGTCTTTCTCAGGTCTTGATTTCTATGCCATTACTGTTTGAGTTTGGATTAATGAGTTCATAAGAATTTCTGTTCAACAGGACTTGGACTGGGTTTCAGATTTATTGTAAAGGCTTCACAAGTTTCTTCCATGTTTCTTCCCATTTTGACACTTTCAGTTGAAATTGTTTGCTTTCAAAAAAATTATCTCTAGGAAAGCTGTATTTTCATAATTTATAGGCTAAACTGATAACTGGTTTCAATATCTTTCATTTCACTATATGCCGTTAAACAGATTCCGAGTCTCCATAAGGTTATGTTAAAAAACTAAAAAAACGTATCTCCACCTGACTCTGTAAAGAGATATACTCCTACCATAATTTCTTCCAGTTTTCAGTTGCACTTCCTAGACTGCATTCCTCCACATTCCCTTCAATCCTTATCTTTTTCTTTTGTTCTGTTTTTAGGTTTGTTCTTCTGCTTCTTCTTATACCAGGTATTGCCTGACAAGGTTTGCAAAGACAGAGGGTCACCACTTATGACTGCTACATGGGGACTCCTTGCTGGGGGGCATTAGGCACCCATTTGCCGCCCTGACAGCCTCTCCCGATGAGGAAGATGAAGAATGTT
>WBMW01001141.1:124898-192531 GCA_013396635.1 Penelope pileata | reverse complement strand
CACCTCAGGACACTAAGAATTAAGCTGGCATTTTATCTGCTCACTAGTGACTGACTGGGATATCATGGGGCAGATCTGGGCTTTTGTGTATGTTTCCTGAGTGGAACATCCTAAATGTTTTCTGTGTTGCACAGACTGGAAGTGTTTTCTTTAGCATGCAGTGTGTAGAGAGTTGGGTGCCCCAGATTTATTTTTGATGGGAAAAGGCATTTTCGTCATTTCATTTTTTATGATCAGAATTTTCTGGTGAAAGTTTTCCAGACTTTTATGGCTGCAACATGCGACAGGATACCTAAGTATTTAAGCTCAACAAGAGAATACTTATAGAAAAGGTAACCTAAAGAACTCAATAAAAGCAGGCTGTTTTATATATATCCCTTGATAGTATGCCATAGTCCTGTGCTTCCTGTGGGAAGGATTGTCTGGATGACTTTGAGATCTTTTCCATTTCTGTGTTCACTATTAACATGCGTTTATATAGTGCTGTAAAAGTAGGCAGTGCTTTTACAAACATTATTTAAGGCAGACTGGAGGGTTTGGTGTTGATCTGGTTCTTAAGTAGATAGTAGACAGAATGATAATTAGATGGACTTAGCGAGGCAGGTCAGAGGAGAGAGAAGTCAACTGAAAGGGATGACTTTCTGGAAAAAAATCAGAAAATTAGAGAACAGAGTATGTTTGTGTATGTGTCACAGGCAAGGATAAAGCAGTTGCAGCTATGGGAGGCCAGAGCTGCTGCCATAAGAGATCTGGCTCTGGTCTTACAGCAGCAAGAAGTTTGTAAATTTTTTACACGCTTTTTTTTTTTTCCCCAGTGATGCTTGTCAGATTCATTCATGGTGGTAGACTAAGCAGGGCTGAGCTTTGGAATGAAGACTCGTGGTACCCATGTGTGGGAGTGTGATGAGAAGGGAAGCGTATCCAAGGAAAGCAGGAGCTGAAATTATCAGCATTCCACTTCAAGTGGTACATTTGTTTCTTCAAAGATGCCTAATACCGAGAGCTGAATATTTCTTCCTTGTCCTCGGTGAATTAAGCTTAACTGCTTTCACCTTTAGCACATGAACCTCTGTCATTTTAACCCCTGCATTTTAACACCTTGATATATGTTACTCTGAGGTCTCATTCCGCAGCAGTGACAACACTGAGAACTACAAGAGATTGAGGGTCCTACAGCTGCTGTGAACTGTGTTCATGAGAAGACCAGCTCACAAGGTTTTTACAGTGCTGACAAGGGACTAGAGTTGGTGCAATCTGGATAGCTTTCAGTTGGCCAGGTTAAGGGTTACTCATGCTTGAAAGCTTATTTAATTCCTTTTCTTTGGATGGGCAACATACAGCTAGTCCACCACTGTGTATTGACGCTATTGTGTTAAAGGATATCTAGTTTTCGGATGTGTCCAAGACCAGTTGAAATGCAGATGGTCTAGGACTTTTTAAACTAGGCAATGCACTGGTTAAACTTGGGTATGGAGGCAGGCTTTGAATCGGAGACTTACTGTGAGAAACCAGGAGGCAAGACGGTGACTTTGAAAACTCTCGTAAATTGATACTGTGCTGAGATTTATTGATCCACCTCACAGTATCACGAGCTCCTTTCTGACAAGTAGATTACTGCCAATCTGTGCTTATCACCAGTGAGTGACTTGAAGTGAGATTATTAGTTCTCCTTTACTTTTTGTGTTCATCCCGAAGGCTATCTTGTAGATTTATATTGACACTCCTTCATTAAAATCTTGAATTAGTTACTATTTATGTTACACCGAGGCATGGTAAGTTTTAAGAGCATTAGCGTGAAAATGTGTAAAATATCTGTATTGTGTAAGTTAGATGCTTCTGGAAATAATCAATATTGTTTTCCTTCCACAGCTATTTGGACATAGGAGAAACAAAGAAAAAGCCTGCCGAAGTCAATAATGAGGTAGGTTGTCTGAAATATCTGAGGCAAATCTGTGGTATTAGTGACATGCCTGCATTTCTGATATATATCTATTATGTTCAGAAATATTACAATTATCTAGCATTCTGAACATAGTATTTCAGTGGTAGTTACTGTGATTGCTCTGAGCATGATGAACTGAACTGGTGGTCTTCCATTCAGCTTACTGAATTGCCACTTCCACTCATAAACTTCCAGCAAAGAAAATTTCATGGTGTCATTACTGATCATAAATCTTTTTCTTCATTCAGAAAAAGGTGATGGCAATGAGAACTTCTGGCATTTTCTTCAAAACAATAATTTCTCTGAAAAATAGATTTTTTTGATTGAAAAATCACACTTAGTTGAAATGCTTTTTCCAGTCACTGCCAGTGTCAGTTGCAAGCTTGTAACTAATTCTAGTCCATAATCTTCCAAATTCACCTGTTTCTCCTGAGCAGTGTTACAGTATTACCTAGCGACACAACTGCAGGCTTCGAAAAACTTAAAATGTGGGTTTTTGAGACACGTGGCTCTGTATTATTTCACTTAGTAATTCTGTATATGGATAGCAATGACTAGCAACAAATGTTTGAACTTCAGCTTTTGCCTGACGAGAAGCATCAGCTCGCAAATTTTTCCATTTCTTCTGCCTTGTGCTCTCATGCCGTGTTTGCAGGTGTCTTGAGACAGTAGGACACCTTGTACTGGAAGACCGTTGAAAATGGAGGCATATAGCCATAATGACATTTGTCAGTGCAATACTCTGACACATCTTATTCAGAGGATGTGAAATGTGACACATGCGTTTTATAAATGATCACGGTTTTGTAAGCTGTGTTTGCTTGTGGTTTTCTTTATTTTTTTTTTCAAATGGGCACAGTCAACAGGAAGATCAACAGGAAGTCAAGAGATTTGATTTACTACAAATACCATATAAGTTTGCTCTAAACTAGATTTTTTTGCCAGCTTGTTTGTTTATGTAAGTGACCAGAACATTGTAGAGAGAGGTCTGTTGTTTTTGTGTCATTATTTGTGTTTCCCTGTTGTTTAGGTATTTTGCAAAGGAAATAGGACAATTTTAAAAAATAAGGAAAAAATAATTAAACACTGATGAGTCAGCAGGGCTATACTCTGTTGCTGAGGTGCATATAAAAATAAGTAGCGTACCTACACATACGCACTCTATAAGCTTTCTGGTATCTTTTACCCATAAATTCTGTTTTTAAACTATAGCATTTTCTTATTTCAGTCCTGAGTCTGTTTTGATAAAATGTTGTGAATCTCGCTGAAACTAGTTGCTTGTTGCAAGGTGGACAGACAGAATCAAATAATTCATCTCACTTTTAGTTGTGAACAGAACATAATTTTTTTTCAGAGAGAAAAGTGTTGTACAATAAAAATATTGCACTTATTTGAACCTTCAACACATAGAAATAGTTCTGAACAAAAGAAATCCAAAAAAACCCAAATCGACCAACCAACCTTTGGAAGTTTGACCAGTCCTTACTGATTTTCTTCTGAGCACCTGAATGTGTGAGTAGTACCATACTTTGTGTAAAACAGTGTCTAGCTGGAAATGATTCTTATGTGTCCAAGATGAGAAGAAGATAACCTGAGAAAATAGCTTCTAGTTATCTCTGAAAATGTGATGGGTGTTGCATTCACTATTTTGTGCAACTCCCGTTAGTGGCGTACCAAATGCCCCTTGTTGAGAAGGCAGTTGTCTTTATGGAAGCCTCTTAACCAAGTTCTGATACTAGCAGTTATTAGGACAACCACAAGGCTTTCTGCTTTAAGACTCATTTTAAACCTGATGACTTTGCTATAAATCCTTAAAAGATTCTGAATATAGTAGAGGTTCTAAACACTTGGAGAAGTAGTTGCAGAAGTTGTTTCCATTATTTACAGTTGCATATTGATACAGTTGCATCTTCTGTATTCAGTGCTCACTGTATGCTGTTGGAGCACTTTCAGCCATCTCAGGGCTTTGAAGTAAAATGGTATAAACCATTATGTCAGCTTTTCTTCCTCCTGTTTGGCTTAGTTTACAATCTTCATGATCTCTGTGGAGAGTATAACTCTCCACGTTAAGTTGAACTTCATGGTGATTTATTTGAGGAGTCCTAAAAATGAAATGAAACCTAGCAATGATCTATAGATTTTTATCTGAGTTTATGAATAACACAACTGTTTTCCTGCTCTAATCATTTAATTCTAGGAATGAACTTTCAAGAGGCTAGTAACAGAAGTTTTAATGCCTAAATACATTTATATTGAAAGGATTTGAGGAAGCAAGTTCTGTTGGTACTTTTTTTCAAATATTCACTTTGAAATCAGAAAGCTATCTGTGTTATAGGAGCAGGAAAGGCAGAAGTATTGCTACATTTTCATTCTCTTTGATTCTGCTGAATTTGCATCAGCAAACAAAAAATCATGTTTTTCCATGGAGCTTTGTAGGAATCTTTGATGCTAGCCCACAAAAATGTTTTGCTTTCGTAAGACGTTATTTTAAATTGTTTCATTAGAAGAAAAAGAATCAAACGGAGGATTTTATTTTTGAAATTCTATGTATGTGTAAATGACAAGAAAGAAATTTATGGCTCAAACGTGCAAGCACAGCAAGGTGTAGCTTTCAAAATGTGAATTGTTTCAATGACTTCTGTAGGAGCACTACTTTGAAAGTATGCGCGTACAGTGAAACTTGTGGGTTAGGTCTCATTTGTAGTGTTCTGGTGGGCTAAGAGTTGGGGGCAGGAGGAAAATTCACCTGTGGCCTCAAAGACAACTCCAGGCTGAAATCAGTGCATGCTTTTAGACTGATCTTTGCCAGGACAACTCCTGTTTTGTTTGTTCTGGCACTGAAGTATTAAACTGCTCCCCTTCGTTAGCTCTACCACTTTTTCGTTCCCCAAAACATTTTTCAAACATGATAGAGTTTGCTCTGGCGTTGGTGCTGTGGACCACAGCCCATTCACGTGATTTCGGCAATGCTGCAGTTACTTTGAGTCTTGAGACTGCAGTGACTGCTCCTAAAGCCTGCTCCTGGGGATTGCTTCCCATCTTTCTCACCCAGCATCTGCTCAAGTCCCACAGCACCTGATGTTCCTCTGAACATGGGTTGAGGGTGAACAATCACAGAAATTCTGGCTGCAGGGTGTGCCTGAACCTGTTGCTGCCAGTGGAGGGTGGCAGGGATACCCCCTGCATGAGGTGTGAGCAGGTGGAAGATCTGCTCGGCCTGGTGATGGAGCTCAAGGAGGAGATGGAGAGGTTAAGAAGCATCAGGGAATGTGAGCAGAAGATAGACCGGTGCAGTAACTCCCTAATGTACCAACAGGAAAGGCACTGGGGTGATACACCCCAAATAGTGGTGATCCTCCTGCCCTGTCATGGTCAGGCAAAGGGAGAGGACCCAAGAGATGGGGAGATAGGGAGGCAGGTCCCAGCTTGCCATCACAGGCAAATCCCTTCCCTACCTACCTCACTTCCCCAGCTGCCCCTATGTAATAGGTGTGAGGCTGTGGATCTCAAGGGGGAGATGAGTGAGGATGTGTTGGAATGTCCACCTAGGAGGTTGTCTAGGGTGAGGCAGTCGACTCTGCCTCAAGACTGCCTCTGCTAAGAAAGAAGGAAAGGTTATTATCACAGGTGACCCACTTCTGAGGGGAACAGAGGGCCCAATATGTCAACCAGACCCTACCCGTAGGGAAGTGTGCTGCCTCCCCGGGGCATGGGTCAGGGACATTACTGAAGAACTCCTAGGCCTGGTTCAACCCTCCGATTACTACCCTTTATTGGTAGTTCAGGCTGGCAGTGATGAAGTCACTGAGAGAAGCTTGAGAGCTATCAAGACTTCGGGGGATTGGGGCAGTAGCTTGATGAAGCAGGAGTACAAGTCGTATTTTCCTCCATCCCTTCTGTGGCAGCAAGGGATACTGAGTGGACTAGGAAAATGCATCAGATAAATATGTGGCTAAGAGGCTGGTGCCTCTGCAGGAACTTTGGTTTTTTGACCATGGTGCAGTTTACTTGGCACCTGACCTGGCCTGACTGGTGCAGATGGGTCTCACCTGTCTCAAAAGGGGGAAAAGATCCTAGCCCAGGAGCTGACAGGGCTTCTTGAGAGGGCTCTAAACTAGGTGTGAAGGGGAAAGAGGATAAAACAAAGCTCAGTAGAGATGAGCCTGAGGGAACAATGCTGGACTTGAGGGTAAGGCAAATGGCTCAGCTGAAGTGCATCTACACTAATGAACACAGCTTGGGTAACAAACAGGAGGAGCTGGAAGCCATTGTGTGGCAGACAAACTATGACTTAGTGCCATTGCTGAAATGTGGTGGGATTGCTCCCGTGACTGGAGTACTTTCCAGCTATCTGTGATGGATGGCTATGAGCTCTTCAGAAGGGAGAGACAAGGAAGGAGGGGCAGTGGTGTGGCTCTCTATGTTAGAAAAAGAACACAGGAAGCTCCATCTGAACATGAGAAAAAAAAATATTTACTTTTGGGCTGACAGAGCACTGGAATAAGCTGCCCAGAGAGGTTGTGAAGTCTCCTTCTCTGGAAATATTCAAGACCTGTGTGGACGCTTTCCTGCTCAACCTCCTCTACGGAATCTTGAGGTTCCATTGTAGGTTTTTGTCCAGTATAACAATTGCAAACATCTATTTCCAACTCTAGTTAGTGAAGAGAGGGGCAAAAGGGATAAAGACATACTGTATGTTGTTTGTTTGCATACAGCTGTGGGTTTTTATTTGTATTAGTTAAGCTGCCAAACGTTTCACATCTGTTCTTGCAAATACTTTAATATTGGTCTTTGAAGTCAACATTTCAATTACTTTAAAATTACATGTAAGTAAAAAACATGCCAACTAGAATTGAACAAGAAAGAATTCTTTTTCAAGATACAGTATAAATACTGTGACCTATGCTCAGAAAGAATAGATGAAAAGTACAAAACATTCATTTCTTACTAAATTCTCTTCTGGCTTCTCAGTGAGTAACAAAATAGAGTAAGGACTCTATCAGAAATAGGTTTCTTTATAAAAATCTGTAACTGTGAGTCTGATCTTCTAAGGAAGGTGTTCCTCAGAAAAAAAAATCCAACAACAATAATAAATTTAGGAATCTTCTCTACCTTAAAGGATTCCAAGAGTTTATTTAATGAAATCCCTTAGTGTCCCTTCTTATAAGATTCATCATTTGGGAATGGATCTCTGGAGGTCCCTTCCAACCCCTACTGTTCTGTGATTCTGGTGAGAACAGTATTAGTTCTGTCTATTATGACTTGTTTCGTTTTTAGCTGAAGCTGCTGAAATACCATGGTGCTGTTTGCCTGTAAGTTGCACCTCACCTTGCCTGATACGTTTGGTGTTGACAAAGGCAGCTAGGAATTGTCTGTGTTCCCTGGTATATCCTTTACAAATGATGAGCTTTGAGAAAGATTTGGTCAAGAAGGTCTTAATGTAGGTTTGTTGTTAAAATACAGCAATGAATGAAGTATGTGACATTGAATAATTCATTAAGCATTATTTAACGTGAGAAGTGGAACGTGCAAATAGATGTGATTGTCTATAAGAGGGGTCTATGTTGAAATAGTTTGGGAAGATGCTTTTTTTTTCCTGCCTAAACAGATGAGAGTCTGCACCATAAAATACCTCATTATAATATCAGTAGCAGATTTTGCCATGGGCTGTCTTTGGCGAAAGGTAGTTGAGTGCATTATGTGTACCCTACTAGTATTGTCAACATCCAAAATCTGTAAGCAGAGCAATGCAAGATAGCCTGTGTTTCAGCTTTTTTGTAGTGTATCAACTGCATATAACACTTTAATTTCAAGGGCTTTTCTTTTAAAAGTAAGTATTGTTTTAAAAATATTTGAAATCTGACAGCGATAACAATGCTGTTATAATCTTACAAAATAAGACTGAGCTGCCTTGGTCTGTGAGACTCAGTCATTAATAAGAGCTGTGTCTTTAAAGACCTTAGTCACTACTGATATGCATCAGGTTTCGCTATGGTCTTCAATGAAATCATGACAATTTACAAAATCAGTGATAGATGTCTTTAATCCATGTCTAATTTCTTAAAATCTATTTTCTTAAAATCTAATTCTTTACCAATCTAAGGCCTGAAGTATGTAAGTCAAACACTCAGCTAATGGAAGATAGCTATTTTTATTCATCAATCTATCCTAGCTATGGACTTGAACTTGTTCTTTTGTGTGAGTTTTGTATATAGACCAGCGTCAGTACAAGATAACAAGTGAGGGAGGGCCGCATTAACATTTGATCTCAGTTCCTGGATTTCTAAAGTAATCTTTAATTCAGTAACATTTGAGAAATTGTAAAGTACATCTTCACAAGTTATCCCCTGCTGCGTGCTACTGGAACAGGTGGGATTTCAAATCTACGTCCATCTCCTCACTTCATCCACTGTTACATGTACTGAGTGCTTCCTTACGTATTTGTACTGTACTCTATTTAGCATCAGCCACAGAGCAGCAGTTTTGGAAAAGCCCCAGCTTTTCCTTAGTTTTCATACTGCTGTGAGACCAGAACAGTGTCCCACTCAGCTTATTGTCACAGTGCTTCACGTTCACTTGAATAGAAGTGTGACAGGCAGAAGGGTGAGCTGCAG
Source organism: Penelope pileata (assembly GCA_013396635.1). Lineage (NCBI taxonomy): Eukaryota > Metazoa > Chordata > Aves > Galliformes > Cracidae > Penelope > Penelope pileata. The sequence goes on along the minus strand of WBMW01001141.1, from coordinate 183,975 downwards.
GTAATAAAGAGGGAGGAAGAAAAGAACAAACCAGAAATAAGACAGTGAATACCAGTGGTGAAGAGAGAGGCTGTCTGTACGAGCAAATTGTTATCTGGCTCAAGTTTTTTACTGAAATAGTAGTACTCTTTCCCCTCTGTTTTGCTGTTGTCCCAACAGGCAAGTGATGATGTGGCTTTTGCCATGTAGTATTCTGGTAGTTACTCTGCATGGAAGGCTGAAGCAAATTTTCTAGGAAAAGTCTGATTTTTTCAATTCGCATTTGATGGCCTCTGCAACAGACAAATCCCCCAGAAATGTTACATCCTATCTTAGTTTAGACTTTCTGTGGGAAGAGTGGGGATAGAGAGTAAGTTTGAATTTCTTACTTCTCTCTCTTTAAACAAGAGATAACAGTAAGGATGAAAGAAAACAATTGTCCCATGAACATGGGAAACCTGTGAGTCGCTCAGCAGATGGCAGCCAGGCTCTTGGCTGTTTTAAAGCCGCTGGCAGAACGCTCATGTTATAATTATGTTTCAAAACTTTTTATTGTTAATTTACTGGTAGGGAAAATAGTAAAAACATTTAATCCTGACCCAAGCTTAAGCACTGATACAAAATATTCCTCAGGTATATATCTGTCCTTCACTTCTTTTGGCAACCAAGCTTCATGTTTTGAAAGAGATTTGTTTTGTAGAGAAAGTGGTCTTCAAGTATAAATACATTTTAAATGATGTACTTGAGCAATCTAACAAACCTCTAGAGGAAGTGTGGACCAACGTAGTTAACATTTGTTTATTATAAGCTTAGTTGTTTACAAAAAAGTACTGAACATTATTTTCCAATTATAATATGTGAAGTGTGGACATAAATATTTCTTTAGACACTGTCTGTGATCTAGGTGATCTCTCCCTGCACCGATGTGCAGGATCACTCCTGTGAGTTTAATCTTTAAACTCAGAAAGATTAATCTTGTTTTTGGGGCTGATTTGTGTGTAAACTGCTGAAGAATGAACTGGGGTTTTGGATTTGCAGATTCTGAGCACAACTATTTGTTTTAAATTCTCTGAGATAAATGTGTGTTGGAATGGAACAATTGGTATTTTCACTAATGATTCTTCAGAGAGTTAGTAAAGAATCCTCTAAACCTTCATGCATGTGCGACCTGAGTATTTGCATCTGCATGCAACTCCAGAGCATCCCTCTACAGTGAAACTGCGTGATAATGACAGTTATTCAAATAAGTGCTTTAACATTTTGAAACTTGATCATTTCCTGATGCATTGTCTGTCAGTGATCACAATCACATGTTGGATGACACGGTCATACTAGAACATGCAGTGGAGTGCATTTGCTTGTCAGGGGATTTCACAGAGTCTGTCTAGTCCTGTGATGGTGTGACTGCAGAATGAGACTGACTGGCAGAGTGTGCCTTCTACTGACGGTCTCCAGCTGCAGCACATCAGGTATGGGATCTTATGGGCCATGCATAGTTAAGCAGTGGATCACAGATTAGGTCAGTCAAATGCTCTGTTCTTAGTGGGATCCCGCATCAGGAAAGACTCCCTAGTATTATCCAGTGCTAGTTAGTGCCAATTCTTTCGACTCAGTAGATCAGAACTTACCATTAGAATTTACCTCAAAATGTATCTGAGGTGTTGCTATAGAAGTATTTCGAGGAGTGTTCATTTCTCTCTTTCAAATTCTATTCTTTAAAATTTAGTTGTTGTAGTATCATTTTGGGCAATTATTTCTTCAGCATCCTTTAAGTTCACCTTTCTTGCTACTGTGGAGGTGTCCACTCATCTGTGGACAATGATATGGTTGGATGAATCTGTAAAAATTGAATTTTGAAAGCTTAAAACGTCTTGATTTCACAAATTATTTTGATATATTTATTATGGATATACCTTGTCTGTAGCACTCTCCTATATTTTTTCCAAGTACATTCTCATGAAAAATCTTAAGTATTTATAATTATTATTTATTTCAAACTTAGCATTTATCAGATCTGACAAATAATATGTATATCTATTAATGAGAAAAAGGTTGCTATTTTTTCAGTGAGTGAACTCATGATTCACTTTAACTTTTTCATATTCTCCCTGTACAAGATATTACCTTGTTGGGGTAAAGGAGTGCCTGGAAATCATACAATCACAGGATGGTTGAGTTTGGCAGGACCTTTGGAAGTCGCCTGGTCCAACCCCTGCTCAAGCAGAAACACCCAGAGCAGCTGTCCAGGCCTGTTACCAGGCAGCTGTTGGAGATCTCCAAGGAGGAGACTCCACAGCCTCTCTGAGCAACTTGTGCCAGGCGCTCCATTACCTGCACAGCACAGAAGTGCTTTCTGGTGTTCAGAAGGAACCTCCTATGTTCCAGTTTGTGCCCGGTGCCTCTTGTCTTGGCACTGGGCACCACAGAAAAGAGCATGTCTCCATCCTCTTTGCACTCTCCCTTCAGGTATTTATAGACGTTAAGATCCCTCCAAGCCTTCTATTCTCCACNTGGTCCAACCCCTGCTCAAGCAGAAACACCCAGAGCAGCTGTCCAGGCCTGTTACCAGGCAGCTGTTGGAGATCTCCAAGGAGGAGACTCCACAGCCTCTCTGAGCAACTTGTGCCAGGCGCTCCATTACCTGCACAGCACAGAAGTGCTTTCTGGTGTTCAGAAGGAACCTCCTATGTTCCAGTTTGTGCCCGGTGCCTCTTGTCTTGGCACTGGGCACCACAGAAAAGAGCATGTCTCCATCCTCTTTGCACTCTCCCTTCAGGTATTTATAGACGTTAAGATCCCTCCAAGCCTTCTATTCTCCACTTGAACAGTCCCAGCTCTCTCAGCCTCTCCTCGTAACTGAGGTGCTCCAGTCCCTTCATCCCTGTGGCCCCCCAGTAAGTCTATATCTCTCTTGTACTGGGGGCCCCAGAACTGGACACAGCACTCCAGGAGTGGTCTCACCGATGCTGAGTAGAATATTGCCTGATAAACATCTTAGAAATTACTCCAGGTTGTTAAAGTTATGGCCATCTGATGCAGATTATTGATCTGTACTCACAGAAATATTTTTTTTTTCTTTTTTCCTAAGAGTTAGAAAGAAGCAGACACAAGTCGTGGTACCCTAAATTACTGTACACAGAATATTCATATGTCTGCAAAGAAATTGTGTATAAAAGGTACACTTGATCATTCTACACAACTATAAAAAAGTAAACCCTGTTGGAAGTCTACATCTGAACAGCTTGATTGTTTCTACTGCTGTTAGAAGTCTGAGTAAGGAACTTCTCATTTTTCTAATGCCCAATATAATTAGGATTTTTACTTTGGCGGTAGTACTGGAAATAAGATTATCAAAATGTAAAAGTAAAAAAAATAATGTGTTATACATCTTTAATCTCCTGAGCAATATCTGTAATAGTTAAACTTTATATTGCATTGTTTGGTATTTAGTATCCTGGTAACATAATTAGCAAAACAAGACATACAGAACAGATAGTCTTCCCGAGTGTTTATAATCTAATACCAGGAGGAATCAGAGAAGAATTAACCAGGCATACAGTTAAAACGTAGCTGTGTCCTTTTCTCTGATTTCCCTATAAAAATTATGGTGTTGTTCTGCATACCTGAATTGTATATTTAACAGACTGTTTACAGATGGATTTAGTGTATTTTGGAGCAACAGAAAGACTTGCAGAGAATTTGGTTAGTGCTACTGGAGATTTCATGGTCTGTATTGCATTTGATAGAAAACTTAAGTTAGTCACTTCCACAATTAACATGGCTACCTTGTTTTATAGGATGGCTGCTCATTCTTTTGTGTGATGAGGGTGGGAAGAAGGGAAGAGATACTGGTACTGAAAGTTTTAATGAGCTGTATAACTTTCATTAAAAACCTATTGTTGCATGCTCAGTTTTCTTACTGGAAACATTAACAACTTTTACCTTTGATTGAAAATGATGAAAAAATAGATCTTTTTGGATTTGGTTTTTATTCTTCAGCTGTCACTGTTCACTGATTCAGGCCCTTCTGATCAGCCATGAATGTCAGAGATTTCTTTTGGTTTAAATATGTACGAAATTCAAGAAAAATACTCAAATTCTGAGAGGTAAAAATGGTGAGAATTGATGATATTATGTCATTGACATAAACCAACATCAAGATTTACTTTGATTGGATAACATCGGTGTTATTAATCCCTTCATTGTGTATGTGTTAAGCAGTGTAGGGTGGGTATAGTATCATGCAACTCAGAAGAAATACAAGCTATTCTTAGGATCCAAACGCAACATGAATGTGTTGTGTTTTGGAGCAAGACACAGGGTAAATGCCTAGGCAGATAAGGCCATGCTGTTGTCTGATTTAGGACAACTGAAGATATGGCCCTTAATCAAATGCCCCAGAATTATGGCATATACTGAATGAAGCATTGTTTCCAGGATTTAGCTAGATAGAACAATACATCCCCCAGATACACAGGACATATAAACTCCAGTTCACTTACCATGGCTGAAAAGGAGGGTGGTTTACCATGGAGGGTAAACACAGTGACCCCTGCTATTGCTTTTGGAAGAGAGTGACCTAAAACACTTTGGTAATTCTATAGAGCTTTGTGATCTAGAAGACTCACTGAGGCTGTATGTGCCCGTTCATTCTGGCATACTTTGTTTCCAACTGATCTGTGCCTTGTGTGGGCTGAGAAGCTTGTGTACAGCTTTGATGTTGTGACCAATTTATGTAAACCTGGAGATCCAGCCAGTTCATAGCAGTTTGAAAATTTATACTCATACCACTAGAAAGACCAGTAGTCTCTTGCTAAGGCTGTTTTTACCATTCAGTATACCATCTAGCAATGCAATGTGGCCAGGGAAAAGTAGATTATGTAGGTTTGTTACTGTGTAGGATAAATGAAATGTTTTGTACTGACAAAACTCCTCTGTAAATCTGACTCTTCATTTTTAGTCAGTGTTTAAAAATGCCTGTTTATGAAAAGTCACGTTTCTATGCAGTAGGTAAGATATTTCCTATGCTGTAATAGCCTTCGAAAAAATAACTTTATCTTTCTAATTTGTTTTTGATCATTGAACCTTGAACATTCCATTGTTTTACATCACAGGATGGTGATGGTGTGTATAAATGGGGTTTTGGTTCTTTTGACCCCAGTTCTACCCTAAGGGAATGCAAATATTTGTTCTCATTTTTCCCTGTGCACATTGATTAACAAACAGGCCATTGTAACAATCTGTTAAAGCCATGGCTCATTGCATGAGCTGATAAATTTGGTATGTGACATTGTGTTGAAATATTTAAAACTTCAAAAGGTTAGTTATAAAGTGACGTGAGTAATAAGTAAAATGTTAGTAGCACCCAAGACTATATTAATAAAGCAACTGGTATAAATCAGACTGGCACAGAGCACCTGGTTCAGGGAGGTTAGGTTTTTTGGCTGATATTTAGCTGCCATCCAGAATGGCTTTATAAATTGTGTAAACCCGTAAATCTTGCAGTTGCTCAGTTTGAGCCCTTGGACAGGGCTCTGGTAAGAAAAGGAGATAAATCAGTTAGTTACACCATTTCTTGTCTATGGATAACTAGCTCATTTCTTAATGGCAGCCTCTGAAATAGATACCAGACAATTATCTGTATTTAGCTTGTCTCCAAATTTTAATGTACGCTGGAGAGAAAAGCCAAGCTAAGAAAGGCCCATTTCTATTTTAAACTATTCTCAAATGCATAAAAATCACTTTGTTCTTAGAAACTAAATATGCAGCGTGGTAAGTACAGGGGACAGTTAAGATATTACTTAGTGAGCTATGTACTTTTCTGACATAGGATTGATTCTCTGAAGTGTCACACACCTTTTGCAAGTCCCAAGTACCCAACAGAAATGTTGAGGAGTTTGCTAAGTCTGTCCAATTTTCTGATCTGTGTTTGAACAGAATGTGTGAAAAGCACAAGGTAGCATTTGTAGAAGCAAAAACTTTACACGTAGGGATAAACAAATAGCTTTACACTAGCCATTTTGCTGTATCTCCATTTTAGCCATTGTTTTTTCTTTTTGTTGGTTAGCATATTTATGAAAAAGTGAAAAACATTCTTTTTAAGATATCTATTTCAAACCAAAGTGTGAGTTGCTCAGAGACCTGAATAGCCATTCTCAGTGACGTGCCTGTAGTGTTGTGCATCTAATCTTTTCTTCTCAATATAACATTTCCTTCAGTTAAAAGCATTGCACAGGAAGTATTCTCGAACATTTATTGAGTATTGAGCCCATCCACAATGTTTGAAAAAGATTAGCTTTTTTAGCTGATCTTCAGTCTTTCACAGTGTCAGCCAAACATAAGCATAAATTTTTGTATTAAAACTATATTAAATTGATGTATAAATATATATGCATATATACAAACAATATATGTTTACATGTATTTATATATATGCAGTAATTCAAAATGGTTTCCACTGAAAAACTGTTTTTCATAGACTTATATATGATAGTCTACCTGAGGTGATGGTTTGGCTGCTGATCATTTTGTTGTTTGCTTTTTTTTTTTTTGCCAGCAGTCAACAGTGGAAGATGTAAGTACCTAAATCAGATTATGTGGTGTGTTGTGTATGTTCACTAAGTTGTTGTATGTGTTTGTTGAATGTTTAGCGTATTTGATAAGGGTAAATGTTATATAAAATGTTATGGAGCAACNCCCCTCCCCAGCTTTCCTGTAGGCCCCCTTCAGGTACTGGAAGGCTGCTATCAGGTCCCCCCTCAGCCTTCTCTTCTCCAGGCTGAACAGCCCCAACTCTCTCAGCCTGTCCTCGTAGGGGAGGTGCTCCAGCCCTCTGATCAGCTTCGTGGCCCTCCTCTGGACCCACTCCAACAGCTCCACATCCTTCTTGTGTTGGGGGCCCCAGAACTGGACACAATACTCCAGGTGAGGTCTCACGAGAGCAGAGTAGAGGGGCAGAATCACCTCCCTCGACCTGCTGGCCACGCTTCTCTTGATGCAGCCCAGGATCTGGTTGGCCTTCTGGGCTGCAAGTGCGCACTGCCGGCTCATGCTGAGTTTCTCGTCAACAGACACCCCCAATGCTTAATAAATGCTTAAATAAATATAAGAATAATAAATATAAGATAAATGCTTATCTGCATTGTATTTTCAAAGGGATGTTAAGAGGCACTCAGCTGCGCTGGCATTCAGCAACACAAATTCAACTCCAGTAAGTTATGACTGAAGATGTAAACTCAACTGTAAGAGACACTCGGTAGAAAGTATCCTGAAATTGAAGTGTTTACAGAGATCTTGGCTCCCAGAACCTAGCTGGTATTGAGCTTAACTGTTTTACTTTTCCCAGACTCTGCAAGGTGCTTTGCAAAGTTAATGCACAGGTGGTGCCTTTTCTCTGAATCAAGAAAGATCAAGAGAGCTCTTGTTGTAAGGGGTGCTGTGAGAAAGAACAAATTATTGATAGAAGGGTAAAAATTCTGGTAGTTTTAAGTGTCAGTGATCCCACGGTGTATTTCCAGCTGTGTGGCTCTTGCTGTCTTGCAAATTCTCATTTTAGCAAGTTTTATCCTGCTTGCTTGTGGTTCCCTCTGAGTTTCTACTGGTATGATGCTTTCTTATTCTCATTCTGAATGTTTTGTGTTACTGCTGTGTGCTGTTGTGTAGTACTGCAGATGAGTATCTCATCACAAATTATGAAATGTAGGCAACATTTGTCAATAGAATATGGAAGCTGTCCTTGGATGGGCAATTTGAACCTCACTGAAAATGTACAAAATTTGAAGATAAAATCATAATGAAGCGAGAACATTGATTAATGTAAATATGCTCACAATTGCTGACGCAAATGCTGAGAATTGGCAAGAAATTGCTGACGGAGGATGCTGAGAAGGTGGAGATATTGAATGCCTTCTTTGCTTCAGTCTTCACTTCTAAGACTCCTCCTCGGGACTCCCCATCCCTGGAGGTGTGTGATAGAGTCCGGAAAATGGAGGGCTTCCCTCTGGTTGAGAAGAGCTTCCCTCTGGTTGAGGAGGGGATGGTCCGGGAGCATCTGGCTGGGATGGATGTGCACAAATCCATGGGCCCTGATGGGATGCATCCGCATGTGCTGAGGGAGCTGGCGGATGTGATTGCCCTACCGCTCTCTATCATCTTTGACAGGTCTTGGAGAACGGGAGAAGTGCCTGAAGACTGGAGGATAGCCAATGTCACTCCGGTCTTCAAGAAGGGCAAGAAGGAGGATCCAGGGAACTACAGGCCAGTCAGCCTCACCTCTGTCCCTGGAAAGGTGATGGAGCAGCTTGTTCTGGATGCCATCTCCCAGCAATTGGAAGAGAAGAAGGTTATCAGGAGTAGTCAGCATGGATTCACCAAGGGGAAATCATGTTTGACCAACCTGGTAGCCTTCTATGATAACATCACTGGCTGGGTAGATGGGGGGAGAGCAGTGGATGTCATCTACCTTGATTTCAGCAAGGCTTTTGACACTGTCTCCCATGACATCCTGATAGCAAAGATGAGAAAATGTGGGATAGATGAGTGGACTGTGAGGTGGGTTGAGAACTGGCTGACTGGCCGAGCTCAGAGGGTAGTGATCAGCGGCACAGAGTCCAGCTGGAGGCCTGTAACTAGCGGTGTTCCCCAGGGGTCGGTGCTGGGTCCAGTCTTGTTCAATGTCTTCATCAACGACCTTGATGAGGGGATAGTGTCCACCCTCAGCAAGTTTGCTGATGACACGAAGCTGGGGGGAGTGGCTGACACGCCAGAAGGCTGTGCTGCCATTCAGCAAGACCTGGACAGGCTGGAGAGATGGGCAGAGAGGAACCTGATGAGGTTCAACAAAAGCAAGTGTAGAGTCTTGCACCTGGGGAGGAATAACCGCATGTACCAGTACAGGCTGGGGGATGACCTGCTGGAGAGGAGCTCTACAGAGAGGGACCTGGGGGTCCTGGTAGATGACAGGTTGGCCATGAGCCAGCAGTGTGCCCTGGTGGCTAAGAAGGCCAATGGGATCCTAGGGTGCATTAAAAAGAGTATTGCCAGCAGGTCGAGGGAGGTGATCCTCCCCCTCTACTCTGCCCTGGTCAGGCCTCAGCTGGAGTACTGTATCCAGTTCTGGGCTCCCCTGTATAAGAAAGACAGGGACCTCCTGGAAAGAGTCCAGCGGAGGGCCACAAAGATGATAAAGGGCCTGGAGCATCTCCCCTATGAGGAGAGGCTCAGTAATCTGGGTCTGTTCAGCCTGGAGAAAAGAAGGCTGAGAGGGGACCTGATCCATGTTTATAAGTATCTTAGTTGCGGGAGGCAAATGGAGGTGGGGAACCTCTTTTCGGTGGTCAGTGGGGACAGGACAAGGGGCAATGGCCTTAAGCTGGAGCACAGGAAGTTCTGCACCAACATGCGGAAGAACTTCTTCACAGTGCGGGTGACGGAGCACTGGAACAGGCTGCCCAGGGAGGTTGTGGAGTCTCCTTCCCTGGAGATATTCAAGACCCGCCGGGACGCCTACCTGTGCAACCTGCTGTAGGGAACCTGCTCTGGCAGGGGGGTTGGACTCGATGACCTCTTGAGGTCCCTTCCAACCCCTGCAATTCTGTGATTCTGTGATTCTGTGAAATGGGAATGTGCTGATTTACATCAGCTGAGAATGTGACTGGTGAAATTAAAAGAAAAGGGTTTAGATGACTAGTGATATTGGTCTGTTTATGTAAGCACAAACCTTCACCCAAGACCACATCCTTGTTAATGTGTAACTCTGTAGTACCAGAGGGGTCAGGCTATACCAGACACTGCAACCCTGTGGTACCTCCTACAAAAGAAACACCAGCAGTCTCATGTATTCTTTAATTAAATCCCAGATCAGGTCTTCCACTGGGATAGTTTTGCATAACTCTTTATACTTCAAATAAACTACATTGATTTATAGTAGCTGCACATGGTATTTTATTAACGTCTACCACTATATATTTAAAGAATGTTGTTAGCTTTAGAAATTAAAGCTCTTTTCATACCCATAAGTAGTTAAACATTGGTCACAGAAGTTGTGCTAAACAATATGAGATAGTGACTTAAGACCCTTGTTGGCCAAAAAAAAAAAAAAGGGACAGTCAGCTTATTTAAAAGAATGATATATAAGGTGGGTTTTTTTTGTTAATTGCTGTTGTTTTTGTATTTTACAGCACAGCATAGATCTGGTTGAGTAGGGTAGCTTGTGTTGAGTTTTTGCACTGTTGTACTTGAAGAGCTGTGTATTCTGTTCCATAGCCAGACCATACATTGAGCATCTGTGATCTCTTCTGCATTGGTAAATACTGTGTACTAGATGAGTAGAGAGAATTTCTTTCTTTTGTTTGCTGAAGCAGATCAGGTGTGAAATGTGCCTTCAAGAGGCCAGCAGTACCAGAGAAGTTAGTTATCCCTCCTCTTCCTGTCAAGCAACAATAGCCTGAACATCTAAAAGCATGCGGGGACCCCAAGGAAAGATGCAGTATGCTTGCCCTCACTGTTCACATTGAGTATGGCAGAAGACTCAAGTATGAGTCCTTGACTTGACTTGACTCAAGTACTCGCATTGAGTATGACAGAAGAAAACTCTTTAGTTTGTAAATGTAGTCCAACGCCTACTTAATTTAGTCTGAGCTACTCTAATCTGAACTCCTAGAAATTGTGGTGTTGTCTATGCACCAAGGGCCTGTGTTAGTATTATTGTAGTCATCTTAGCATTTCTATGCTTTGATTTTTATGGTCTTACATTAGCAAATGTAATATTGCGTTAACATATTATTTCTACCTTTTAATACAGGAGGCAAATTTTATTTAAATAGGCTTAGCAAAGTCATACATTTGCTCTGATTTAGCCTGTTTAGGTAGAAAAGATAAATAAAAAGTCCGTACCCAAGCTGGTCTTGTCTTCCAGTTCTCTGCAGTTTTATTGTTTAAGAACAGGGCTGTCTTGGCTGCCAGAAATATTTAGTGGCTCCTTGAGAGAATAACCTAAAAGACAGACTTGGAGGTTGATGCCACAGTACTGGCAGAAATACAATCCTTCAAATAATAGGCTATCCCTTGACATCTGTCAGGTGCTTGTTTTCTCAGGGGCCCAGTGACTGGGCTGCATGCAATAACATGATGTCCTTCTGAGGAGCCTACCTCAAAATTAATGGCTTCATCAGCTTGCAGGAACAATTAAATAATTGGGTACACCTGAAACTGTTCTGAAGGGCTTCTGTATGTTTAGTGAATGCTTTCTAACTAGTTCAAGTAAAGTGTGGATAATAGAAACCTCAGTGTTGCAGACATGATCAAAGAGCTTGGCTTTATGGCCTGTTCTGAGTCCATGAGAGCTTGGTCACGAAAGTGACCATCAGAGATGGATAAAGCATCAGCTTTTAGGAAGAGTGATATAAGGCTTTTTTGATGGTTAGGAGGACAGCAAACCCCAAACTACTCTGAATAGATGAGAATCATAGACCAGCCCAGGTTGGAAGGGACCTGGAAAAAATCATCAGGTTCAACCTTTCATGGGAAAAGGGAACCTGAGATTGTCTAGCACTCTTGTCCAATGTTGTCTATTCCTTAATGACTAAAGGAATGCTGCCTTAAGCAGTTACGGCTTTCTTAACTATGTCATGTCTTCAGGATGCATCTCAGAGAAACCAGTATTAAGTGCTTTGTGGTTTACTAATGGGAGTACTACATGAGCAGGTTATTGAAAGGGCTAACAGTCCATCTCCTCTCATTGCTCTTGAGAAGTCTTTAAATGTAGCATTTCAGATTTAATGAGGAAAAATTATTCCAGCATTTTAAGCATTTTCCTTCTGCTCTTGAATGCCTTTGCCTAATGCTGGTCAAAGACATCTGTAGTGAACTGATTGTTAGGTTTCTACAAGCTTAGGATCAGACAATCTTTTAGCCTTGTAAACTAGTTACATACCAAGTACTAGGGGACAAGCCTGGCAATCTAGCAGCTACACAGAAAGGTGTAAGGGCAGCCTAAGTTAAGTCATTCACATTTTGGGTGCAACCTGTGTTTGGAACCTAAATATTAGGACAAGTTGCTATGGAAGTAAATCAGTATTCCTTGGCCTTCAGAATTTTGAAGCTTTCTATTAGCTTATGGTTATTTGCACAGTAAAAGTTAATGTCTTACAGCAGAAATAGAAATGTTTTTTAAGTGCTTAAGGTATGTTTTCTTCCAATGACCTAGTACACTTTCATCTCAAATTTTAGTGACCTAAATGACCAGTTATGCCCTGAAAAGGGTGCTTTAAATGTTTCTGCAAGAATGATTGAGTTCTTCCATTATTTGGCGGTCTCCAAAAATATCTTTGCCACCTCTAATTATGAGCAATACAGTAACAACCTTTTACTCTCTTCCAAGCCTGTACTCATAAAAGTGAACCTTCTGCCCAGAGCACGCTGGAATTAATGGCAAGTCTATGAATTGAAATTACCTCCAGCATTAAGGCATAACTTATGTACAGACTAATACAAATTACCTTATTGTACAAGGGCAATACAAGCGTGTATCTGTGAAATAGAGCTCAAGAAGCAAATAACTTGTGGTTTTGTTCAAAGCATTTACCTTTTGCTGTCTTTTACTTGAAGTAATTGTACATCAAGGAATGCCAGTTTTGCTTTTGTGTTCTTGATTGCTTTTTCCATGAGAAAGATACTTTAGCTCCAGAAGTTATGGATTTATGAATTTATGTTCTTGATGGAGAATTTTCTGTATAGGGTTATTTGTGTTATGAGGGATGTCAGATTTGATCATTTTATTAAGTGTTTTTAGCCAGTTGGAATACATAGTAGGTTGTAGTTTTTACAATATTTGCAAAGGAAAGATCTGGAAAGCAGACCTGTCAGTTACAAATGACTTTGCGTGGAAATCCATGCAAAGAACTTTAAAGCACTGAAGCATAGACCGTTTTCCCTAAATTAAATGGGAAATATTGGTTACCTTATCCCAAAGTATGACAAAGCTGCAACATTTCCCATCATAGACTGCTTTACACGGTGATGGAAATGTTGCCAGTTTATTTAAATGCTCTACATTTATTTTAAAGCATGTTTCTATCTGATCATGCCAGTTATTTAATCCTTTAAGCTTTTACAGTCTTTTGTAGAAATGTTGCCAACTTTTAATGCATGTGCTATGACTTTTGACTGTTTGTTTGGGATTGACACCTTACTTTAATTTGATATTTATGGAGAACTAGAAAATCTTCATAATGATTTTGGAATTTGTTTGTCTGACTGTCTTTCAGTTTCAAATTTGAAAGCGTGTTTATTGATTCCAAAAGGAATTCTCCCTAGGCAATATTGCATATCTTTCTATCCAATATTGTGGCGCTAATGTTGGGCAATGTGATTGATGTCAATGCAATGTATGTTCAAAAGGGTCCAGGACATAATGCTAGGAACACCCATGGTTTATTCTGCAATTTAACTCACTTGAGTCACTTCTCTTAAATAAGGATAGCAACTTTTGTAAATTACTGGATTTGGATGTGAAGACCTATACATGAGTCAAACAAACAAACAAACAAAAAAACTTATTACATGATAGCAGAAAGACCTAGAGAGAGCAGTTACTGTTAAAATGAGAAGACGTGATTTTAATTGTCTGAGCTGAGCCATGGTTATGAACAGTGAAGACTAAGAAAGCACAAATAGTATTTGGAAGTGTTTCCTGGAGTGCCTGGCAACACTGACTGAGAAGTCTCCAAAGATGTCCATGTAATTCTGATCTCTCACTGGAAACAGTACGTCTGTCATACTGCATTGTATTGTGCCATGCTGTGGCTGTTGTTCAACAAGTCTATGAACCTACAATATTAATTATGTGTGCTCTGTAAAAGGTGAAGATCAGATGGAATAAAAAGCATATTTAAAAACAGGAACTTCTTTCACCAGGTACTCTGCTCTTCTTACTGGTGATCAGGGAATGCTCTACTCCAATTGTGAAGATAGAGTACTTTCTATGTTTCTTTGTTCTTGCAGGTCAAGCCAGTTACTCACAGTAGAATCACTGTGTCAGCACGGTTTCGAAAGCCCCTCCAGGAGCCCTACACTGTTTTGTAAGTTGAATTTTCTGTTAGTGAGATGCCTTTTTCTTCCTTTTCTTTCCTTCTTAACTTCAGATTGTTTTTGCTCTAAATGGTCCTCCAAATTATTTTACTTTGCTTTATTTCAGCCTGATTGCTAATGGAGACCTTATTAGTCCAGTAGTGCGGCTCCTTATTCCCAGGAAAACTCTGAATCACTGGGACCATATTCTGGAAATGGTTACAGCAAAAGTTCCCCTCAGAAGCGGAGCTGCTCACAGGTATCAGGAGGCTGAATATTTGTGAGATACAGTTGCTATGTTTAGATATGTTTTTAAAACTGTAGCTAGATGTAACAGATCACTCCTGCTTTGTGGGAAATTCCTCTATAAGGGGAGGATCTTTAGAGGCCCCTTCCAACTCAAACCATTCCATGATTCTATGAACCTGGAAATATGTTTACTCCAAGTCACTTTCTTCTTTCGTTTCAACCACTATTTAAAAGAGAGAGGAGAAAAAAAACCTCAATATTTTTCAACTTATTTTTTGACTAAATATTTTTGCCCAAATACTACATGTTAGAATGAGATAAATGACCTCTGTAAAGTCAGTCAATGTTTGGAACATCCGATAATGGATGCAGTCTTTGCTACCTTTAATATTGATAGTTCTTTAAACTCATTGGAGCAAGCAATTTCCAGGAAAATCTCTTAGCTCCTTTGGTTTTTGAAGACCTATGCTCTGATAAATATGTGTTTTATACTCAGTCAGCTCAGCTAATAAGAGTCAGGTCTGAAGTTGTAGTTGAAGGTTTTCCAGTTGCAGCATTTTCCACTGCTGTAGTTGTTGTGGTACCCCAAGAGTAGCAGGACGTCTTGGATAGATAGATTTCAATCACCTTAAGGCCTTAAAATGTAAAATAAACTCTTTAAAATAAAATCTGATTGTTGCAGGCTGTAGAGCAAATGAGATGTGGTCCCATGATGAACTTTGCAGTGTAAGCAGGCTGCCAAGGTGTGTACTGGCAAATTACTGACATTCCAATGTTGCCCCATGCAGAGCACATTACAGAAATTCATTCTTCTGACATGAAAGGGATGGAAAATCATTCTTCACAGCTTACACAATCTCTGAGGCTAAGCTTGCAAAATCTTTTTTCAAATCAATGAAGATAAAATAATCTCTCAGTTTTTGTGATTACTTTCGCAGAGTTGATACAGACCATAAAAGATTAAGATAATGCTGTCCGTTGAGTATTAGCTCTCATCTGTTTTTTTTAACCCTCAGTCTTGCATTTTCTTGTTTGTGTTATCAGGCTATTTAGCACTGTTACTTCTGTTAACGTAAACTTAAACATGTTTTGCAGCTTTCTGGATCTGATTCTGAGCTACCGTAGTCCTGCAGTGAACATAGTAACAGCTGTTCACATCATCATTTTTTCTGCCTGTAGATTGTTTAAGGATTTAAAAACCTTTTATCTTTTATTCTCATTACGTGATATCACTCCTTGGTGTATCTGAATGATGTATATGAAAGTATATATAGTTATGTACATAGGATCACTTTTGAGAAGTTCTCTTTTAATCTTTTAAAAAATAAGATAATGTACATGATGTTTTGAATTATTTAATGTTTTCCCTTTTCTGGTTTTCTTTTAACTCAGTTTTCATTTGCTTTTTCTTAAAGTGCTAAGAATACATGTTAAGTATATTAGAAGAGTGATTGTTGTTCTTTAATAAGTTACACATTAATTGCTGGGGTTTACTGAAACGGTGTTAGTGTTAGGGGAGGTCCTGTAAGACCACTGATGCTAGGAAAATATAATTTCTCATTAAAGAAGGCTAAGTGGAGTTATGAGAACCTGCATTAGAGGTATGACAGTTTTCTCCTCTGTGTCAGTAAAATGGCATACAAAACTTAAAGACATGACTTTATTAAAAACAGTTGTTGATCATCCCTATTTGAATAAGGATATATGTAAGAAATGTGAAAGGGAAGACAATGGGAAAGTAACTTCACTCCTTGCCAGATTGTGCTGGGGGATGGGTACAGCAACCTGATGGGTAGATACCTGGTGGGAAATGAGGTATTTGAGAATAATGGTCCCACAAGCTGTGTATTTGCTGTCTGCTTCATCAGTCTATGCTTGCTTTGTTCTGGCTACCACTTCTTGGCTTGGACTCAGGAGGGAAAATGGAAATCCACCTTGAGCCCACAGGACAAGCCCTTGATCATCCCCTAGTGACCAGAAAAAGTGACCACAAAGACATCTTCTGCATAATACTAGCCAGGGGAGTTTGAGAGAACCCAAAATGTCTTTGAATGGTTTAGATGAGGTGGATGGGTGAAAGGCTGCTGAAGTTGTGTCACAAAAATTGTGTGATGCTTGTTGTGTCAGTAGTTGCATATATATTTGGAGTTCCTTTTTTTTTTTTTTTTAAATTAATACATTTTTAGTTCTCCTTTAATCCTCAGTGACTGCTTAGGTTTCATTCAGTTGTTATGGTTATTATTTTCAGGAGGAAAAATGCAACTAGAAGCTGTCAGATTATTTTCAATAAACTTTTTGGGAGTTACATTAAACAAACAACTTTTGTGAGTTAAATGTAATATTAAAACATAAGCGAAGTGAAAGATCAGGTACAAAAACCCACAGTCATGTTTGTAAGTACCACTACATACCTGCACATACAACGTGATACAAATACATAAAACAGTTCTTACACTGCAGTACACTGATTTGCCTTTTTAATGCAAATCCCACAAAGCAAAATGTAATCCAGCAAAACACAGATTAATTCAGAAATGGTCATCTTGCTGATTTCTAGATAGCTTATTTTATTATCATCATTTGTGTGTAACTGATGTTACTTGCGTGGCAGTGAAACATAAATTCCTCTTTGAATTGTTGGCATGCTTGTGAAATTTTTGCAGTATAAATAAAGATGGGTAGTACAGAGAGAATGCCTCAGAGTTAGCATACCTCTTCACAAGGGAACAGCAGTATAATCAAGATTTTTATAAGCTGCAACTTCTCCTTTGAGAGCATTTTTTGAGAAGGTCTTTGCACTTAGAAAAACAAAGTACTTCTATGTAGATTGTTCCAAAAGTAACACCTATTTATTCCCATGGAAACTACAACAGATACAAAGAGCACAGTAGCAGTATTTGACAGAGCAAATTCTCAACTCCAAAATGCTATTTTTCAACATAGTCACCACCAGAATTCAGAATTCCAGGCTTTTCTCAGTGATGTCCAGTGACAGAAGAAGAGGAAATGTGCGCAAACTGAAATACAGAAAATACCACTTAAACAAAAGAGAAGAAAGAAAATAGTGTAAGAGCCATCACTGGAATACGTTGCCCAGAAAGTTTCTTGAGTCTCCATTCTTGTAGTTTTTCAATATGCAACTGGACCCCGCCCTGAGCAACCTCTAGAGTTGCTTTTGCTTTGCACAGGGCAGTTGGACTAGGCAGTCTCCAGCAATCCTGTCCAGCCTCAGCTCTTTTGTGATTCTGTGACTGGTTCTAAAAGCTGCATTTTTTTCTTGTATTTATTCAAGGTTGTGCCACTGTGTGTATGAACTTAAGAGGGAGCTTTTTCTCTGTTAAATGGAACTTTTTTGCTGACTTCATGAGTCAAGGGTGTTCTCAAGGCAGGCTTTTTATATTCATCATAAAATGTTCATTGCATAAGTGCATGTATCATTTTATATCTCTTTACACTGTGTTGAAATTCATGAATAACATAAAGTAGCTCCCATAGAAGACTTAGAGAAAGCAATTTGGATGGCCATTCAACATTCCTGTATTTAAAAGATTTACATGCAGAAGTGTTAGTGTTGACTTTTTAATTAAATTTAAATATTGTCAAGTTTTGGAATGTGCTTCATAGAGAAAAGCTTACTCGTTATAGAATATTTCATCCTTCCTCATTGTATTGATCATCCTTAAATAAAATCATGAACTTGACAGTGAAGTGATGGTATAGCGTAGAAATAATGTGTTGTCATGTATGTTCAACCCACTCTTAAGTCCTTAATGCATTTCTTTCTTCTCAGTAAATTGTATGAAAAGAAATTATTATGATAAAAATCTACCTGTTGCAATAAGCATGTTATTATTATTGTAGATGCCTAAGATTATATAACATGCTAATGTGTTTCCTGCCACTTTCCACCTCACCCCCAAGGTACAGTCAGCATTCCAACCCTTTGATCTACGCTGAATAATAATATAAGGACAATTAGATTAACTTTATCTGTGGTAGGTGGGCTGGCCCTAGGCCTTTATTTGAGGGGTCGTGAATGTACTGTAATTCCTAGATTACTAAGTAGCGCCCAGAGCACAAATGGGAGGTAGAATCTGATATGAGAGGGGTCAAGAAGCCGTAGAATAGATCCCTCTGCGAAGTATTAAGGGAAAGGTATTGAAAAACTAAGTACAAAGTAATTCATTCCTCATACTTACTTAGAAATAGTGAGAGTATTTTATCTGTCATAGTGCTTAGTATTTTATTAGTTTTACCTGTGGTTAGTCTAACCGTAATTTATGTCATTTTGCAAAATAGTAAGGTTTATTACATTAAGCCTTTACATATTTTTCAGACTTTACACTTTAGATGGAAAACTTGTTCAGAATGGGTTGGACTTGGAGAATGGGCAATTTTATGTTGCAGTGGGTAGAGAAAAGTTTAAGAAGTTACCGTATGGTGAGTTGCTGTTCAGCAAATCTACAATAAGGAGGCCACAGGGGTAAGTTCCGTACATGTGCGATATGCTTCTCATGCTTGTGTGTGTGTCAATTTGTTTACAAATTACAAATTCAGAACTCCAAAAACATTTGTGAAGGATGGATGAATGGTATTGTTTCTATGGACGCAAAATTTTATTGAAAACTTCTAAGAAAGTTGAGACAGAAATATGTAATAAAAGAATGAAAATTCAAAGGACTACTTCGCTTCATAAAAATACTGTTGATCATATTTCACAAAATTCTTGTCAGATGGAAGTTATTTTGTCTTGGCTTAATTTTTTTTTCTCTTCTACAAATGAGATTATGAATTATGAGCTAAATGAGGTTATGTGTAATTACAGCTGTCAAGATCTACTCATTTTGTAATGTTTTATGGAATATGTACTCCTTTAAGAGCGCCTTCTGTTTGGGTCTTTTTTGTTAACCAGTGTTATTGCATAATGGAGCCCTAAACAGGGTCTCTGTAAGGAGAAACTTGGGCTTTTAGTATCTTTATAAAACTTGAATCTAAATTGGGAGCCATTTCAATGAAATAAATGGAAAGAAATGGAAAATTGTCACACAGATGGGTGTAATTTAGGGTATTTATGCCATATTCTGCACATAAACTTTGGTGTATTTTTTTTTTTTAAGTGAGCAACATGAATAACACAGTATGTTGAAAAATAGCATTTGCAACAAATAAGTTTAAAGACAGTGGAAAGTATAGCTTAAGGTGTGTTAATCAATTGATGATATACAATTTCGTTGAAATTGCTAGAAGTTTTCATCAGTTTAGTTTCAAGTATCTTACACTAATTCACTAAATACTGCGCTGCAGATTTTAAGTATATAAAGTGTGTGTTGTGGTGAAATGTAATGCATTTGTTTGAATAAGTTCATGTTTATGTATTTAAATGTAGTCTAGTGAGCAGAAGTAAGTGATTCCTAGCAAAACTGTGCTAAGAATAGATTAAGCAATTGCCACAGCTGACTTGGTGTTGCCAGACTTAGTTACAGATAGATAGTGTCTGTGACAGTAACAGTGTACAGTACTCTAAGACATGTCTTACTTCTACAGTTCTAAAGCATCTATACTACCTCCGATTGTGGGATGTCGAAAATCTAAAGGCAGTGTAAGTATCAAAGACCATGGTAAAGTTTTTTCTAACTTTGCTTAACTTCAGCAGATGAAAGCTCCTTATCCTTTGGATTTAGTTAAATCTGAAGAGAAAAAATCCATAGCCGCCTGGTGGTATGCTTATTAATACTTGATGAGCTATTTGCAGTGTCTATTAGACAAAAGAAATTCAAGAAAATATTATTCCAATAATGGATGCCTTATTTTTATAAAATCTTCCCTAGGAAAGATTAATTGCTGCCTTGAGGTCTTTCCTACAATCCTTTTCATCTCTATGTATTTATTTATTTATCCAAATTATGTACCTAAAGGAAAAACACAGGGCCTTTTACAAAGCTTATTGCAGAAAATGGTGTTTCTGCATGCTGAGTCTGAAAAAGACTCTAAAACAGTTTCCTGTCTGATGTGTTTTCTCCCTGGCTAACCATTAAAGTACAGAGGTTGAGCATCCACTGCTTTATGCCCTGTGGAGCTATTTATATGTGTAAAAATGAGTCCACTGTAGACTTACTGCCAAATCAGGATAGAAATGCCTGTTTGCACCAATTATGTACAAATGCAGTTTACTATACAAATACAAGACAACAGTGTCAGACTTGCTGACATTTTGGTTGTGTTAATTGATCATATCCATTCACTCTTCACAAACCAAAAAAAACACCCAACCCCTGGAACAATTAAACTAATCAGACAATAAAATATACAAGTTTCTGTTCCATTTCGTTGAAATGCAGAAGATAAAAGCTCAATGAAGAATATTGTTTCAAAGGGGTGTTTTTTAAAAAAATGTAAGCTTTGCAATTCTAGCATTCTTAAATCAATTATTAACTTTTTTTTTCTTCTAGTACTTAACATACTGAGAAAATTATTTTATAATAAGTATTATTCTGTATAGAGATTGTAACAGAAGAGGCTGAACTGATATAGATCATGAAATTGTTTACTTCAGTTTGTTTTCTACACTTTTTTACTACTATTTCTTGGGAGTAACAGTCTCCAGTTTGAATTAGAACAGGCTGGAATACTTGTGTGCCCTCACTTTTCCTTCTATTGAAAGGATAAATGATAGGTTCAGTGGTATTGGTAAATAAATGTTTGATTAGATAATAAAGCCTCAGTGGTATTTAAGTGAAATATTTTAAATAGAACTGATTTCTACCGATTATATAAAAAATTAGAAGAATCACATAAAATGGAATCTCATATGTAAGACTTTTTTAAGACATTCAAAATTTTGTTCAGGACTTATTTTTCTGAACAATTCTAATATTATATAGATAGTGCTTTTAACTTCAGCAGTGAGATGAACAGTTGTCCAGAGCTCTTGCAGAATGAAAGGCGTTTCTGTGGTACATGTTCAAAAATATCATAAATTGTTTGTGCAGCTGCAGTAAGTGAGACAATACAGGATACCTACCTTCCATGATTTTTCTAAGTCTGTGAAGTGAATGATTCCAGATGCTGATAAGGCTTTCTACCCTCTGCTTGAGTGTTTTGCTGTTATATTGAGCATTTTGACAGAACTGAATTAGTAAGAAACTACACATGCCATTAGACTGACAGAATTAGGAGGCTGACAGCCTCTATCCAGAGACAAAAATGATTCAGTTGTTAATCTCTTAACTTAGCCTAGTACGATGCTAACGACACCCTAAAAGGCTGCTGTATGCAGCTAACAGTTTTATGACATTTCTTGTGAACAGATTTAGACTGAAGAAAAATGTTTATAAATAAAGTCTCTTAACTACCAGAATTATTGATACAGCCAGGGTCATGCATACATGAAATCTGAATAACATCAGGACCAGGATTCTGTTTCTGGACATGCAGACGAACAAGCAGAGGAACTGACTGATTTCCTTGGAGGTGATTCAGAGATAACATGCTGACATATGCCTTTCTAAGTGTTCATTTGGTAGTCAGTACTCCTGCCACATAAAGACTGTCATCCTCTTCCAGCTGCTTTTGACACTTAACAGATTAATCCCCATGTTGCATTTACAGAGGCAATGAATTATTCACGAGTTACATCTATACATATGCACAGATGAGGTGCAGAGACTTTCTGCACATATAAATAGATGAGATACAGCTGTATGTTTTTATATGTATGTATAGATTTGCCTAGCCATTCTTTTCATCATACAAAACATTATTTCCTTGTAGTAATTGCAGTTTTTTAATTCTCTGAATTGTTGAGGAGCATTTCATTAGTGGAATCATAGAGCAACTTGATAAGGTAATTATGATTTTCCAGATATTTTTAGATATCCTTTACTGATTGTAAATTAATATGCTTCTATATTAAATATTTATGTTAAGATATTAAAAATTTGGAATAATGTTGGAATTAAAAAGTAAGCTTTGTCATATTAATCAATGATAGTTATGAACACTTCTTTTCAGGGAAATGATCGGCAGTCTAAATCTACTGTTGGATCCAGTGACCCTGGAGAGAACAGTTCCTCACCTCAGCCTCCAAAAGGGAAGGACAAAAAATGCCATGATCAAGAGGATTATGTGTCCAGAGGACGCTTTTCTAACAAATCTACAAAAGTAAAGCAAACAGCTTCCACGGGAGTCCTTCAAGGTAACGGTCAGTACTGAGATAAACTCAGTTGTAGTACAGTGGCTTTTTATCTTCTGTTAAACCAGTGGAACACAGAGCTAGTATAGTTCTTAAATTGTCCATTTGCTCTGGCTGGCTTCATTTACAGAAGTTCTTTCTCCTTAGGAAATGTACCTGTGTATGCTGTTTAATTCCTGACTTTGTTTATGTGCAACAGATTGTATGTGATGCTTAGTGTACCTTGCAAGTGTTCTTGTCATGTGCTTTGTATTTCCCACCACCACCTATTTTGTTTTTCCTTAATGTCTAGAAGACTGTGCCGTCACTACAGATGTTGCTGATGTTCTGGGAATGCTATTTTTCCTCTTTAGTAATAGTTTGAGAAGTCATTAATACAAGTCAGTTAATATCTTTAAGTAGAAATAAATTATACTTTTCAAAGCATTTGACAACACTTCTTACTGTTGTTTATGTTCATAATTAAGTGTGCAATAATTACTTGTGGTTAAATGCTTCAGTATACATCATCCAACATCACAAATTTTACGTCTACATTTGCTGAGAACCACGAGTTGTAAATTTACTTTCTGAGTCAGAAGCATTTTACAAATTTGAGTTTTAAAAGAACAGTGAAATATAATATTTTGTATAACTGCAGTCTTTTTTCAGAGTAAGCTTGTTGAATTTCCTGTTTCTTTCTATCTTGAGTCAAATGCTGTTGTGTCCTGTTGTTGGTAAGTGAGTAAAATTTAGCCAACTGTTTTTCAGGGCAACCTGTTCCAGTGCCTCAGCAACCTCTGAGTAAAGAATTTCTTCCTAGTGTCTAATTTCCCCTCTTTCAGTTTAAAGCCATTCCCCCTTGTCCTATCACTGTCAGACTGTGTAAAAAGCTGGTCCTCTTCCTGCTTATAAGCTCCCTTCAAGTACTGGAATGCTGCAGTGAGGTCTTCCCCGAGACTTCTCTTGTCCAAGCTGAACAAGCCCAGCTCCCTCAACTTTTTTAGGAGAGGTGCTCCAGCCTTCTGATAATCTTTTTGGTCCTCCTCTGGACTCACTCCAACAGTTACGGATTCTTTCATGCTGGGGGCCCCAGCCCTGGATGCAGTACTCCAGATGGGGCCTCACAAGAGCAGAGTAGAGGGGAACAAACACTTCCCTCTCCGTGCTGGCCTCCCTTCTTTTGATGCAGCCTGGGATACGGTTGGCCTTTTGGGCTGCAAGCACACACTGCTGGCTCATGTCCAGCTTTTCGTCTAACAGGACCCCCAAGTCCTTCTTGGGAGGGCTACTCTCAAGGAGTTCTTCTTCCAGTCTGTACACATATCTGGGATTGCTGTGACCCAAGTGCAACACCTTGCACTTGGCCTTGTTGAACCTCATTAAGATCACGTGAGCTTGCTTTTCAAGCCTGTTCAGGTCCATTTGGATGGCATCCCTTCCTTCTACTGCATCAACTGCACCACTCGGCTTCAAGTTGTGAGCAAACTTGCTGAGGGTGCATTCAATCCCGTCATCTCTGTCATTGATAAAGATGTTAAAGGGCACCAGTCCCAAGATGGACCCCTGCAGGACACCACTCATCACAGGCCTCCATCTGGATATGGAGCCATTGACCACAGCCCTCTGGCTGCAACCGTCCAACCAGTTCTTTATCCACTGAATAGTCCACCCTTCAAATCCATATTTCTCCAATTTAGAGATAAGGATGTGGTATGGGACCATGTCTAAGGCCTTGCAGAAGTTCAGATGGATGACATTATTCGCTCTTCCTTTGTCCATTGATGCCATCACTGCATCATAGAAAGTCACCAGATTGGTCAGGCATGATCTGCCCTTGGTGAAACCATGCTGGCTATCTCTGATCATCTCCTTGTCTCGCATGTGCCTTAACACAGCTTGCAGGAGGATCTGCTCCATGATCTTCCAGGCACAGAGGCAAGGCTTACCAGCACGTAGTTCCCCAGGTCCTCCTTTCTTCCGTTCTTACAAATGGGAGTAATGTTTCCCTTTTTCTAGTCACCGGGGACTTTGCCAGTCTTTGCCATGACTTTTCAGTATGATGGAGAGTGTCTTGGCCACCACAGCAGCCAGCTCCTTCAGAACTCTGGGATGCATGTTGTCTGGCTCCGTAGACTTGTACACATTCAGCCTTGTAAGGCAGTCTTGGACTTGCTTCACTCTTTTAGGGCTTTTCAGGGCTTTGCATTTGCTTTCTGACAGTTTAAGCTCTTAGGACCAAGCCACACCCAGGAGAACACTGACTTTAGGAATGGATGTAGAATTGAAAAAGTTGATGCTAAACAGGATTTGCTTTATTAATTTCAAAATGGAAGTGATCTTAATGATCTGTCATTTAAATAAATGAATAAATTAGATGGTTAGAAACAGAGAGAGTAAATAAGGTTAACAACCCAAGTAGAGGGAAGAAAGAAAAAGCCTCATATTTTGAAACACAATTCTTTTTTTTGTAGCTGTTTATGTATAAACATGAATGAACTTTTAAAGCTGACTAAGACAGCTTATCCTTTGCTCTAACATTACCGTGTTTCGTATCAGTAAATGGGACTACATTCAAGGTCAAAATCTAGAAGTACCTTTTGTAGTTTCTATTGTGATATTCAGATGTCAATGATCTGCAGTAGTGTGAAATTTAATTGTATTTTTTCCTGCATAGGAAAACTAGCTTCCTAGAAGCCTGGAGCTACAGTAGTATCAAGTGAAGAAATAAGTATTTTTTCATATTCCTACCAGTTTCGCATGTATATTGCTGCCAATTTATTTATAATTACGTTACTTACTGAAGACAGAAGTCAGAGGCACACACACACATACAAACCTGTCACCAGGGTGTTGGTTTTTTTCTTAGAAACAGTGATACTTCAAAATAATAATAAAAAGAAGAGAAAAGAAAATTCTTTTGTAGGCATACATAGGGAGGTGCATGTCTTCCCTATCCCTGATAGCAATCTATTCAATTTAATGAGCCACAGATTTTTTACATTTTGTTTTTAATTTGACAACATTTTTATGAGGCAGTCTCTGTGGTGAGTCACATAAATTTCTTTTATAGTCGCATTAACTTTCTTGCTTACATACAGAGCTTGCAGTTAGTAAATGCCTCTGATTTCCATAAAATATTCAGGGCAGGCTATTATTACAATGATTTTTTATCCCTACTGCTAAACTTCAATCAGTATCAAATTTGTAATGCATTAATGACTGTATAATGTTGTAATTTCTGTTGCAATAAATGTTTTATAGTTATTTCTGGTTAGGTAAGGAGCTTACACAAGAGCTGTTAATTGTTATGTTTAATTATTTAAAATATATAGATTTCTTATGAAATTAGTTCATTGTATAACTCAATTACTATTTAATAGTCATATAACTTTCTTGTTTATCAAAATGTACAAAAGGATTTCAGCTGAAATACTGAATAGCATCAGAAACAAAGTGCACTTTAGCCAAGGTTTGCTCAAGTTATATTTGCACCAATTCATTGTTTCTTTCTGTACATACTGAACTGAATAGCTGCACAATACAGTGAATGTCTTTGTATTTAGACAATTGATAACATGTATTGCATAAAATGTTGTTAGTCAAAATGTTTTGGGGATTTCAATTTTGCCATAGCTGATTAATCTGCTTTGCACCTACCTAGGGAAGTAGCCAAAAATGTAAAATATCTAGTAAATTCCCCTGATCAAGTCAGTGGTGGATTCCTTTTAATGCAATTGAGTTCTCAGAAGCTGCAAAGCCAGCGTAGCTGACATGGGTGGGGGGGGGACAGGACAGAGAAAGAAACTCTGAATGTGAACATCCTTTGCTATTACAGCTTGTACCTTATATTTTATTGGCTTTATTTTCCTGTTTGTCTCAGTTTCAGCTGGGAAAGAAGTTGTTTTTTCTCATAGTGTCTCGTATGATGCTATGTTTTGGTTTTGGGAGAAAAGCAATACTGATAACACTGATGTTTTTAATTGTTGCTGCGCAGTGCTGTACAGAGCCAAAGACGTTTTAGTTTCTCAGGTTCTTGTACTGTCCTGCCAGCAAGGGGGCTAGGATGGCACAAGGAGCTGGGAGGGAACAGAACCAGGATAGCTGGCCTTAACTGACCAAAGGGATGTTCCATACCATGTGACATCAAGTGAACTATAAAATGGAGGTGAGTTAGCTGGGGAGGGGCTGCTGCTTGGGAACTGGCTGGGCATTGGTAGGTAGGTTGTGAGCCATTGCTTTTTGTATCACTTGTTTTCGTGTATATGTATACATATGTATATTTATTGTTTCTTTTATTTCTTTTACTTCCTTTTCTGTCTTAGTAAATAGTTTTTTATCTCAACCCATGAGTTGTACTGTATTTTCTTCTCAGACATTTAGATAAGTTAGCTCCTTCCCCTGCAGTTAATCATTTTCAGTGGTATAGTATCTCTCTGAATTTTGCTCCAAGGATAAAATTTTTCTTTGGTTTTCATAGCAATGAGAAAGAAACTGAAAAACTAACTTCCAGAGTAGTCGGCATTTACTTTTTATGCAAATAGACATCTGCATTTCCATAAGTCTTTCATCACTTTTTTTTGTCCAGAATATTTCCAGCAATGGAGATCAGTCTGCCTGTTCAGTTGATATAATCAAGTTCACATCCTCTTATGAGTAATTATGCAGCAGTCCAATGCAGCACAAATTTTCCTCTTAATTCTTCTGGTTTCTTATTATGCTGGATATGAGCATGACAGCATACAACCATCTGTCTTTCCTAGATAGAGGGAGAGAGAGGAAGATGATTTAAACTTGCTCATATTTGCAGAATTTAGTATCACTGTAACCATTAATGTTGTTAGCCACTTGTATGTGTTTTTTAAATGAAGATGTGCAGTTTCAGCTGTAGTTGTTCTTGCACAGGCCCAAGAGTAGGGAGCAGCATGAATCCTAACTGTCTTTGTTTGTTTTGCTGCTGTCCAGGTTCATAGTGTTTGTTGTTGACTCAGTGTTTGAGATTTTTGCTAGATGTATAAATGTCATTTGGCTTATTACAAGAGGGTACTGTCATTGCCTATAGAAATAGAAGTGATACATTGTATTGTAATTGTATTGTATTAAGCTCAGACTTACTCCCAACCATTTCCTAAAACTGAAGGTACTTGAAATCTGAGGCTTTGTTCGTCCTCTCTATTTCCTTTCCCTTTCCTGAATGGTATAGCATGTAATTGTTATTAAAAAGGAAAGGAGAATGAGAATAATGGGAAATTGAAAACTTCATTAAAAGAACTGCATAAGGAATGTTGAGTCAGCTCGGAAACCTGCTCTTAGAAACTAAATGGAGTGCATTTCGGTAGTTGTGCCACACTGTGTCGCAATTGGACTTCCTTCCACTCTTTTCCCATTGTAGGTGAAGGGATTTTCAAAGCTAGAGAGGAGCAATCTGAAATGTGGGCAGCAGCTGAAGTTCAGGAAGATGAAGACACTCGTGTAGAAGTTCCACTGGACCAGGTATTGATCAGACTTTAAATGGCTTTGTCTTTTTAGTTCACAGGTTGTGTATGTTCTTTACCCAATTTCTTTCAGGAGCACAGCAGAGTTCTGTGGGGATTATAGTAACTGCTCATCAATGCAACTTCACTTATGGGAACTTCAGCAAATCTTACTTTTTCTGTCAGTTACCTTTTAATTGACTTCAGAACAGATCTGAGAGCTCTTAGAGGGCTTCAAGGAATCACAGCTACTTACCAAATAGATCCACCTAGATCACAGTCCACAGTCACTGGTGGAACAGTATAAAGGGACTGTGACACAGAATCAAGGTCAGAATTACCGCAGACCTGAACCAAAAACATGCCTGGATTTATCAGATTTTTATCCAAGCTACCAGCGCTGTCTACTCTTGAAACAACTAGGTGTTTAATTAGCCAACTTTTTTTATCAAGGTTGTTCTGGTTCCTGACATAAGGAATTCTGCAGCTCTGTGTTTTCACAGGGAATAGCTGCCTTGGCCTCAGAGGCTTGTGCACTAAACACTAGTGGGCTCATCAGCTCATTGTGGTTGTCATTATGAGGTGCTGGGATAATTAGGATATATTGGATTGTACTGATAGTACTGAAACTGGGAAAGAGCGTACCACCTGTCATCTTGATCTGTGTTTCTTATGACATCCTGAAGTACATTGTCCCCTAGTGTTGACTGTGCGGTAATCAAATTGGGAAGTGATGAGCCTGCTTATTGGCCTCTGAAGGTGTGTAAAAGCATTCCTCAGGGTAATGTAAAGCATTTGATAGTATACATTGGGTTCTCAGGTCTTAGTTCTTACGTTGACTGCAATTCTTACAAAATCCAAGAGCCTTGGCAACCATATTTCTCTACAGAGATGCTATGGCATGAGCAAGAGCTCTGCTCATTCTGCAACCGGTCTTGCCAATTTACCATGGCTGCAGAATGGTGACCCTTGCTAGAGAGGAGAACAGCTAATTGTCCACAGCCACTTCTGTACTTAGAAGTGAGCGCTGCAGTTATTCATACAGTTGCCAGTGAGCATCCCTTGTGCCAGTAAGCTTACAACGCTTGGATTTTGCTTGATACCCCTAAGCTCACATGCTGAGGCTCATGCATAGTCCACACGTGGAAATATTTTTCGGTTGCTACCAGCTGATTTTGATACCTTGACAGGAAACTGTGTCACCTCTGCAAGCGTGTATATGAGAAAAAAATAAAATTCAGACATATACCATAGTAATAACCTGATTTTTATATTTTCAGAAAAGCAAAATGAAGTACCAAAATTTATTGAGAATTCAGGTCATGGTTTATTTCACACTTTAAAACTGCATGTTTCCTAGGTAATCTGGCAAGAAGCCAGGTCCTAAGTAGCACTGAGTACTCTTTATTCCCAGATAACTGAGGTTACTCAGCCTTTAAAAACATCTAGCATTTTGCATGTTCAGGTTCTTATTAATGGACATTTTAAATCGTTTTGAAGTCCATGATGTAAAAGCTTTATAGCTTTTTCTTATCTGAACTGCAGTTTCTGTTATGTGCTATGGAAAAGGACAGTCAGTCAGAACTTAACTATCTTGCATAATTCATAAATATTTACATGCCAGCTTTCACTAGAATGCTGACAGTTCTGATATGATATCATTTCCATCAGCCACATAAGTGAGGTAGTGAAGAAAGAGATTAGGTTTTTTTTCTTGTTATGCACCTTTTCTGTCTTGCCATTTAAAGTACACGGTTGAACAAATGCCAGATTAGCCATTAACTGAACTTAGCGTAATACTGACTAGATACCCGCTTATGTCCTGTTCTGTGAAATGCTGTCTGCCAGCTGAGAACACATTAAAAGAACAGGATTTGCTATATTCTAGACTAGCTGACAGTTGTAATTGAACATCAAGGTAAACAAACAAACAAAAAAAACAGTTTTGTCTAAAACAAAACCATATCCCTCTGGTCTGTGTTCTGTACCAAGACTTCAGCATCCAAATACAAAATTTATAGTTTCATCTTTTGAAGTGCAGACTTACTCCAGGTTAGTTATTAACATCACTGTGTCAAATTCCATGGGAACTGATGACAGACTCTGAAACCAACTGTGCAAATAGCAGTGGGGTTCTACTGCGGTTTTTGGTAAGGAGGGAGCAAAACAATATAAACTCCATATTTGAAATGCTGATTAAATATATTACTTTGAGTTCGCTGTACATAATATAGATATAGTCAAAGTAGCTTTTTCTGAGAGAGAAAATTTTCCAACTAATGCAGTTTTGGAACAATCTACTACTTTTTCTTAATTTTATGTAAGTTTTAAAATACAAAAGCAGTGTTTGGTAGCAACAGTATTAAAATAACACCAGAGGTTTCTATTGATTTATCAATTTCCAGAGGCCTGGTTGCTGTTCTCCCACACTGAGCCATTCGGAGGTGCAATAAGTGTGAGAGTTATGAGATATAAAGTTGTCCAGTGCATGATCCCTACAAGGAATTTAGGCATGTTGCTGTGCCAGCCTTCTTTGCCTTGGGGGATATGTTACTGGCTATTAAGATCTAAGTGATGTAGAATGAATCTGAATTGTTATTTTTTTCACCTCCAGATTCATCATCCAATCTCCCTCTCTCTTTCCATGTGTATTTGTAAAATTCATGGAACATTGAATTTGTCTAATGGGCACTGATTTGGGGAGCTGTTGTAGGTGTTCATGCTCCTGGTTCATTAGCCATTTGCCTTCCGTTATTCCAGACATGTCCACTGATTAATGCAGTCCTGATGCCACAAATTATTATTCATTTCCTGGGCTGTGATGTGATGTGAAATTGTGAAGCTCCCTTAGGTGCTTGTTCTCTAGGTGGAGTTCATCAATAGTAGAAAATTTGTACCTTTCATTTGCAGTTTTCATTGTGGAGTACACATTTTGCTTTAGAGACCCAAGATTCACCTCAGTGAACAGAACAAAATGTTTATCTTCCCTGTTGCTGAAGGCAAAATATTAAAGTTTGCATTGATTAAACATTAAAACAGGCTGACTGCTTGAAGAGATATTCCTTTATTAAAAAGGCTAGAAATTTGCATGAGGAAACATTTTGTATTGCATGCATAAGGGTTTCAAAATGGCATTTGAAAAGAGTACACACAACTTTTTTGCTTAAGTTTTGCTACAAGTGATGCAGTTGTAATTTAAATTTCCTGGGTTTTGAGTGCTGACAAGCCAGCAGATAGGACATTTTCCTGCATGTTTTTCTTCCAGCTCCCCTGATTTACGCTTAGTTTTTTTTATTGTCTGTGTGTGAGATATGGAAACTTACTCTGCCTGGCTACTTTCAGCTCAGAATGAGAACAGAGATCTTCCCTAGCTTTCTCTATTAAATAATTGTGATTTCTGAAGCTATGGCAACAAGATCTGATCTTTTCTTTATAGACCTGTGCAGCCAACAGGGCCTAGGTTCTCTGGAGTGAATACTGCAAACACAGTTCTGTTGTAAAATTAGTGTTGATAGCACTTAGAATAAAATTTCCTCCTTCTTGAAAAAACCTAGCAGTCCTAGAACAGACAGTTTTTCAAATTGCTTAACTTTCAGGGCATTTTTCATTCACTGTAGAATAGTCTGTTCATGGAAAAAAAACTAACGTATCTGCAACCTTTTTCTTTCAAAAAGCTTGTAAATTTTCTCATTGTCTATGGAGGGAAAGGTGTGAAGTTTAGGCAGATTTTAATGTACTCTTGGAAAATGTGATGGAAAATGCAAACATGAATGTCAGTGTAATAGCTGGAGAAAAATATTTTGAACTTAGGTACATCTTAGTTAAGTATCTGATAAGGTGTTTTATTCTATGCCATGGCCTTCTTGTGATTAGGGAATTATGCACGCTTCCAGTTACCACACAATGAAACTGAGGCATGGAGTTTGAAAATGTTTTTACTACACTTAAAATTATATAGCTTCCATTAATTTGTTTTAGACTTCTGGGAGCTATGATCTTATGAAAAAATAGACTCTATGGACTCAGGTTTTTTTTGTTTGTTTGTTTGTTTGTTTTTTTGTAAAAATAACACATCCAAGCCATGAAGAGATTGGAGTTTAAGACTGTTTGTTGTGGGGATAAAGACATTTTTTGCCTCCAGAAACAACAGCATATTTACTCTGTGGGAAGTGTAGTACTGATAAACCCCTAACTATTCATTTGCTTGCTTTTAAGTGCTTGGGTTTTGTAAATGATATGGAAGAGAAGAGGGCTGCTGTCACTTAGCAACCCTATCTGGTTCAGGAACAAAATGTTTTGCTCTTGGAATCTGTGCAGTGCAGCTCCAAAGCATTCCTGACTAGATGGAAGCAGGGGCAGCTCTGTTCTGGAGATGATTGGAGCAATCAAAGTTGAGTGTTCCTGATACTGTGTTTGCGAGATGTAACCATGCTTATATTTGTGACCATTAAGCTTTTTGCTGTCTACCTCATTGTTTGTCTGTTGTGACCATTAGCCAAGTAAACATTTCCAAATGGTCTCAGTAAAGGAAAATTATGTTTTACATTAATAGTATAAAATAATTTCTGCCTTAAACGATTTGTGACACTGCACTTTTCAATATTCTAGTATCAGTTATGTACAAACCTACTGAGAGAGTACATTGGCATCCCTAAAGGAAAAGAAGCCAAATGCTTCAGTGTCTAAAGATTTCCTGCTTTTGAATGATGATGGCATTTAGTAACGTAGCTCCTAATGAATGATAGCATGATGAATGCAATTAGAATACATCCTTCTTTTTTAAACACTCTGGTTTTGCTGAGATTAAAAATAGCATCAA
The DNA here is from genome assembly GCA_013396635.1 of Penelope pileata. Classification (NCBI taxonomy): domain Eukaryota; kingdom Metazoa; phylum Chordata; class Aves; order Galliformes; family Cracidae; genus Penelope; species Penelope pileata. Next base: position 151,217 of record WBMW01001141.1, on the reverse strand, counting down.
GCAATCATATTCCTTGAATACAAAACAAAATTTCACTCTGTTCCTCATCAACCTGCTCATAAGTCAGCAGGTTTCCGTAAGGCGAGCTGGAGCCATGTTTTCAGTTGCAATGCACTTAAGTTGTTCTATGTGCCTTTGACTGACTGTATCATTGAATATATATATATGTACAATTCTTTTCTCAATTGTTCATGACAGGCAAAGAATGAAAATATAATTTGAGAAAAAGTTATTTTAACTACTGTAATTTCAACTAGGTGACTGCAAAAGCATCATTTAAAAGGTGCAACCAACCGAACAAGAAAGAATAGTACTTCCTATTTTCTTGCAACCATACAAACAGCAAAATGCAAGCCTTATTAAGAACAGTTCTAACTGCAGGAAGGATGAGGATAGTCCATCACAGTCAATGGAAAGGTGTCCTGTCCTAGAAGTCACTTAGTCCTCTATGAAAATTACCTCAAAGAGTAAGAACATAATCACCTCGTACGTTTCCAGTCCTAGATTTATTGCCATCAGATTCAAGTTATCCTGTGTCCACATCACAAAAAACAGCAGTGTTAAAGTAACACAGGAACACTTGTTCTCTGTTTTCTCACAGCACGTACATATTTAGTTGCCCTGGACTACAACTGGCTGCATGCTTCCAACACAAATTTTAGAAGTGCCATTTGCTTACTATTGTGATTCTGGAATCTCCCATGTTGACATATTGATACTAATATTTGATATTCATGTTTGTTTAGTTGCGGTAGTATGCCTCAGTCACCCAGGACTAGGAGATATAGCTGGTTTGCTGTATTTGAGATGACCTGTACTTTTAGAGGAATCCCAAATGTAACATACAACGTCCTGTGAGCGAACATGTTGGCTCAAAGCCTGACTCAGACTTCTCAGGTGCAAAGAGGAGCAGCAGTGCCCCACATCTGTCTTAGCTACCCAGTTATACATTACGTATAAAGGAATTACATTACGTATAAAGGAAGCTCTTACTGTAAATATTCTGGTTGTTTAAAAGGTGACTGATGAGAAGCTAAAAAATTAGATGTGAAATGCCACTGGTAAACAAGATCACTGCTGTCTTCCAGAAATGAGTCTGATAATTACTGCAAGGATGTATAGATCTGACTCAGCATACCTGTTTGGCTTTCAGTATAGCTATCCTGTTTTATCCTGACTGAGAGAACGCAGTTTGGAGTAACTTCAATGTGAACATAATCAACATCTTGTGTAGTTGTAGGTGGATGGTTGACTGAAGCATATCGAATTCAGTGAAAAGATTCCCATTGACTCCTGGGGACCTTGAATTACTTAGTGACCCAGCAAGCACTTTAATATATGCTTTAGCTCCCTTCTTCAGGTTCACTAAAATCACTGGAACTTTTCAGAAAGGAAGTTAGGCACACGCTGTATTTACAAGCTTTGGATCACAACAATCTCTCTCTTTCTCCCCTTTTCTGTTTTCTTCCCTGTATATGTGTAAGCCCATAAAAATTCTCTTTCCCTAAATATTAAAAAGATATAACTTTTGCTAAGTATTTCTCTTTCCCGGTGAAGACAGCATACTTAAAATAGTGAAAGCACCATTAGTAGATCAGTAAGATTTCAGTAGCAAGTGTCACACTTTTTATGTAAAAAATAATCTGTGATTCATTGGGTGTTTTGGCACTTCAGTTCCTCCCCTACTATCCTGTCTTAGTTCTGCTGCTCATTCTGAAATGCATTGTCTGTGGTCATCCTCATTTCAAAGCCTACCTATGTCTTTGTGTGCAGTGGGAACCATACTGCGTTTTAGACTACCGGCTAAAGGTCTTTTCTTCTGTATCAATGTTGACTTGTTTGAAATACTCTCTGTAATGTAGTGGAACTTGAAAGGAAATTAAATGAAGAATGCATTTTGCTTTCCAGTTATTACCTGTAAATGTGACTTTTTATTTTTGTCCAATGTAGTAACAACTGTTGTAGAATATGCTCAGGATATCTTGGAATTTTCAGTTACTATAAAGAACATAATATGCACTAATAGGTTTTGTTTTACTGAACTTATTTTGTACTTTGTTGCTCAAGGAGTTTAGCTTGACTGGTCAGGTTAATATTTACTCTATAAAGACTTGGCTTGTTTTATTTTGATTTTAGTAGTAACAAAGCCAGTTTTATATTGAAAGTGAGTTAAGAAGGCTTGAGTAAAAAACATACAGAAACCACTGTACTTCAAAAAGTTCTTTTGGAGCCATTATTTATCTGTTTGTGTAAGCATGTAATGTTTCTAGCAATTTGTCATTCTACACATTATTACAATGGAATAACGTGTCCTTTTTGATGCTCCACCAATGGGGCATTTTGCACTGGCATAAGAAAATTGTCTTACATTGCTACTTAAATATTAGTGCAAAAGCAGGGTGCTTCATCAGAAGGCTTCAATCAGTTGTTGGGATTCTTGAACTGGCTCTTACTGATATGCAGAAGATAATGAGAGAATTCTTTTTTAAATAATAGTGTTAGTCAGGGAAAGAGGTTTTTATAAAACAAAACTTACAGGTTGTAGGATAAACCTGCCTGCCTAAAGGAGCTGCTAATGATAGTAAAATTCCGAACATGTTTGATTAAGAGAGAATCTGTCTTTTGCTCTCAGGTTGTTTGCTCTAGATTTAGTCTGAGGAGGCTGTGTGGGAGGCAGACGTACTTTCTTTCCCGTGGGATTTTTGCTCTGTATTTTCATTCAAACCACAGCACAAGTACATAAGTCATCTTGGCAGCAGGGGCATTGGTTCACTGAATAGTCCTGTGAAACCTGAAAGCTGAAACTGGAAGATAAATGGCAAAAACTAGACAGCATGTACATCAGTCTCCCAGGCCATCGTGAAATGATGCTACTAGTTCCTTTACCTCTAGTGAGTTTCTGCTTAGTCGTCTTCAATACGGGACAAGATCCTGTTCCTCCTGTCTGTTGCTCTGATTATGTAGGAAAAATTCATTACTAAATATCAAACAAATCCTAACTATGCAAACCCACATAGAGGTCCTTGGGAAGAGGAATAACATCATGGAAGTGATCTGTGCATCTGTCTCATCTCTCTTGCTACTTGGCTGTGGATGCAAAAAAGACAGGTTGTGACTGGACTGGTGGGCATGGCGTTGTCTAGTCCATGGGTGTCCAACCTTTTGGCTTGACTGGGCAGCACTGAGTGAAGAGGAATGGTCTTGGGCCACATATAAAATATATAAGATAATTGATATTTATAACAAAATTCTTTTCTATATTAAAACACTAAAAAAAGAGACAATGAAAACATGAAACTAGTGGGATATTTGACCTGATTTTTGTGAAACTAATGCATCAGTGTCTGGCTTGATGGACGTGGTTGCAATTCTTAATGAGTTCTCAAGGTGTTCATCAGAGACTTTTGAGGAAATGTGACTCTTCCTGTGCTTCATCCTTGAAAACAGTTGCTCACAAATGTACGTACTGCCAAAAAGCGATGATGTGAATAAGGTGTGATTGTGAAGCGAGGGATGTTTTTCTATGTTAACACAGGTCTTATAGAAGTCCAGTAAAGAGACACAATCCAATTTTTCTTTTAGCAGAATGTCAGATTGCAACTCTATATGTCCCATTTGAAAATTTGCAGGTAATATATTTATGTTGACTGAAAATGGAGTTGCAAAGATAACAAAAAATTGATGATTTTTTTGGAAATCTTGAAATCTATTCTCAAATTTCTTGATCAAAACAGAAAGCAAGGCTGCATATTTTTTGCTGTTCACAGGACTGTGTTTAGCCAAAGTATCAAAATGCATGAAATTATTTGTCATAACTTGAGCTTGATGTAATTTGAGTTTCATTTCAAATGCTGTTATGGTTTAAAACATAGCACAGGTAAGTTAATTTTCACCTTGAAGATGCATGTTTAACTCATTTAAATGAGTGATCAAATCCTCCAAAAATGCTAAATCTGTGAGCCGTTTTTCATTGTCAAATTCTGGCACAAATTTTCCTTTTGGTTCCATAAGTGACTTGATTTCATTTCACAAATCATAAAGTCTTTTTAGCATTTTACCCTGACTTGCTTTAGAAAAGTAAAAAATGTCCCCATAATCAGTACCCATACTTTTTGCTTAATACAAATCAAGAGAGTTTGTTGTGCCTTCCAATGACACCAAAGAAGCCATTTCTTCCATGACCTTATATTGGTTATCAATGCCTCTAATGAAAATGGCAAGTTGAGCTGTGTCTGTAGGATCAGTACTTTTGCCTATTGCCAAAGCATAAAGCTTGAAATTAGCAGCTTTGGTCTCCAAATATCTTTCGATAGATTTTCCTGTTTCTTCAATTTGCCTGGCTATAGTCTGCTGAGACAAGCTGATTTTAGAAAAATACATTTTCTTAACAGGACAAGTTATATCTGCCATGCTTTCCAAACATTGCTTGATATACTCACCATCAGTAAATGGTTTTTATTTTTTATTCAGTCAGATTTGCTACCACATAACTAGCTTTTACAACAGAATCTGCTTGAGTTTTAACTTTTTTAGACAATTTTGTTGAGATGACATTTTTTTTCAATTCTGCAATTTTGTCCTTATGAAGCATTCCCTAAAATGTATGGAACGTGGCAGCATGTTTTTGCATATGATGTCTTTTCACATTGTCACATTTGAAAATGGACATGATTTCCTTACAAACTAAGCATAGTGCCGCATTATTTGTCTTGACAAAAAAGCACTCATCTGTCCTTTTTTCACTGAACACTCTTCCTTCATCCACGATTTTTCTTTTTTTGGGTTCTGTTTTCTTCTGAGACCCTATTAGGTTGAAATATTACTATCGGCAGTCACTGCGTTTCACTCAAACAGCGGCACAAGTCCATGCCACGTGTAACGCATGCGGGCTTCGATGCGACCAAGTATGTGTGGTGGTCGCAACAGGCAGTTAGCACTGCCCTACACCAACCCATGTCCTGGCTGCAGCTCAGACAGTGCCATCGCACACCGATCTTTGGTTGTTGCCGAGCAATGGGTGCCTTGGGCTTGGCTGGGCTGCTCAATGGGGGCAGAGACATTGACATGACAATGCGACAGCCAGGTGTGAGCTGCATTGTGAGCTCTGCTGGGTTGCGTGTGGCCCATAGGCCACAAGTTGGACATGGCTAGTCTAGTCCATAGGTAAAATCCAGCAATAATTTATGGACTAGTGATGTTATTTTATTATAAGATTTTATTGTGACAGGATTCTATAGAAAAATGTGTACCAGATGCAAGAATGTCAGACAACCTGGAATAGCTAGAACAAAGTATCTTTTACTGGTATAATAAAATCTAGCTCATTCCAGTTATCTTAGTATAGTCAAATGGATTAACCCAATGAGATACATCTAAATGTCATTAACACATTTTTTGTGTAGAGCGCAACATGAAGTGTTAATACAGGAGCATTACTTTCTATCCATGTAGACAAGTCTCTGATTAGCATACTTACTCCTCAGTAATGATGTAATCATGATTTTGATGTCTGTTATGTTTCAGAATTGCTTGGAGCATTCTGTTTAAAAATGCATCTCAATGCTGCTGCTTTTCCTTTCACCAGATGCCTGCAGAAACTGTAGATGAAGAAGAAAATGCAGAAGAAAACGACAGGGAAGAGGAGGAGGCATACAAACAAAAGGAAGAATATCCAGAAGTGAATGGAGAGGAAAGCGGGGAAACTGTTAAAAAAATAAATAAAGTGGGAGAAAGTGAGAATAAGTTAAGTGGGAATTATGAACACAAAACAGAAGAAACAGAGATTGTCTACCAAGCAGAGGAAGAGGAGCACACTCATTTAAATAGCAAGATAAATGAAGAAAATGGTGAGGGAATGGAGCAGATGAACAACCAAGGTGATCTTCAGCCTGAAGAGGACATAAAAGAAGAGGAGTATTCTGACAGTCAGAACCAGGTAAGTGTTTATTTTTCTTCAGTTTGTTTTTCTTAAGTTACTGTTCCTGATTTGTGTCAGCTTTAGGCTTCTTCTCAGCTAGTCTGTAAGCATCTCACTCCTGGTATATCTCTGAGAGCCCTTAATAGAACTGAATGTGTGGGAAAAAGCTGTTTCCTATCTATATAGTTTGGTTACATCAGTAATTGCATTATATGCCCTCCAACTGAGAAAGCAGATGTTTCTCACTATTTGATGAATCTGCGCGTCCTATTTTACTGCTGAACTTTGAAAAAAAGAAAATCTTGCAATTTCCAGAAAAGCACAATAATTATACACTTCCACACTATATTATCCTTTAGAACAGAGCAGGAAGATGCTCTGGTGTTTGTGAAACCACAGTGCCTTGGATTTTTGCTGAACTGACTTTCACAGACGTTGTAAAGGGATCTTGCCATTGCTTTGTGAAAGTTTCTTTTCTTTTTCTAAGAAATAGGAAAAGACAATGGAGATGAGCAAGGTCTTGAAAGCAAGGTGCTTTAGTTGGGTTAAAAGCAAATAATTGTTAATAATTTAATCCTGTTAATTCAGGAGTACTGGTTACGTGCTGTTGGCTTAGATGGAGGCATGCAGCCCAGAAGAATCAAGTGGAGTCCCTTGAATGTCACACAAACAGAATGTGGGAAACAAAGTCTTTTGCTTAACAGAAAAAATCCAGATCTAGGAAGAGCTGGATTCTTGAGTATTAGAAGCTTAACAAATTGGTGCATATTTTCTGCATATGGACAGTTTAAAAAAAAAAAAAAAAAAAAAAAACTGTTCCTCTGTTTCTCTGGTGACTGGGAATGGTTTCTCTTTTCCCTGCAACTAGGCTTTCTTCTGTTTCTGTGTTACACACACAAACATTTTTCAAGGAAGTTCAGAGAACTGAGTAACACGATGTTTTCCTTGACATGTTATTGAACTTTTTTGTTTTTTTTTAGAAAAGCTGAAGCTATTTATGGAGTGAGCATTCACTTTAAAAGGATTTGTGGGTAACTGGATGTTTGATGAATCAGGGGGAAAAACCTCTGACTTGAGTACTTTCTCCTTTGGAAAGTATATAATCATATGCTAAACAAAAATGTTAATGTGATCACTGTCAGAAAACATTTTTTGTGTGTTAAGAATTCCTTTGGAAACTTTATGACGAAATGATAAAGCTCTGTTGAAATGAAGTGAAATCTTAGTTACCTGATGAAGTTAATGGTACCTATCCTTTTTTTCTAGGTTGATTCCCATGTGGAAAAAACATCCACAAATCCAAGGGTAACAATCACCAGCCCTCAGGAAGGTGAAAAAAAGGATCAGAGCAATGACTATGCTGCAGTTGCATAGATATAAGAAAATGTGATTAATGGAAAATGAAACATTATAATACTTTAAAGCATGATATTTTTTCTGGTTTATAACTTAAAATGGGAAGATGAGTACTCACATACTGAGTCTTGAAATGATAATGACATGGAATTATATAGAAAATAAATATTAATGACTACTAAAACTACATTAAATTATTTTTACAAGATATAACTTTCTGGTAGAATTTGAAAGGGAACATGTAAGACTACTGTATAGTAATATTAGGAATATTAGAAATAAGTGAATAATTCTGCCATATAAGATGGTTAGCAGTAGCAGAGTCAACCATGTAATTGATATATTTAAGAAAAAGGATAAATAATCCAGTTAAATGTCAGAACTTCTTTGCCAGTTTGTTTAGAAAAGTGAAATAATTTGTGACTTAATGAGGATATAAGTAGTTTTTCCATTGAAATTTCACATGATATATACTATTTACAGGCAGAATTTTAAGATATAAATAGTATGCTTTGCTCACTTAAAGGACACAAAATAAGATGTACTATGAGTAGTCACTCCAGTCCTAATACTACTGAACAGTGGCTTTTCAGTATATTAATTGGAGTAAGTTTTTGCATTTGTAAATAGCACTTAGATATAGATAGATTGACAGCCTACAATACTGCAGCTTATTCCCACTTGCAGCAACGAGTTGTTATTATAGTGAAAAAAGAACAAGGTAAGGGTATGTAGCAGGTCAGTTTGTATTTCTGTCCAAGTGAAATCTAATTTATTAATGAAAAAAATGAAGAGACCCAGATTCAGACTGAAATTGGCATGAAATCATTGTTATCAATGGAGCCATTTTGATATGAAACATGGTAGTATGAGCACACCAGTTTACTGTAAAACTTGGCAACTGTTGTTGTGTTTATGAATCCTTTACATAGCCTTAATGCATGAAAGTGTATTATCAACTTTTTGAGTAAGCTGGTTCCTGACAGGCTGTGGCTTAATTTACATTAGTAAATAAAGCATTAATCCCCAATATTAGGTCACTTAATGACATCAACTCCATTACTCTCATTGTTTCTCTGTTAGTAATAGCAATAATTTGTAGATCATGAAATACAGCCCTGAGCATTATTTCATTAATTATACAAGAGAAATAGTGAGTTTCCTTACCATTAATGCTGGTAAATTATTACTATGAGAAATTAAATGTCATTTTTGTTGATTTCATGCCATGAAGACCGAAGTTACATTCATGAATGAACTGAACTTGAAGCACTGTTTGAAGTAAGTGTAGAAAAGTTCTAGTGACTGAAACTCATAGAAATTCCTGCACTTTTCTACCAGCTATTAAATATGTTTTTTCAATGGAGAAGAAATATGCAGAGATCCTTCAGCATGTTCCTGAGTATTGGCAATGTGAGTTTAAAAAAAATGTAACCTTGAAAAACATAGGAGCAGGGTTAGAATGGTTTGCCCTCCTGTAACTCTGAAATATCTGTGATTTATGTGTTCTTTGTTGAACTGTCTGACAAAGTAGGGGAATATAACTTTTGTGATTGGTTCAAAATAAGCTCCTAATTTAGTAAAACTCTTAAGCAAATATATATGCTTCTTTTATTGGATGCAGATTTAAGAAGATCCTTGAAGATAAGCAGTACTAAAACCAACCAACAATAAAATAAACCCCAAAACCATATGAATAAAATAACTCTTAAGTGCTTATGAAGGAAATGGCACATTGTAATCCTGTAGGTACCTTTATAGCTAATCCTGCAGTGAAATTGTGTATGCAATAGCATTAAAAGCCATCAAACAATGCTTAACCAGCCAGGCCAGACAGTTCTGTCTCAGCATACCCGCTGAACTTTCTTGCAAAGCCCACCAAGGAAAATGGCTAGTGCTTCATCTTTGCTCCTTTGGAGCTGAACAGCTCAACAGTAAGCATTGTCTTAAGTGTGCTGCTGAATCAAGGCAAATGACAATGATCTTGTGTTGACGTTACTATGGATGGGTGTTTGCCTTGAAGTTAACAGTGTACCCAAATACAGAGCTCTATTTGCTGTCAGCTTATTGCAGACTAAGACTTGAACAACCTGTGAGATATTCTTCATCCTCTGAAATTTGAGATTAAATTGACATCCAAAAATATCTGATGAAGATGATTAATTTGAAGAACATTTTCCTCAAAATGTTGTGTTTAGAAAAAATATTTAGAAGAAACCGAGGTTTGTATAGCGATTCTCTCTTTGTTTTCTGTTCATAGCTTCTGTCTGCTGTTTCTCTCATTTATTCCATTTTCTGCCAAAGTTCAGTGTCTGCAATGCTTAAAGATCTATGAATATCAGTAAAAGTTATTTAAAAGCTTAAACTAAATTCTAGTGGACTGTAATGTGATAATTGTCTTTCATGGAAACATGAAAATCCCTCTGAGTGTTATTCAGTCTTTAAAATGTTTTCCCCTCTGTTGTTCATCTTAGAATATTTTTCTTCAGAGTATCAAACTGGACTTTGTGGAAATAGAGATATGACCATTTTATCATTCACCTACAGTACTAAAACTGTGTACTTTGTATCTGGTTCTCTTGTACAGAGAAAATTAATTCATACATAAATAATTCTGATATTAACAGAAATTAAGCAAGAAGCATATGGTCTTTGCTAATAGTTTTTTTTTTTTTATGTACGTGAATTTGCTGTGTGTAATGGCTTAAATCAGTTTTACATGAAAAATGTTACTTTCTTAAGCTTATATAATATTACTTTATTAAGCTTCTATGCAACAGTTCTGAGGCTTTTTTGTAAGACTTGTTTTCTTGTTTTGGTGTTATTTTAAAAACAATTTGCTATTAAAAAAGAACTAGCATACAGACACTTCTGGTTTTGTCTCAAATCAAGGCCAGTTTGACATTGATTTTATCTGTGGATGACTGATGTTATCTGTAAACCTAGTGACTCTTTTGGCTGTTAAGATTCTTCTATCACTAGAACTTCAAAAAAATCAGATTTGGTAGTTATGGTATTGCAGGTGTGAAAGAAAGTATGCTGACAATTTAGCTATTATTATAGTCTACAGATCTAAGAATTAATTCCTAATTTCAGCAAAGCACTACACAAATCCCATTGAGAATGCAGTTTTCATTAAATTTTATTTAATGCTTCAGTGATCTGATATATCAGAACAAAAATAAAGTTAATTTCTGGAAATAAATGGGTGAAAATAAGAAAAATGTATTCTTCAGTCTCATCTAAATGAACCTGCATGCAGAAAAAAACAACACTAAACTTGTATTTGAAAATACTGAGAAAAGGAGTGTTGCTTGGGTATTTTGATTATTATTCCAAAGGTACATTAAAATAACTATTAGATAAAAAATGTGAGTACAAAATGAAATATGCTGAGGAAGCATACATTTATTAAATTTTAACAATCAGAATGAATTGATGAGATGCAGCTCAAGAATGTTTGGTGTGGCTGATTGTCTTCGATCTAAATTTTGATCCAAAAAGTGCTTTAGACATGGCAAAAAACAGTTAAGCCATCCAATGTCTTTTAGTTATTCTTTATGCATGTATTTGCATGCATTAACTTATGTAAACACTGTCACTGAATGCATTTTTGTGTACTCACATATACTGCACACACAACTAATGTGCACATCTGGTAGTCTATCAGTGTTCTACTTTCAGTGATGGTAAAATACGATTGATTGTGGCTGTAATCTCCTATAACCATGGAAGAAAAATATCACTAAATCTAGCAATAACTAACCATATGAAAGGGTGATATTTTATGTGCATAGTTTTGTTCCTTGCTGTGCTAGGCTCAGAATGCTTGAAGCCCTGAAGCAAAATGGAAATAGCAGTCTAAAACTGCCTGGGAGGAAGTTCAGTCATAAGAAAATGGAAAAGATATGGAAAATTCAAGAAAGTAAAAGTCTTTGCTGCAGCATGTAGTAAACAAAACCAAAACATTCAAAGGTCTTTAGTACTTGGCTACTGTATAGAAAACTTCTGCTTTACACAGTGGGATGTTTTTAAGCAGTAGGCAAACATCCAACAACCTATGCAGTAACTACGAATGCCCTTAAATGTTCACATTTTCCTTGCAGTCACCTACAGCTAAGTGATCCCTTGTTGTAGTGCATACAATGTAATAAATTAACCTAAGCACAATTAGAATTTTCCTTTGTCCTAAGTGGGACTAAAATTTAATTCAAAATGCAAGTTTTATTAGTTGAGAGCTGTCTAATCCTGAAGAATTTTCAAAATCCTTTATTTAATACGAACTAGAAGGAATCTAATTCTCCATAAAACGATTTGTGTTTCTATACATCAAGAACATGTAGATTCATGACTATAGTTAACATATTTTCAAAGGCATAGCTTTCATGCATACTGTTTATGCTGTGAACTCTGATTAGTGTCCATGTGTTTCTATGCAAAAACCAATACAAAGTCTTTTCTCCTGTAGGAATAGTTTGTCCACATGTTCACTCTCATTTACTGGACCCCGTCTTTTTGCTCCCAGTGCTACACAGGCAAAGCAGGTAAAGTCAAGCTCCTAATCCAAGCTGACTCTGGAAAATCATTTTTAAAGACATTTACTTTTTCCAGACTCCAAAAAACAAAACGTAAATACATTTTGTCCAAGGCTAAATTGCTCTCCTGAACATCCAAGTTATGGTCCTAGCACTAGTGATTTTTCAGGAGTGGCCCCACTATGTTCCAGGCTTCCAGATGTGCAAAAAGCACCAGCTGGTAATCAAACCGCCTAACTCAGGATACTCAAGGCCAGTGGCTGTACTGGCTCAGTTTCTCCAGGCTGTCCAGTTTGTGACTGGAGAAAAATTGCCCTCCAGCAAATGATACAAAATATCTGAGATCTTGTCTGAGTCACCTGTAATGGACTGACTGGTTGTAGAAGCAGCTTAAAAATTAGCCTAAAATTAGATGATATGAAAAGAGAAGGTCTGGGGATCCACTTAAAAATCCTTCTCTTCCTGTCATAATTTCAAGCGACTGACTTTCACAGGAAGGCAGAACTTTGGCTGGCACTTGAAAAAGGCAGTCCAGCATAAGTAACATCATGTAGCTCCCTTTGCCTCAGAGTTAGATGCTGGTTATTTAACAAGAGTGAAATAAGGCATAGCTTGTAAAGGTGGCATATAAATTAAAACCTCTATTGTAAAATGGCAGAGCGCTGTTGTTAACAGAATGGACGTGGCTACAGAGAGTTGTGTGCTTTATTTATGGCAGCACTTGTGGTTTGGGGTTTTATCCTTCAGCCTTTTTGCAAAGGAGCATCAGATACATGAAGCCCACTAAGGGTTGTGAAAAAAAAATAGAAACTGACTGCTGGATACTTGGATTGTTGCAGCTCAAATAAATGGGAAGGTGCCAAATATAGAGGAGGGGTCGTGCACCACACACCTGAATGTTTCTGTAGTCAGTGGAATGAAGCAGTGGCTGGCACACTGGAAGGCTGTGCTGCCATTCAACAAGACCACGACAGACTGGAGAGCTGGGCAGAGAGGAACCTGATGAGGTTCAACAAGGGCAAAAGCAGAGTCCTACACCTGGGAAGGAATAACCACATACATAAGTACAGGTTGGGGGATGACATGCTGGAGAGGAGCTCTGCGGAGAAGGACCTGGGGGTCCTGGTGGACAACAGGTTGGCCATGAGCCAGCAGTGTGCCCTGGCAGCCAAGAGGGCCAATGGGATCCTGGGGTGCATTAAAAAAAGCATGGCCAGCAGGTTGAGGGAGGTGATCCTCCCCCTCTACTCTGCCCTGATCAGGCCTCACCTGGAGTACTGTATCCAGTTCTGGGCTCCCCAGTTCAAAAAAGACAGGGGTCTCCTGGAAAGAGTCCAGTGGAGGGCTACAAAGATGAGAAAGGGCCTGGAGCATCTCCCTTATGAGGAGAGGCTCAGTAATCTGGGTCTGTTCAGACCAAAGAAGTCTGAGAGGTGACCTCATCAATGTTTGTAAGTATCTGAAGTGCAAGAGGCAAAGGGACGAGGACAGACTTTTTTCAGTGGTGTGTGGACAAGGGGCAGTGGCCAAAAACTGCATTATAGGAAGTTCCACACAAAGATGCATAAGAACTTCTTTACAGTAAGGGTGACAGAGCACTGGAACAGGCTGCCCAAAGAGGTCGAATCTCCTTCTCTGGAGATAGGAGGACTCATTTGGACACCTACCTGTGTGTGTGACCTGCTGTAGGGAGCCTGATTTAGCAGAGGGGTTGGACTTGATGATCTCTAGAGGTCCTTTCCAACCCCCGCAATTCTGTGATTCTGTGAATGACCTTCAGCTGTCACAGCTGTGGGGGCTGTACCTGTGTGAGGAACATCTTGGGAAGGCCCCTTGCATAATGAGGCAAAATTAATGTGGATGTCACAGATCAAATCAGTGCTCTTACTGTAAAGGACAAATGGTTCCACCCACTGACCCGCCTCCAACCAAAATTTTGACCCTAAAACACTTCAAGCCTCGCCACTCAGAATAAAATTACATTCTTCCAGTAGTGGGAAGCAGTGTTGTGACTTTAAACAAAAGGTTTTGTAAGAAAGTTGCAGAGGAAGCTTTATTTCTTAGGACACGGTGTTGCTTTCAAATCCCACTACTTTAGGGCTTCTTCTTTCTTCTTGCTCAGCCCATTTCTATCAAAAACTGGAAGAACAGTTCAGCTTTCAAATGTGAAAAATTTTAGTTTCTCCCTCCTTCACTTGAAGGAGGGAGAAACTCAAACACCATTCAACTCTGCAGGCAAAAACCATTGCTCATACTCCAAATCCACTGCATTGTCTGGTAGGATACATCCTGTCAAGATGTTAAAAAACAAAAAAAAATCTCCACCAAAACACCATTATTAAACAAGGTTTAAAAAGTAATGAAAAAGGGGTTATTCTTACAGAAACTAGTCCCTTCCTCCTGGAGCTGAGCAATACTTGCCCACACTGTGACCACGACTGGTGAATGCTGGCAGCTCGTCCAGCTGCTTCCCAGGTTAAACTTCTGGCAAGACAAATCTGGATGCCAGGGGCATGGGGGCAGGTGTAGCTCAGACAGTTCAGCTTCACCCTGCGAGCTTCGGCTTGCTGTATGCCTTGTGGAACAGTGGAGGCCATCTGAGTCCTGGGCCTGTCCTGGTTCCCCTTCCCATCCCATGTGAAGTGTGTCAGCGGGGCACAATTCTCACTCACAGCTGAGCAAAGCTGCAGGGACAATCTTAATGGCTCTCTGGGACACCCAGGGGATGCGGCTGTGACAGTGTGTCCTCCCCACAACTGCCTCCTTTTGCCAGGCTGTTGTACCCAAGGCCTTGATCAGGCAGCAATGAGATGCTCAGGACTGATAACACCGAGACGTTAATGACCACAGTACTGTCTCAAACTGGGCGCTCAAAGAACTGATGACAGATACCTGGTTCAACAGCTGCAGGCCAGTTGAGCATGCGCCAAAACCATGACTATGAGTCAATCATCTTACCCCATAAAGCAGGGATGCTTCTTGGGGTTCCACCTGTGCAGAGATCCCTCACACCTTGATGCCAAGATGCCTTGACTCTGCAGATCCTCAGTAAGTTTGCTTAAGCTTTGTTAGCTACACTAGGATTATATCTTTGATTGTGCCTTTAGACTTAAAATGTTGACCACGTTTGGGACTAGGATTGGATTCAGCTTCACCTGCGATCCTTACCGCTGTGGTTCAAGAAGTTCAGAAAGCAAGGCGGTCTGCTCTGAACCTCATGACTCAACAGGAGGGTCTCTATGCAGTAAATAATCAAGTGTACCTTGCCATCTTGAATCTTGTTAATACACTGTCTTCTTTACAATTAGGCTCTGTAAAATTGTAGTATTCTATGAATAAATGTATTGCTGCTGCTCTCTTATGAGTGAAGTGCAGTTTCTGCCCATGACAGGGGCCTATCCCTTTGCCTTTGCTTTCACATGAGTTGATTCTTCTGCTCTTGAGGAAATAAAATATATTCAGGCCTCAGCATTCATCGATACACAGATTTTTCTGCCTCTCAGTTGGGAGGGGCTGCTGATTTGAGCAGGGAGCTGATTTACACTTCCTCTGTTTCAGTGAGGAAATGTTGGTGTCAGGGATGGGCACAGGGAGTCGCACTGCGCTCCAGACACTAAGGCTACTCCCTCGTGCCAGGTTACCAGTTTCCCCTACTGCAGCGGGCTGTGCTCTCATACCACACAACATTGCTCTGTTTCTCTGATGCATTTGTTTCTTCCATGTTGTTTGCAAGAAATGAGAAATAGTGCATGTGCTCCCTATTGTTTTTTGGTTAGAGATTGTCACTGCAAAGTGAGTATCCTAGGAAAAACCTTTGCACCTTCCCTGGCCATTCTTATTGCTCCCTCAGAGTTAGCACCGAACAGGAATTAGCTTGGTAAACCAAGGGCTGGGATTTGTGTCTGTTGAATAAAAGTATTCTCTATCCACACGGAAAGGGAAATGAATGAAGGCTGTTTCTCTTTTCATGAAACACAAGGCCTAACTCAAGGTGACTAAAGGGTTCCTTGCTTAAAGCACCACATGTTTATAAATGGTTTATCCCAAGGCAAGAAAGGTAGGGTAGCTAAACCTCTTGGTGCTTCTGGCGCTGAAAGCCTGTTACTTCTACCAGCAAATGGAGTGTGCAGATCACTTCCATATCAAAAAGGATCCACACAAGTGCCATGCCACGAGGTACCATGTACATTAGAAACACATACATCCATACTACACACATTTGTTTTCCTGGTATGTGTCCAACAAGAGCTGTTGGAAGAGAGGTGGGAAATGTTGGTGCAAGGTTGCCAAGGGAGGCAGGACAGAAAGAGCAGCAGCTGTTAGGAGGGCAGAGGTGGGGAAACAATGATGCTCCAGAAAGGACGGCCTGGCTCATCTCTGTGGCCTTGGGCTGGAGGCTGCCCTTAGCTAGGCAACAGCCTGAAGTCACAAGTGATTACCAGAGCAGCGTATCTGCTGCATCATTAAATTGACCGGCTTATTAGATGCCTTTAAAAATGATCTTCCATCTTTGCAAAAACTCATAAAGGTGAATGATGGAAAAAATGGGCCTTCAATAACCAGCTTCAAATGATTAGACAAAACAATAAAGCCAGTTCCTTGCATGCTGTCTCTTCTGTTTGCACAGCCGTGAGAAATGCCTGGCTTATTGTTAATATGCAGAGATTATTTTCATAACAGTCCCTTTGTAATTTATCTGACAGCAAAGCTGAGCTTTGCCCTGCTTAATGTACATCAGGTGAACTAATACAGGAAGCACGCGCTGTGTGGTCTGCCTGGCATCCCGATAAGAGCTGAGGAAAATAAGGGTGTGGGTGGATTGTTTGCAAGGACAACAGAAGGCTGCACAAGGAGAACACAGTCTAAATACTGGAAATATGAGGATCCTACGCAGGTCTCCTCATTTGTGATGATGCTCCTTGAGGACAAACTGTGCTGTGAGGATGACCTGGCAAAACCCAGACATTGTTTCTGTAAGAAGCATCACATTGTATTGCTAGCCCATGTGAGCTCAGAGGGCAGCCTGCTGTGTAATGGCAGGGTGACAGGTCGGTGTAAATGAACAGATTGTGCTCGTTCCTTTACTTTAGCCCTTTGATAGAAGGCTCCTGACAATGCGCCTCCAGCTTTGGTTCTTGCAGCCTTTTGCTGTCTGCACAGGCTTTCATACTCTTGGAGGCTGGTCAGCCTTCCCAGCATGCAGGCTCTGCTGCTGCTCTCTGTCTGCCAAGCCTCTCCCTTCTGGCTGCTGGTCAGGACGCTGCAGCCTCTCCATGCTGCTGCTTTCATGCAGAGCTGTTTGCTTGCACTTGCATGTGATTAGAAAGCTCATACACAGAAATGGCAGGCTGAGGCTGTAGCAGGAACTGGGAACTAAATGTGCTTACAGGCAGCTCAGGAGAAGAGGATGCTTCTGCTTTATTCCTTAGCCTGTGATTCACTGGGCAAATGGAAAATAAAGGGATCAAGACAGCCTGGAGTGGGGGGAGAGAACAGATGCGAAGAGCTTTACCTGCACTGTGTGGTAGAGAATGAAGACCTAACCATCAGGAGAGCATACGTTAATCAAAATTAAGTCACAGATTACCATTCAGAGTGAAAAATGTTATTTCCTTCACCACAATGAAAAGAGAAAATGTTGTTGAGCTAAAAGCGGTTTCACTGTAACTTTAAGCCATATAAGGCTAGAAGAAGGGCAAGAAAGAGGGTGGCTGTGGAGAAACTTCAATAAGCCTGCTGAGCAGGGGGGTCAGCAAGTGGGAAATAAGGTCTCTGCTGTCCAAGCCAAATTTTGTTTGCAATAGGCAATCCATTAGCGCGTCCTTTGGAAAGGTGATGGCAAGGAGGAAGTCCTAGGCAGTTCTGGAGTGCGTGCTCTGTGGTTTGGTGGGGGTGGGAAAAGGAAAAAGATGAATAGTAGGGAAAAGATATGTGCAAGGACAGACTGTCCTCAGCCTCCCTGGCAGATTCCAGGGAGCTGGGCTGTCCCTCACTGCTCCCCAGCTGGAGGCTGCGTCACCGGCGTTTTCCAAAGGAACAGAAAAAAGCACATCTCCACTGCTCTCCTGCTGATGCTTCAGTTCCTGCGCCACAGGCTGAGGCTGTTAAAATACTACAAGGAACCAAATCTCAAAAATGTTTCTAATGAGTCTTAAACTTACTGGCAGGCAACTTAATGTTAACACAATAATTTTATGCTCAGTTTTTCCAGAAAAGCCGTGGGGCACAGAGCCTCTGTTGTGAAGGGTTTCAGACTTCAGAGTTTTCAATGCTGGAAAATCTCTAATCAACTGAAACAAGGGTTTAACATGATGAAACCTATGTGGCAACATTAGCTGTGACAGTGTTACCAGCTTTGCTGCAGCGGCTAAATCCCCAGCCTGTTTCCTATCCCGACAAGCCTCAGTATGATCCTTGAGGGTTTTTCTTTTTCCTTAACCCGGGGTAATGCTGTGCATGACTCATCCTTCCTCACACTGTCAAAGCATGTTCAGTTCTGCAGGTATGAAGCACAGTGTGACTGAGTGCCTGTTGCTTGTTCCAGCTCTGCTTGCTGTCAGGTCATCTGTCCTCTGGACAAAAAATTAGCAGTACTTGCACATGTGCATGTACGTGTGGGGTGAGTTTAAAGAACTGTATTCCCGTACATCTACTTTAGGTAAATAAGCCCAAGCTTTCTTTTCCAGCTGCATTTTCAGCCAAGCTTTCCCTATTGTTGTATATGTGTAACATTTTGTTATATATCTATAACAAGACATAGGCAGAGAGATAGGACTCAGTAATATCTGCAGGAGCCATCATTCTCATCTCCTTCAGTGAACTTCACTGTAAAACTTAAAATGTCACATCTCCTCCATGCACAATTTTAAATTAAAAACTGCATTAAAAAGGTCAGGACAGCTTGACTGTCTGCTGCCCACATACTGATAACTTGACAGCAATGAAAGCCAGTAGCAGTAAACAATTCCGCTCAGCTGGGAAAGAAAGCAGTGAGGACTCTCTCTACCTGGAATAACTGACAGACAGCAGCAGCCCTTCTCCGTGCTCTGGTCCTTGTGAGCAATCACCACTCTTCATCCTCCATTATTAAGTTCTTATTGGCTTTCTTTTCAAATACAAAGCTCCTCATCACTCTCCTCATCTTTTCCTCTTCAGCACTATTTTCATCTGCTTCTTCCCTGAGACCACAATCTTATTTTTAATCATTGGGTACGATATGCCTTTGCACTTCTTACATATAGCTGCCAATAAACTGTTAGAAGCACTAAGACCTACTTCATTTCCTTCTATGTAATGATGTGCTTGTGACAAGCTCTTAATTGTACTTTCTAGTGCTAACATTTGGACGCTGCACTTGCTTTGCAGTTTTCATTTATTTCAGAAGAAAATTTTACTTCTGATGCTGTTGTCAGCCATGGTAATTATTGCTAATTCAGCTGAAACTTCCAATTGTAATCCTGATTTATGTCATGGAAATCTGAACTGAGTCATGGACCACAAAATGTTTTATCATCAGTGAGAGAAGATACTTGTTACTGCGTAGAAGCTTTTTGATTCAGCATGCACCAAAGCCAAAAATACAGACCCCAGTAAGAGACTGGTGAGTTTCAAATGCCCATTTCTCTTTTCTAACTGAAATAGAGAAACCTGATTGACAAGAAAGAGACTTTTCACAAAATCCATGATTGGCTCACGCCTAGAATTTTATTCAATCCATTCAAAAAATAGACAGAACTGTAAGGTGGCACATACCATCAGAGAGTACAAATGTCACATCTTCCTTTATACATTTTAATTTAAATCCATAGAGTAAGACAGTGAAATGATTGCTCTGGGTGAGAAAATAATTAAGGGTCTCCAGTGAAAGTACAAGTCTTCAGGTAAGTGTTGACACAAATGTATCTGGTAAGCCTATCTTTTTCTATCACCTATAAAAATATAAACAGCATTTCAAAATGTCTTTAGGAAAGTATGTTAAGGTCATCTAACATGGCATTAATGTCCTGACAGAAAATGGGGCCTGGGCATGTCAAATAACACCTAGGAATCCATACCTGGCCACAACTGAAAATCTGTATGAGCTTCAAACAATGCAATGTAACGATAGAAACAATATCAGACCAAAAGGTACACAAGTATGGTGTTCCTCCTCTCATATGAATTCACTATCTTTATTTTGTACTTTTTGTTAATAGAGCAATGATTAAAAGTAACAGTTCTGCACAGGCTAGTTGGAACTCTGTATCAAGAATAATTTGCCTTTCCCAGAAAGTAACATTACTAAGAAGTGAAGTGTGCCAGGATCCAACTAAGGGCACTCCAATGCCTGTATGTTTCACCTGTGCATTATTACTTGGATACAGACTGTAGCATGTGACAGGAGGACAAGTGCAAATTACAAGGGCAGAATCTTGGCTCCCTGTACAGCAGAACCAGGCAGTAAAAGTATTGTAAAGACAAAGAGAAAACAAAATAGAACACCAACTCATCTAGACTTTAAAGAGTGGGATGGAGTTATTCCTGGTATAGCTGTCATAAATGTCATAAACCAATTTTCCATGGACACAATCTGGTAAGCTAAACACCTAATCTTGTTGCAAGGACTTGTTGGTTCAACAAAGATTAAAATGCTTGAATACACTGAATATATTGGTCACAGGTCTAATCACATAATTTCACTTTTTCCAATCCTAAATTTGTACTGGAACAGCTTCCCAAACAGCTGTGCATTTGTATAGCAGAGCACTGGATGTTTTAATTGACTAGCACGTATGCCAACAACAGCTGATATTTTCCAGTAGAGTGAACTACAAGTGAGAAACAAAACAAAAGGGTCAGGTTTGAGATAAAGGCTGGACATTTTGAACTTTAGACAAAGTGACAGGAATCTTTGATTCTCCTGGTGCTGGCGCTTTTGTGACTGGGTTTGCATGGGCTTTTATATCTGCTATTCTCTCTTTAAATCTTTGCTGGAGGTACTTTTCTTCTTTGGAGTAACTTTTAGCAAAAGCAGACATCAGCAGACACGCTGCCATGGTGGTTCCTCCAATGCAGAACAAGATTGCTCCTGCCAGCTTGCATATATCAAGGGACCCATTAAACTGAATGGCACGAGTATCCACCACAACAAAATCATCTTTCCCGAGAGCTTCGATTTTCGGTGGCACAAGAAAGCCCACTACAAGAACCGTTAAACCTATCAGCATAAAAGCCATCCCAGAGATGAGTCCGACCTGGAAAACAGAAAATTTAACAGTGAATATAGCCTTCCAGTTTGGGGTTAGTAAGTGGAAAGCATTTAGCTTTCAGAGTGTCTTGCAGATACAGTTCCCTGTTTTAAGAGAAGGCTGACATTTTTCTTCTGCATGGCCCTGCTAGAACTAGAATACACAGAGGAACTACCTTTCTACAACTCATTTACATAATTCAGTAATGACATTTTTGGAAACAACAGAACATGCATCTATACTTCTGAAAAGCACCTCCTGTCCAAAGGCCCTGACCCAGAGAGGATCACAGTCTAACCCTAGCACTGTGTGACCGATCATTTCTTTACCTTTAGGTGGTGGTTAGCACCAGCAGTTGCTGATAGTCTATGTCACATCCCCCACTTGTCATGTATGTTTGCATAATATTTCTAGCACAATTCAACTGCAAGTGCAAAATCTGATTCACACAGGATTGCCCTACCATCAGGGCAGATGGGCTGCATTAGGTGACCTCCACAGACCCCTTCCAATCTCTGGTATTCTCAGATTCTCCAAGTTCCCTGATTTTCATGGAGAACTTGCAGGGTTTTGTGGGTTTTTTTTGTTGTTTCTTTTTGATGCCTAGGTCACACAGACCCAGGGTTACTGCTGTTAACCTACCACTGTCATTCTTAATTACCAGATGGGATTACTATGTTTCTGAACTTGGGAAATCCTGCCCCTAGCAACTCTGATGTTTCAGTGACATAGCTCCTCGTGACAGAGAAAGCCAGACGATCCAAAGATTCTGGAATTCCCTTGGAGCCAAGATCTATCTTAGTTTAAACAAACAAACAAGTCC
Organism: Penelope pileata; assembly: GCA_013396635.1. Lineage (NCBI taxonomy): Eukaryota > Metazoa > Chordata > Aves > Galliformes > Cracidae > Penelope > Penelope pileata. The sequence goes on along the minus strand of WBMW01001141.1, from coordinate 129,359 downwards.
TGTGTTAAGACAGATAGTTATTCAGTCATCATAGTGAAAACTGAGCAACAGAAGGCCTTTCTGGATACACACCTAAAAACATTAGTTACATGCAAATATCTTGACATAGGAATTTCTCTCCCCAGTAACCAGTAATGGGCAGTACCTTCCAGAATGCAGAGCTCCACCTGCTAGGCGATCTCTGGATCTGAAAATCATCCTCATACTCCCAAATTGAAGCCGTGCAGTCCTCATAAAACTGATGCAGGTAGGATCGAACTCCATAGCGTTGGTAGCCTCCCTCAGTGCTGCCCTGTGCATGCTTGGACCTGCAGATGTCAGCATAGGAGCTCATCCTTCCTGCCTGCAATGAGAGGTTTCATGAAAAGTGGATCCGGTTATTGATGTGGTGAGAGAGCAAAGCTGGTCACACGTGCTCCAGGTGATAGGAAGGAAAGCAGCCTTGGTAATGAGCCTGGTAATGCTGTCTGCGATGACTCAGCTCCAGCAAACCCAGGCAAAGCACAGCCTAAAGGTGCTGCAGGAACATCCCCTCCCATAGGCAGGATGTGTGGTCCCCATCCTTCACACCTAACATGTGATGGGTTTCCATGGAGACTGAAGAAAGCACAAGGAAGGGATCAGGTAGCAAAGCCAGCATCCCTCAAGGCCTCATACTGCCTCTCAGGCAGAGTCCAGCTCTATCAACTAACTGGAATTTGCAACCTTACGAACTTTTAATCTGCTGGATGAGATTTTCAAAAGCTCAGGCGTAAACTTTGAAATGTAGGACTAAGCATTGATATAACATTCACAGCCATAAGAAACACTGGCAAAGTCCTAGCCAGATTCAAACTGCACTTAAATATGAATACTTAAAAATACAAAAGATGGCATGTCACAGCAGCACCGATCTGCTCACCAAAGAGTGAAATGCAAATAAATTTGTGGCAAATTGCTGCTCTCTTGGAGAATTCAATGCCCAAGTTCCTGCTGACTCTAATAAAAATCAGAATTTTGTTAGCTGTTTTCATAGCAGACAATGTTTCCTACTTTTTCCACTTCACTGAAGTTATCTCCTAACACAGAAGATTTTAACTATGCAGGTCCCAGACCAGAATTTGCACAAATGCGATGCTATTGAATTTATTAAAGTAATGCCAGCCCCTAAAAAACTTGTGTAACAGGTCAGTATTATTTAAGCTGACTGGCTTCTCTTTAAGAAGTTCAGAAAGTCTTAGACCAAAGGGAACTATTAATCAGTACCCAAATCTGAATGTCACAGCTCAGTTTACCAACTTCAGACAGCTTCAAGCAGTTCATCTGATTGCTGCAGCCACTGCGATTTTACTTAGAGAGAAAGAAGGACGGACGGAAGGACGGACGGACGGAAGGATGTGCTCACTGCAACCAGGACTCCTAATTTTGCAGCACTCCAGTCCCTTTGCCTGTCAGGAATGGGTGATCTTGCTGGGTATGATAGGTATGCAACACCTGACTATGTGTGGAAAAAATAAGTGCTGTTGCATTTAATTTAAGCAAAAGCCAGCATGTGTCAGTAGGGAATAGCAACCAGCTGAAGCTCTTGGTTCTGAAATCAGTGCTGGTATGACAATGATCTCCTAAACTTTTGGGATTTGGCTGCATTCTTGGCTCAGTGACAGAGGGCTTTGCTGTTTCCTCTTCATTGCTAACAATAGTCTCTGCTTTTATTTCCTTTGTACGTTAAATACGCATTTAGTTTGGGATTTCATGATCTCAACATTTCATAATGGCAAGATTTCTATTATGACTCATGGCGAGGTTTCAAAGCTCTCAAAGAAGCTACGACCTCACAGAACAGGAGGCCCTGGTCCTTTGAGTCTGTGGGCTGGCTCGCTCCCTGCTAATGGAGTGCAGGGTACTGTCCTTGCCAGGCAAGGTGGATGGAAACCTTGAGACTGCAGGAAGGTCCTGCCTGGGTGGCACCAGCTGTCTGCTCAGCATCCAGGCCACTACGTGCATGACGCCACCTGGACAGCTTCTGGGCAAGCTGCCCAACCACTGCTGAGGGCATGACACCACATGAGAGCTTCTGCGGTCACCTACATGCAGTGCCTGCTTTTTGTAAGATGAGGCATTCAAGTTGTCATACGTTGCTAACCCTGATGTTTCCTACTGCAGATAATATACTGAAAAAGTTAGTTGCACCCTTTTTCAAGACTATAAGCTTTCGATCCATAGCTCTTTTTTAGACACAACAATAACAAAGAAGTGACATTCAGTATCTAAAGGGAGGCTACGAGAAAGAAGAGGACAGACTCTTTAGCATGGTCTCTGGTGATAGGACAGGGGGAAATGGTTTCAAACTAAAAGAGGGGAGATTTAGGTTGGATCTAAGGAAAAAGTTTTTTACAATAAGGCTGGTGAAGCACGTTCCGGTGCTTCCTGTTCCAAGGCTGCCCAGAGAGGTGGTGGAAGCCCTGTCCCTGGAGACATTCAGGGTCATGCTGGACCAAGCTCTGAGCAACCTGATCTATCTGTAGATGTCCCTGTACATTGCAGGGGGGTTGGATGAGATGACCTTCAAAGGTCCCTTCCAACTCTAAGGATTCTGTAACTCTATTTTTCTATGACATGGATGTAAGTATCTGATAGATACTTACTTAGTGACATAAATATAATCTCAACCCTTAAGGGGAAACTCTGGAAATTATTCTGCTTTTCAAGCTTGTTTATTCCCTGACTAATAAGAAAGGGGAAAAAAAAAAGTCCCCTTTTTTTTTTTTCACTGCCACCATTTATTCAAGTGCTAACTGGCTGCCATCTTTCACAGGATGAGCACTGAACAGAGCTCTATCTAGCCAGTACAGATGCCTTTCTCAAACAAAAACAAGAATAACCCAAATCAAAAACACAACACCACCACCTTAGGGTAAAAGGAGAGTGGGGCAGGATCATCAACACACAGAGCTGTCCAAGCTGACAGGAGACATCACACAAAGAACAGGAGAGGAGGCACCGTTCCTGGGTGTAACTGACTTTGTAAGGCTCGAGGCAGGGAAGGACCAGACTAAGCACGGCCAGATAAGAAGGCCTGCCACAGCTCCCTTGCTTTATTCCAGCTGCCTTCAGGAGATGATTTGAGAGCTTTGTTTCCCTCCAGAAGTCTGGAATGAAGGTAGGGTGGATAGATGAATCTAAACCAGCAACTGTAGTTTATTAGTATTCAAGAAAATACAATGAAAAAAAAAAAAACAGAAGTCTGTACAAATATAATTTATCTTGGATTCTGTGCACCGCCTGTGGGTTTATTTGTCAAGAAAGATGCAGGGCAGTTTGTTGCTTCTAAAAGCTTAATTACCCAACAAGAAACATAGCCCCAAACCACTTGTATTACACAGATGATTCTTCTTTAGCAATCTAAAATGGTAATTGGTGGTTTTGGTCAGGTATCTGAGCAAAATGATAAATAAGAGCTTGGGAGGTTGAATCCAAGACAAAACAAAAGAATGATCTTCTGGCTGAAAGAGCTGTGATAGCGTCAAATAGTATGACCTTTTAAAATGAAAATAGAAAAAAAAAAGACTAGATCTAGCCAGCATCATTAATTCTTTCCAAGCACTGCATAATATTAGTCCTATTGCACATTTTCTTTATGCTCAGACTCTTCCACTTATGATAAGCCATCTCCTACCTTTTAGAAAAAATCTAGTCCCTCAGACAAAAGGGAAGAAGGCTTACTAGCCCCTATGTGACTCACTGAAGCTGTCTGGTAATCTGGCCTAAGATGGTCTCTCCTCTCAGCTGCAATGCAAACACAACGTTGTGGTTCTTGCTGTGAACTGATGAGGCAGAGGAACTGAAACAGAGCATGGTGGGGAAAATCAGTTTTACACAAACACAGAGGAAAAGCGTTCATCTGCATCAGTTTACATGGGATGAATAAATTCCACAGTAGCTATGTACTCCTGAATGTTGGTGTCCCTTCGCATGTCTCACCTCCACGGCTAAGAAACTAAATGCTGAGACGTTGGGAAAGTTGCTGGGGAGAAAGAATCCCTGTGACACAGACCTGCACAAAGCACGAGCTTAGAACAGGCATCCAGGCCACAGGAAGCGGTTCATCTTCACTTCTTCAGCATCTACGCCCAAGATGTCTGGGAACACGTGGGACAGATGATGGCAGCTTCAGAGCACACCATTGCATAGCAGCAATCCATCCCCTAGCAACTTTTGTTTCCATGGCAAAAGCCGTCCTGTTTACTTTGAGCTTTACTATTCTCCACTAATCCAGAGAGATGCAACCAGATGGGTGAAAAGGCAGATAAAGAGACAAGCACGCTCCATGAAAAACTGCCCAAGAAGTTTCCAACCACTTCTTATTGAATACTTTTTATTGAAGACATTTAAAAAACTTAAGGGATGGAGGGGACAATTTCGGATGTACCATTGCTTCCTGGTATCACATAGCCACCATTGCAAATTGCAAATGCAAACCCC
>WBMW01001141.1:103399-124555 GCA_013396635.1 Penelope pileata | reverse complement strand
GGCGGGGAGCGGGGAAGCGAGGCGGCCGCCCTGCGCTGAGGGGCCCCCTCGGGAGCTGCCTGCGGCCCGGGGCTCACCCGCGGGGCTGTGCCCCGGCGTCAGCGGAGGCTCCTGCCGGGGCGGCGGGCACGGGGCGCCTGGACAGCAGTTAACCCCCTCATGAAGTTTGGAGGGAGCGCCTGGAAAATGCCGAGACTCGATGCTTTGCCGGGTGGGGAGAAAGGACGAAAAGTCATCCGTAAGCTGAGGGAATAAGGCGCTGAGAGCTGGAAAGGAGAAGGAAAACAGTGGGAGTCAGCTGAAGGCTCGTTTTAGAGAGAGAGTGGGAGGCTGAGGGCAAAGCCCTGGGTCTGCCCCGGTGACAGCCGGTTAGCGGGAAAGGGTCACAGTTAAGCGAGTGTGGGGAGATTCTAAGGAAACTGGTGAGGGAAGAGCTGGGAGGCACGGCAGGATGCTGAGAGGTGGAGCTGCTGAAATCTGTCCCACAAAGGGGCAATGCCCAGTTCCTATGGGGAAATAATATTGAGAGCATCCTTCTCTCTATCCTAGAATGAGAGGTAATGTCCTCAAGTTGTGCCAGGGGCGGTTCAGGCTGGATATTAGGAAAAAATTATTCTCCAAAAGAGTGGTAATGCGTTGGAACAGGCTGCCCAGGGAAGTGGTGGAGTCACCGTCCCTGAAGGTGATCAAGAAAAGGGTAAATGTGGCGCTGAGGGCGTGGTTTAGTGGGCAAGGTGGTGAAGGGTTGATGGTTGGACTACATGGTCTTAGAGGTCTTTTGCAACCTTAATGATTCTATGATTTTATGATTCTCTGATGAAGGAAAAGAATTCTGAAGAGTCATTTTGATACTCTGTACTGAAAAACACACAAAAAGAGAGTGTCATTACATGCAGGAAATACAGAAGCACTTTAAAGCAAAGTGGTGTAGCATTAGCCAAACTAAAATGAGATGTTTTTAAAATGCTTAAATCACCGTAGTACCTGAAGAAGATGATGAAATTAATGGTGGTTTAATTAATAACAATGTCCAGGGTCCTGTAAAATAAATCTGTGTTTGATGACAAAAATAAGTTTGGGCAATTGCAAACAAGGCTTCTTAAAAATAGGTATTAAAAAGAGCAAGCAAGGGGGTATATTTGGAGGAAAAAAATCCTTGTTTAGGTGCATTCCATCCTCTTCTTCCAAAGCCAGTATCCCTTTTTTGTCTCAAATAACAAGTAATACCGAAGGCGGTTCTGCTAACCTGAGCGCAGCTACTTCCAGAACAGGATGCTATTCAGTGAGTGTTAGCATACCCTAGCCCAAAGCATTTAACAAGGCGACAAACTGACAATTACTTTTGCAAAAATCTGGAAAATACAGTGAATCTGTAAATGGGTGAAAAGCCAGACAGAGCATCAGTCTTTAAAGAAAATTCCTGTTTGTCCTGTAGGACTAAAACCTTTTTACATGTAGTAGTTAGAATTGAATGCTGCTCTGTGCCAAGTCAGGTAGATGGCTTCCATAGAAAAAGTAATTAATCTACATGAGCTGTCCTCTGTTCACAAAAGTGGCTTCTTTTTTGAATATTTACTTGCCGACAAAGGAAATAAATAAAAGGAGTATGAAATACCTGTGTTATGCTGGTACAATTTTGTTTCCTGGCACAAAAGAAATGTACTCTGCAAACTATGACAAATTAGTATTATAGCAATTAGGACATTTGCAGTAATGTTAAAAAAGGATCTTTGAACTCCAAATTATCAACTTTTAAGATTAAGCATTGATAATCTCAGCAGCTGCTTTTAGTGCGGCTTGGGTGAGAGGGGAAGGTGGTTTTTTGACATACAAGTGCAGCTGCACCGTGCCAATAAAGGGAAATATTGTTTGCTGTTGATGCCCTTTGAGTTCCCTGCCTTCCAGTCTGCCTGCACTTAGCGGCAGAGGCAAACGGCTGCAGCGGTTGCTGGGTTTGCTGCTCCCCTCGCTGTCCCCAGGCACAAGGCACACGTGGCTGAACTGGGACGTGGATGTGCTGGAGAGGGACACCACCTGAGACTGATACATAAGGGAGAAAAAAGGAAGAGGGTATGTTTGCAGGAAGGGTTGGAGGAAGCTGCAGGTATTCATTAGGAAAGCTGTGAGCTCAGTCTGAGATTGGAACTGAGCTTGGAGTGTGGTGACCTTGGTTATGAGAGCTATTCAGCAAAGAAGTATAAATGTCCCATTTAGGTGAGAAATTGGTAACATCAATGTAAAGGTTTTTTTAGAATGCCTGTACCTGTAAGTCATACTATGACTCAGTATGTGAGCTGTTGTTTTATGAAAGAATTGCCAAATCTAAGTTTTTCTCAGTTTTCAGCTTTCGCAAAATTTGGACAGTGTTTGTATTGAAAGTTTCAGCTGGCAGTGGCATGGAGAGCAAGCGTAATGCCTCCTGGTCTCAAGCTGTAGATTCTGTTAACTTGACTTCTGAAGAGGGAACCTAAGCCTTATACTTTCCTTAGCTTCTGCTGGCCATGCTAAAGGTTTGTGATGGGCAATAGAGAGCATGCTGAGGAAAAAATTCTATACTGTCAGGCACTTCTGTAGGTGGTGGTTGCCATAGAGTTTACAGGCTTCTCTCTTGCTGAGAGGTGAAGCAGTGATAACAGCTTGGTGAACACAGCTTAGTTAACTTCTGGCAGCCTATGCTGAATAGGAGGAATTGCAGCTTCTGGGAATTGTGTTTCTCTTGTAGCAAAACAGTGCAATTGGTATAAAGCTCATGTTCACTGAGCAGCAGATGTCTGTCTGTATTTGCCCAGCAGTCATGGCAAGCTTCCAGAGGCTGTTCTGTTTCGTGTGCTGCAGAAAACCTTGGCCAGAACAGTTCTGCCATAATGTCATTGTTGGCACCTTCACCTGTCCTTCTCTTCTAGTGCCTGGCTCACCTGCACCTGGAGAGCAAGGCCCTGCAATGCTCCCACTTTCTGGAAAAACTTCAGCTGATCTGGGAAGTTTTAAATTATGATGGTTTTTTATTTTTTATTTTTTTGTTTGTTTGCTTGTTCCTATTTGTGCAAAAAGATGTGATACTTGAAAAAATCAGAGATCTAGAATACAGGCTAAATCCTCATTCCACGGAGCTGTGTAGGGACACATCCAGGTGTTTAAAGGGAATCCTGAGCTTCAGGTCCTGGCTGTAACCACACTCAATTGGTTTCCATGTTTGGGCACATAGAATTCCTTGACACCTCTCACCGTCTCAAGTGGCACTGAGTGGCACATCAGTGGTGGCTTAATGATAGCTGTCCCCACAGAACCACAAGGAACAGCTCAGGTATCTAAACGTGATCCCATCCTTCTTCCTCACTGTGGAGGGACAGCAGGAGAGAGGCGGGAGAGCTACTTCCCCTGCAGAAGTGCCTCAAGAAGTGCCAGAAGGAGCAGGATCTAATAGCTGCCATCTGCCAGAAGCTGCTGCTGCAGGAGATGGTGCCTCTGGGTAGGCAGAAATGCTGGTGAGGAGTGGGGCAGAAGGGTCTGTAATACTTTCCTGGTGATCTTTTTGCAGCCATGAGGAAGCTGTGAGGAGGAAAGCAGCAGGTTTGCATCCCTTTCTGTTGTTTCTCCCATGTGACATTAAGAGCAAGTGATCTTACGATGTCCTGTACCTGTTTTCTGATAGCAGAACCTGGAGGACAGGTCTGCACCAGTGCAAATTAGACACGCAGAGCTAGTTCAGGAGACATGGACGCCTTTGCGAATGTGTTGGGTTCTTGCCTGCACTTCTCATGCCTGCATTGAGCTCTATTTCCTCCTCAAGCTACCTTTGGAGAAGTATCTTGCGAGACTCGCTGGTTCTGTAGGAGGTAGCCATTGCCATTAACCCTGTGTACTGACTTGAATTAGGCGCTCAGAGCGGCTGCTACTTTCTTTTTTTCTCAGTAATACAAGACTACCATTCTGGTGTCCTGTGTTGACATCTAGTTGTATGAAGCTTCGAGCTCAGCCCTTCAGGGGTTTCCATAGGCCTGTAATCTCTTCCACCTCAGCAAGCGACATGATCTTGTTACTCCTTACAAAGAGTACTTTTAAAGCTTCAGCTGTGGAGTCATGTGCAGACGGAAGGGGTGGTTTTTTCAGATTCTAGATAGATTACTGCCAGCTGCTCCGTTGCTTTTTTATCTGAGGTGATTCGGCTGTCGGTATTGTCTAAAAATCTGTGCTTAGCTACTTGTTTTTCAAATATTGCTATATTTCCCAGTACTGTATTTCCCAGTATTTCCTGAGAATGTTCTATCCAGCAAAAATGAATAATTGTGATAATTTGTCATATTCTGCCATCATCATCTTTCTATTTGAGTTTGTCCCTGTCCTCTGAGCCAGTAATACAGAAGGGGATTTCTTAAAAATCTGTGCCATAAATCTTCCTTTTTTCTGCCCTGAAAATACATGGGATAGGAGCTGATGGTTCTCTCTTTCATTCTGGTTGCTCCTGGTGATTTTGAATATTCTGATACCAGGCAATAGTTTGAAGCTGTCTAATCCAAAACACGAGTAGACAAGTGATTGAAGACCTGAAAATAAGAGAGAGTTTGTATGGTGGAGCGAACATGTGCCTGCGAGGGTTCATTTGGCAAAGAGAACCAGGAACAGGAAGTATTCCAGTGCCCCACCTTTACTCACCTTTACATCTCCTTGGAATGTTTGTGTTTCCACAGTTTTGCATGAAACCTACTTGCTCTTTGACCTAGCTGTTTCCTAATAGTCTTTGGAGATGCGGCATGTCTACAGGGTTTAGCGGCAAAAAGCCTTAATTTAGATCCAAAAGTGCCATTTTCTAGAAGTGTCAAGTGTTGGGCAGCAAAAGCATGCAGCAGTGAGTATTTTATTTGCAGCAGCTACTGCTGCCGCTAGACGGCTGTGTTGTTTTAAAATACACTGCCTATGACAATCGGTGACTAGAAGCTTGGGTTAATTTATAAAATTTGGTCAAGGGAAGTGTAAATCAAAGTCAAGGGCAACTGGAGAGAAAACAACATCAAATCAGTTTAAGAAATTCCACGCGCTTTGTTTTCTTGAAAGGAGATGTGGTAGACACATTCAGTACTGAACATTCCTATCATCTCCCAGTGGGACAGCTGCCTAGGCGCTGAGTCTTCGAGTGTGCTGAGCCATGGCTGCCACGTGCAGGAGGTACTGTGGTTGGATGAGTTAGGCCACATCAGATGAGTTTCTCTCTGCTGTGTTCCTACCTCCTGTGCCTGTCAGGTAAAATGTGTGAACCAAAGCTTTTTTCAATAACTCTTGTTTGTCTGTGCTTTCTGTATGTATATCTGAGGTTTCTAATGATGTTTGGCTTGCCATGCTCTGAATTCTTTGTGTTTCGGTGTCCATCACATGGAGATGGAAGCGTCTGAAAACTTGACCTCAAATAAGAGTGCCAAGAGTCATGAGGGTGGCATTAATAATTGCTATCACAATGTATTGGAGTCTTAGTATTTTACCTGGCTATTCTGCTGTTTCCTCTCAGCTTTTGATATAGTGGATGACTTTTATAATGCAGTCGTTGTAAATTCATAATGTAAGTCCTCTGTGGTTGGTCTCCCATGTACCTTTATGCATAATCTGAATGCTGACAGCACAGCAAAATGAAGGTACTACACAGTGTAATCAACATTAGTGAAGTATTATATTTTTATTATAAAGCCAAGGAAGGAAGGAAGGAAGGATGGCACTGTAATAGTGTTATTGTCCATGCGTATGGGCAATCTCTATGAGCATGTCAGTCAGATAGGATTTGTGTTGTGTGGAAGAATCTGTACAGAGTTCTGTGCAAAGGTACCTTATGGTTCAAAATGTTACAAATTTTTGTTGTCTAAACCAGTGTAATCCCCGTAACTGTAATGTAATTAGTCACTTAATCAACTGCCAACTGTTAGCCTGTCATTGGTTGTCTACTAGCCTATGTATCCTGTTCAGAAAACACTAAATTTTAACAATGAAAGTCTCTCTCCAAACAGTTGTTTCCCTGAGAGTAATGAGGAGGAACAGATGAACGGTCTCAGCTCTAGTGACCAGCTATATAATTACTTTCACGAGAACACATATCAAATTGAATCTCGAAAGCAGTACCTGTGCTGTTTGGAGGCTGTCTGAAACTTTTAACCTCTGTTGAGAAGGAAAAACCCCAGCCCATTAGCAGAGGAGAGCACGCACTGGTTGTTCACATAATTTATAGGTGTTATGACAAAATAAACATGTTAAATGTGTCCAAGGTGTTTGAGCAAAGACACGAGGGAAAAGTTATTTTCTTTTTAGTCAGCTCAGTAAGAATTCAGTTCTGCCTTTGATGAAATTTGGAGGGCATGGGATCAGTGGGATTACAGGCAGTCACCATCAGGAGAGCCAAATGCAAGCTGTTATTTCTGAGCTAAAAAATAATTGATGTTCTGTGGTGGCATTGTCCGCCTTAATTAATTGATGGTGCTCAAAAGTAAGCAGCCCAGTTCCACTCCTGTGATCTGAAAGTGAAGGTAGTAACATGTGCTCTTGCATTTATAAAACAGCAAGGGTCCAGCGTGAAAATCATCCTTTTGACATCGTGTCCCTGTTGCACACAGGACATTTAAAACATCACTGCCTTTGCGAAGGTGTCCCAAAGACTAGTTGGCTGATGTAAATCTTCTGCTTGTGTTTGTAGAGTTTTAAAACCCTTTTGATTCTAAAATCATATTTCACGGGGATTGTGATGCTCTGTGCTTGGTAGAGAGAGGTAACTCAATGGAGGCCCTTTTCTAAAGCTGCCTTTTGCATTGCCACCTCTCATAGAAGAGGTACTTCCATAACATCTTCTGTTCGTGATTGATATACCTGGCATTCAAATAAAGATCTTTAATTCTGTTTGTTTGTGCTATCAGTTTCAAGGCTGAAAGACGCCAGTATACTTTTCTATTTGATCTCTTTCATAACCAAGAGCAATAATTCTGTTCTCTAAATCTTTCCCCAAATTTTGGAATCATTTTTACCTATTGCATAAATGAACACATAGTTTTATTTTGACAGATTGTAAACTCACTGAAAAATTGAATTTTTCTGAGGGCTGGGAAGAGAAATTATTTTTTTATTGTATTCAGTGGGGAAAGATTTAAAAAATGGAAGGATAAAGGGAAAGATTTTGAAAAACATTTTGTTAAGGTGCTGTATTAAAAATGAAATGTTTCAAGTCTTATTTTGAAATGTAATAGTGCTTCTGTTTTGAAACTCAATCCTTTGACTCTTTCATTTAAAATAGTGGTTTTGTTTTATTTAGTAAGTGAACCGGGACAGGGAGAGAGAAAAGGTGAGATAAAAAGATGGAGTGATCTCCAAATAAAACAAAACCTCTCAGTCTGAAAGAAATGTTTATGTTTTGGTGACTAAACCAACCTGCCCTTTGTTTCTCTACCTCTAGCAGTGGTAATGACTTTCTTGGTTACTTGTTCTAATGGTTAAATGGCCTTCCCTTTGTAGTGGTACATGTTGGTCATTATCTATTTAATGATATTCAACTAGACTATGGCTTTTGTAGGGCAGGCTTTTTAGTTGATTTATAACGCTTTCACTGCTGTAATCAACACTGTGGTTATTGTAGTAGAGGCAGTTTCTGATAGTTAATGACTGTAATCTAAGAGAAAATAAGGTATTGTTATGAAGAAGTTCAAAGCTAATGCAGTGCTAATGCAGACTAGAAATAAGGAACATTATTCTAACTGTAAGGTTAAGTAATTGTTATAACAATTTGACTAGGAGTATGCTAAAATCTTCCTCCTCCTGTTTCTTTATCAAGATTGTCTGTCTTTTTGGAAGATGCCTCAATCCAGGAAATAATAGGCTTCATTCAGAAATTGTCAGAAATCTTAATAGCTTGAATTATGCAGAAAATAAGAGGAGACCTGAGTGCTTTTCAGGATTGTCTTAAGAGAGAGTAATACGTCTTATTATCTATGGGGCAACAGAATCGTCCTGTTGAAGGCAGTGACAAAATTGTCTATGATTTCAATAGAATTCACATTTCACCACTGTCTCAGCAGTTAGGTATTCTGAGTTTAGGTGTATGTGTGGAATAAAGTCTGAGTTCTCTTTGTCTGAAACTTAATTGTATGGATGGAGGTGATCGAAGTGCTTTGCCAAGATGTTTCACTTCCTTTGTGGCTGTTGTAGCAATGTCATTCAAATACAATTTCAGCATAGTTACATGGAATAGTAGTTTTGTAACACTCCTGCTCTCAGATTCATTCAAGTCTGAGGCCATGGATGCTTTCAAGTGCCTCTAATACCTGCTGTAGAGTCAGGTTACCATATTCAGGATTACTACACTCAGATGAAGTGGTGCGAGGAGTTCTGGACTTTCTTTGGCAGGGAGGCTAGCTTGTTTCTTCGGACCTTTCATATTATCCAGAGGAGGTGGTTTTATTGTTCTTGTTTTTTTTTTTTTTTTTTTTTTTTTTTTTTTTTTTTTTTTTTTTAATTAAACTCATGCTAAATGATTAGCATTTCAAAATAAGGCTATTTAATTTCTTCATGATAAATAAAGGAAAACTCTACTGAAATCCATTAGTACCAAGACAAACTTGGTTTTATTATCAATTGCTGTTGAAAACCAGGTATTTCATATACTCCCGGTGACTTCTGTTTCTAAAACATATTATCTGTTGGTTTGTATCTCTTTAACTAACAAGGCTTAAGTGGATTTTGCAAGAGACATTGCATGCTGTCATCTACTTGTGGATGCTGATGGTTGAAAAAGAATCTGTTCTTGGGCTTAGGTTTGATGATTGTTTTGATTGCTTTGTTTGTGAAGTTAATTTCTTCGACGTAGTGGGGCCTTGTACCCTCTGTTTCGTTAGAGAATGTTCTGCACCTTGGGTAGAACTGAGGTATCTTAATATGTTTTCCAAGAAGGAGAATACCTTGCCAACAGTGTATTCATACCTCATAGTAGACAATTAGCTCAACAAGTAACTCTGGGTAATGGAGACTTGAGAATACAAAATGGAAAAAAAAAAGATGCAGTCAAGTGGTCTTATTTCTTAGCGTGTTAGGTATCTTAGCACACATTCTTCAAAATTCCACTCTGTCCATTTGTAACACAATTATTTGACATGTAAATATGCTAGGCGTCTGGTATATTTTGAATGAGATGTACTGAAAGTGAATAGAGAGGAGATGATGGAAGTAGGCTTAAGTGGCTTGATATCTGGTGAAGATTTCCAGATCCATGGATTTGGAGACCTGAATCAACCCATAGTTTGCTAAATTATGTTTTTTTCCCCTTTATATGAGAGCTGAAAGCAGTGCCTCCTATGTTATTATGTTGGCCCGCAACATCAGAGGTGGATGTTAATGGAATGATAGGAGAGGTTGAACCTTCCTGCCAATATTCCATTCCATTTTGTTGCTGTGAGACAGACGGCAGCAGAGGGACAGTCTGACAAAATGGTGTCTGACATGGAAGTGCGTATGGAGCAAAGGTGTGTCATTGAATTCTTCCATGCAGAAAAAATTGCATCCATTGACATTCATGGACACTCACTGAACATTTGTGGAGACCAAACAGTGGATGCTAGCACAGGGAGGCAGTGCATGGTGTGTTTAAGCAGTGGCAACAGCGACAGTGGTCACCTCTGCTGGTGCAGATTTTTACAAGCGTAGCATGTGGTCTCTTGTTCATCGCTGGTGTAAATGCATAGCTAATAGTGGTGACTATGTTGAAAAAGAATGTTTTGTAGCTGAGAATTTGCTCTATCAAATAGTGTTATTGTGCTCTTTGTATCTGTTGTAGTAGTTGTAGTTTCCATGGAAATGAGCAGGAGGCATTACTTTTGGAGCAGCGTACATACAATGTCGCTATTTCTCATTGCATATGCACAACTGTATGCTTTTATGGAAAGGTATGAACTATCCCCTTAAGAAATGGGAAACAATGGCAAATATTGAAGGCTCAAATACTCTGAAATTGGTGGAAATATCTGTAGATTTTCATGTTCTTGGACCTGACAATGAGCTTTAAGAAGTGGAATATATCTGACAGCTTCATTAAGGTTATCTCAGGTGACGTTTATTGTAGGTGGTATGATTTATACTTAGCATTATGTAGACTTATTCTATTCCTAAAATGGCATGCTCTTCTGCTTAGTACATGAATATTACAGAGAACTGAAGCAAGCTACATTTCTCTTCATACTTGTTGCTGTATTCTAGTGGATGACAGTTTAAAAAGTATTGAGTGCTCTCAGAAATGAGGTGCATCTTACATTATGACTTACACAATTTATCTGATACTGGTGTTCAAAAAGATGTTCTGCAATTGTTCTAAGGTCCTGCAGTTATGTTTTTCTATTCTTAATGATATTTCTTCTTGCATTTGTGTAGACACCTGGCAAAAGAAGAAAACTGCCTGTATTATGTAACTTCTTACACAAATTTTATTCTCAAATATTAGTGAAATTAATTTGATCTTCGTCTATCTCATGAGGATTATGTAGGAATACCAAATAAGTTATGAAAATTAGGTTTTTGAAAACAAACAAAACAACCCAACCATACCTCTGCTAGACACGATTCCTGGGCTAATGAAAGAAAAAGGAAACTTTGTCCCAGAAAAGCTCAGTTGCAAATTTCTCAAATATTTTGTATCAGGCAAAATCCTGTTTTCCTTTCTTATTGTTGGAATAGTTCAGGGATCTTTAAAGAATGGCTGGCAGTGGACAGTGCTGTTTGGCTGGTTGGGTCATCACAAGCAATATACTGCTGTGAGGGAGAAGGCCTGATTATATTTTCTTCTTGATGTGTCCTCTTGCGTAAGGAGCTATATTGGGAATCTGCCTTTCTTATCTGCTGACTCATCTGTGTCAAAAATAAGAAGAATGTTAGTCTCTTTTTTTAGACCAAGGAAGCAGCTGTAATTCTTTTAATACTTGGCATCTCTTAGAAATGGAAGCAATTGTCTATAACTCAGTGCTTCTATAAGTTAAATGTCTATTAATAAATAAAACAGGTCCTTTATTGTGTTCTTGAGGTGATTTGGCTTGCCATGACTTCATCTATAGGGCGTATAGCTTCATGCCTCTCTGTCCCCACTTTGCCCACCACCCACGCTGCATAGAAGACAGACCCTTTGTCCTGTGCTTGCCTGTGACCGTGTCCTGGCATTATTTGGCACAGTGCTAGGTGGCATGGGCCAAAACAGTGTCAGCTGGCATACCAACAAGCAGTGTCACAAGGCACTACTTACACCTGCGCCCTGGCCAGTTTGCTAGCATAGACATGGCAGCAATGGATGGTAACAAAATCCCATTTTCACATTCCTGGATCATTCAGTGACATCCCTCTTCTGCTGCTCCTGCGTTCACATCCAGTTTCTGTTTTTGAATCTGAAAGAACTTGGCTTTCTTTCACTCTGAGCCTCGAACTTATTCATCAGCTGTGGTGGGAGAAAGTAGCTCTGTGGTCACAGTCTATTGGAGGAAGCCTTGAAAGGCTCTGCCACCATCTTCTTTGAAGCATTGGCTATATAGAGCCAGAGGATGATTTGTCACTTGAGGCTTTTGAATGTCCAATTTATTTGTTTTCCCTCTCAGTTGTAGAGAAAGGGTTACCTTTTGTTCCTTAAGATGCTTGTAAAGAGTTCCTGGTCTGACTCAGTTGTCATCTACTATATAAATTAATAAAATAATTAACTCCTTAATTGACTCACTTTTCAAAAGCCTACACTTTCATATTTTGTTCCATGTCAACTGTGTTTGTTAAATTCATTGCTAATCCAGAAATAAATTGCTTACTTGCACAAAGATTCTGCCTGAATCCTGGAAGTACCAGAGCTCTAAATTACTTGGTCCAGGCTGCTATGGAGTTATAATTGCATGTTAAGAGTTAACTGAATTACCAGAGAGATGTCTTCTCTAAGGCATCAACTCTTTCCTAAGGTGTTAAGGTTATACCTCAGCCTTTCTCATTACTTTCCTCTCTTTGTTCTCTTTTCTTGGATTCTACCCTCTTGAATTTTCAGTGATGTGGACAAATACACTTATAAGTACTACCTGTTTATAAATCTTAATGACATGATAAATTTTGCATTCTTTTGAAAACATGTATACTTTTAAGTGTTTCTCCTCTAGACACATGGGGAGAGTATGTATGTGTTCTGGACTAATGACTCTCCTATTCATGTTTTGCTATGTGCAGACATGACCACAGATCTCCCTGAGGCTGATATGGGATATCCTGTTTCCAGTTGGTTCAGGGGATATCTGGTAGCTAACTATTGTAGTGCTTGTATATGTGTAGTCATGGTCTCTTAGGATCTAGTTTCAGAGCCCTGTAGCAGGTGCCTATGAGCCTTCGTAAAAATACAGTAGCTGAAACTGACCTTAATCAGGGTTAAGGCTGGACTGAGTGGGTTTGTGTGAATTGCACTCACATCTTGGGACTGCACTGGGGCATTTGCCGTCGAATAACTCTTTTCTAGATTACGTTTTTATAGCTTTTTTTTTTTAAGGTAAGGCTAATACAAATTAATTCAAAGAGGCATGTGTTCTCTCTCAGATGTTCAAAAGTGAGCCACAGCAGGTCCTGACACCAGTAGCAGCTACCTCTAAAGGACTATTAGAGGATGGGTGTCACCTCAGGAAAAGCTAAATGTGAAGCATAATTTTTAAAGTTATTGAAGAAAACTGGAGGAGGAGCATGATTCTCCTGCATGAGAGAGATACCATTCTTGAATTTCTGAACAGGATAGATGTGTATGAGGGAATGTTCCTTTTGGCAATGGTGAGACGTTGCTGAATTCTTGTATTTTGTTTTATAACCTTCCAGAAAGAACATCAGAGGCAGTAAAACTAAAAGCATTCAGAAATATGCCCTATAAAAATGCCCTATAGTTAGTGACCTACTAATATTACAGAGAACAAGTTATACAGTGAAGCAAGACAGGTTTTAGTCTTGATAATAGAGACTGTCTTCTAACTGTTAAGTCAGCTATGCAGTTAAATATAGATGTTCTTAAAATTGCCATCCCAGAGAAATTCCTTAAGATAAACCACCTCTGACTGTTTTTATTGTGTAATTAGTCCTATCCTACATTTTTGATGACTAATTCCCAGAGGAGCTGAAGAGAGAAAGGCATGCTTAAAAAGCCACTAAATTACGCAGAGGTGCTGATCTGTGAAAGCCCTGCATGACAGTGGGATTTAAATCCCCAAAATATCCCGGAGAAATCTGAGTATGAGGCCTTCCAAAGTTTTAAAATCATGACTGAATTTGAGCATAAATTGTTCCTATGTTTTCTGAAAATGAGATTCATAAGGTGCCGAATATCTCAACAGGCTACTCTGGCCCCAGAGATCTATCCCCAGGCACTCTCTCCTGTCCTTCCTTCTGGCATGGGTGCCTCATCATGTCCAATATATCAGCTTATGCTAGCACATTGGACTGAAAACCACAGATAAGTTGTGGCATGTATAAAAGCAAATATCCATTCATTCTTATTCTTCAAAGGTGCCTTCGGAAAATGTTTTCTCATGTGTACCTTGCATTAGCAGATCTGGCAGGACACTGGAAATGCTGATCAAACTGAGCTGGTTTTAGAAACACGTAATAGAATGGCTCATTTGGAAGGGACCTGCAAAGATCAAATCCACCTACCTGACCTCTTTAGGGCTAACCAAAAGTTAAAGCACAGCAATGAGGGAATGAGGATTAATGATAGTTTTTCAGTTCTCTTGAGTGGATTGATACTTAAGCATGTTAATCCTTAAAATTTGGATATTGTGACCTTTGTTGCTTCTGTTTTTCCATTGCGTCTTCAAGAACTATACTCAACATTGTGAGTGTCCTCCTAATACCACATACTGTCTGTTTCAGTACATGCATTGGATCTAGTAGAGCAAAGAAATAGGTAGCTGCGTTTGCTTAGCTGCCTACCATGTGTGTTGTTTTCATCTCTCATGCTCTCATCAGATTCAATGAGTGCCACTCATTTCCCTTTTGTTAAAGACTTTGTTTAATCTGCATGCAGCTTGCTCAGCTGTTCTATATAAAGCTTGTCAACTCTCCATGACACTCTGCATCAAATGATTATGTATTTCCAGTACAGAGAGAATAGTTTCCAATTCTGCAAGCTGCTTGCTGTGTGGAAAGGACTTGGGAAGAATCTTAAGCTGTCTTTTTTTTTTCCCCTCCCCTCCACAAATACTTACACATGTGGTAGAGGTTGAACTTAATTAATTCTTTGTACTGAGTTCTTATAAATGAATATTCAATTTGGAAGCAGATTTTTTTTCCATTTTTCTTTGCTCTCCTCCTGTGCTCTGTCCCAGCATCCTTCATTGTGCATCTCCTTCCAGTTAGGTTGGGTACGTTTTGTTATGTGAGAAATAAAACTTGAAAATCTATTGGCTCCTCCAATGTATGAAATTAAGTTGCGCATAGCTTCTCTATGCAACAATGTGTATTTGATGCTCACTGGACCTGGAGAATGCTAGACGATGAACTGAGACTGCTCCATGACATTTTGCACTCTGAGCTCATGTGAAGGAGGGAGATGTGCCTCACTTTGGCCCTTACATATGAGACATCTGGAAGAACATACATGAAATTTGGAAGCAGATCTTGTACAGATCCACTAACAGAAGGCTGCCTTCCAATGATCCCTTCCAAAGCCTTGCTTTCTCACTCGCTTCATATATGATAAGCAACTGGATTTCCATTTCTCAAGTAGATGATAGAGGAATACAGGAATTCTTATCCACATAAGTGGATACAGAACTATACCTTTATTTCAATCCTAAGATTGGCACCAGAATCTGACAGTGCACTGCCTTAATTGCTGTGATGACAACTGTAAGAGACAAGTTTTAAAACGAAAGTGGGAACCTAATTCTCCTCAGCAAAGGAATTGAAGAGTAATGCCTTTGAGAGCATGCAGGTATTCTACAGCTAGACTACCTTTGGGATATGAGACCAAAAATCAAGTGATGGATGTTGTAATGACAGTAAATGCTACAAGTACTTCAAGTTAGAATGTTCTTCCAAAAGGCAATTAGAAATAGTAGACACAGCCTAATCTGAACTACTTTGGGACTGATGTTAGGCTTACTTTCTCATGCAGAGTAAACCTTCCCAGCTGTCTGCAGGATTGTGCAACTTCATTGTAAGAAGTGTGTGTGTCCTCCATCAAAGCGGTTCGTGCTAGTAGCCTCTTTTTTTGGCGGTGATTCATCACTCTTACATGTACCTGAGTCAGGCTCAACCCCTGACTGTTTCTGTCAAAGGTGCTTTTAATGGCAGAAACAGGAAAGGTGGTAGCTTGGAATTTCATATTTCAGAAGTCAAAGGGGCAGATGCTTCTGCTACATTCACAAGAAGGAAAGTTAAGAAAGTAATGAAAATCAATTATTCATGTAATACCTGCTTCCTGATTTCACTGCTAAGTAGGCAAATTTCTAAAATTAAAATACATGCATGCAACCTAAACCTATGGAAGAGGTTACAGGATACAAGTGCATGTAACTTGAAATTTACTTTATTTACATAAACTGTTGCATACATTTTGGAGTATCTGGACTTGAATTCTATCTAGGTTCTGTGCTTGTCTTTATTTATTTAAGGAGTTCTATTGTATTCTCAACTGCGTTTGAGAAGGAATATCAAGAAGGAATCTTCTATAACCATAATCTCTTTTCAAGGAAGCTGCTTTTAGAGAAAACCAGAGACCAGTGCTTTTTCTATATATATATTTTAGGATGTTTAAATCATTAAGATAATATTCAGTTCCATTGCTAGCTTTGAGAAATATAATAATGAAGTTTTCTCCCTCAAGTACTGCAGTGGCATTCTCAGTTTCCTTTTATTGCTACTTTCTGTTCATGGCAATGGTAACATACAGAATTAATTTCTGTCTTGATGTTCTTGCTTTGTTGCTTACTGAAAATCTTTTTCATCTGCTTGGGTAGGTTTTGTTCTTCAGAATCCTAAGAGATAACTTTCTTAAAAGAGCATGAAAGTGAGACTTTAATTATATCCTTTAAATTGTACACAGATATTAACTCCCCTTTTAAATCTTAAAGAAATATCATGTTCTTTGAGTGTTTAGGCTACACCAAGCAAATTGCTGCAGTAGCTTCAAACCCTGTGAAAAGGTTAAGCTCCATTATGCAAATAATGATTAGTAAAGTGCTAGAAGCTATAGATATACTACTTTCTGCAGTTCCCTTAATATTACTGTTTCTACAACTGTTTCTGGGATGATGGCTTTAGTCTATCATTGTAACTGCTAAGAAAAGCTGTGGGCTGATTTTGATAAAAGGAATAAAAGACCATGCTATATTTATTAAACACTTCAAGCTTTTTTTTTTTTTTTTGATCTAGTCTGTTTATTGCATCGATTAATGTGAACAGAGACAGTATAATAAAGGTACTGTACAAAGTATTTGCTGTATCTTGTTTCAATAATATAAATGCAATCTAAGGACCAAAAATGCATGAGATAAAAATTATTCTTAAGAATTCTGTAGGCAAAACATCTCTGAAAATGAAGAATGCACTTAGCCAGCAGATCAGACTTGTATATCGTGATGTTCATTGGACTATCACTAATGAAATTCGCACACCTGATTTAAATCTATTTATTTATTTATTTATAAATCTGCTTGGTTGGGCATAAAAGGCAGTTTTCTGGGACCCCAAGTAGGACTTTTAATTTTGGCGATGGACTCCTCATACCTCTCTGTTCTTGGCTATCAAGTGTTTTAGGCTTTTGTGCCTATCTAAGCAAGATGTTACCTTTCCCACCACTCTCAAAAGCTGACGTGTTTTGCTCTGAGGGATGTGACTCCTTCGAAAGGTATCAGGAAGGATGTTTGTGCCACTGAGGTCTGGAGTGCCCTGTAATCTGGTTGGTGGGCAGCTCTGTTTCCTTGAGAGCTGTGTAGCTACCTCGGCTCCCTGTATAACCAGAAGAACTCTGAAGTTAAGGCCTGTGATCATCTGGATTTGAAGTTCATAATGTTGAAATGAAACAAAGCACATCCCTTGTCTCCCCAAATCCCGATACAAATTCAATACACAAAGGCTTCACAGACAACTGGCAGCCCATGGGTAATGCTTGGAGAGCCCCTGCTAAGTGGTTGTGGCTGTGAGTGAGCCTAACTCACTGGCTAAGTGTTTAGTGGAAACTGATATATATTATGTTAAACTTAAAAGTTGAGGGAGTGACATGGTTAGGAGCTCTGCTCAGACTCTGCTTGCTTTCATCTCATGCTTCTCATAGTTGTGAATGAAGTAGAAGTTGTATGTAGTCCTTCTTAGTGAGTCAGAGCCAGTCAGCTGTGACTCAAAGGAGAAATACCCAGGAATAATGTTGCCTGCCAAACACAATAGTCCTATGACTTAACAGAGTATAAAGGCTGACTGAATCTATGAAGAACTAATAATGTAAGTGAAGCTATTTTACCACTCTGCTGTTGCAGTCCTCCGTGTCACTTCACTTTCATGTTAAGCCCTGCTTGCACATTGGCCTACGAGGGAGCAGATCACCTTTTTGAGTGTTAGAAATTTTCATGCCCAAATTAGAAGCTATGCATGCTATAAAAAATGTAGTGAGAGAACTGATGGAAGGAAATTCATATTGAACAGAAAACAATCATGGAAAAAAGGCAGGAGTTTCTGTTCCAGAGCAGAGACAAGATGTTGTGGATGGGCTAAAGAGTTGGACTTCATTTCTGTGTGACTGAAAGCCTCTTGATTCCTGCTACAGCCTGAGCTGGGCCCTGCTACCTCTCACTACTCCTCTTTATATACTGCATTTCCCAGCTTTGTGCTTTCAATCTGTTCTGCTTCAACCTTTCTCATTGTCCTTGTGAACCTGAAGAAGTTTCGTGAGGCTGATGTAAGTGCAATTTGGAAGCTGATAGTGCTACCCCAGCTTAGGTGATGGTGGCTCACCTAAGCCACCTAGGTGGCTGAGGTGGTAAACCTCTTAACAGGACGTGTGAGAGGAGGAAGAGGCAACCAGTGGAGTTCAGAGTGAGATATTGAAAGTGAAGGATCGAATACCCTCTGAAAAAAGTACTGCTGTTTGTCAGATGGCTATAATTATATAGATATAGGTAAGTCTGTATAACCCTGTGTGAGGGTGCTCTGATGGGAAGGTGTTGGCTTAGGTGTGTGTGCATTTGTGTGAGCATTATGCTGCTATAGTAGCATCAGTATGAATTCATACCTTGGGTTATAGAAGACATCCATTTTGCTGACATAAAACATCACAGCTATCAATGATGTTATTGATTATGATAATCAGTTCCTTGTTCTGGTAAGCAATCCTGTATACAGAAAAAAACTAAAATACTGTCACCACCAAGTCTCCATGGTAGAAACTTTGGTGAAAGGATTGGTGCATCCACAGTCTCTTAGCCTGGAAACGGACAGGAATTTGAAAACAAGAAAGATGACCAAACATTCCAAGAAATAGTAGAAAGGATTCAGATAAAAATGTAACCAAAAGGCAAGGGCTGTTAATCAGTGGCTGAGGATCTGAACCTGATTGTTAAATAAGGAATGTGAATCTTCGTGCTCTGAAGCATAAGCAATATTGAATTGATTGAAGGGGATTAAAAATGAGTAGTCAAGTGTCACATGTACAGAGTTTCTTTTACCTTTCTCTAGAGTGCATATAGATCTGGACTTTATTCCCACACAAGTCTAGATGGATCCCTTCTCTGCTGCCCACCAAGAGTTCCTCTGTCCCTGTAAGAAGCTCTTACAACATGCATATTTGTGTTGTACATCTTCTGCTCTAAATGTAGTTTGGTTGCTTTCCAAATGAGCCTGGGTCTGCTACTCATTCTGATTCATCACTGTAAACTTTATTGTTTGACATTCTCAGTAAAAAGACTTTTGAGAAGCAATGAGTGCTTATCTTAAAAGAGGTTGCTACAGGATTCCAGACTATCGCCATTGATTTTTTGGGATTTGATTGTGCCATTCCCCTTGCAATCTCTCAACAAAAGTTATCTTATAAAAAACAGAGAAAAGGTGTGTGCACACAAAAAACAACCCAGTTGCTCTCCACCAAACCCAAAAGCCATCCCCCTCAGTTGCTGAGAATTTGAAATATTAATGTGCGTCTTCAAAAATTTCCAATTTAAAACAGTTTCAATATTTCTTTCAGCCTGATGCAGACGATATGTTGTACATCTTTATCACAATTGCATCTTTAACAGCGTGGTGGCTCAAGTATTATTTGATAGCTAATGTGAAGCTAACGATTGAGTTGAATTTATAGTCCTAGAGGCTGCAAACACGTCAATAAGGTAAATCCTTACACTTATAAATGTAAGAAAGCCAGATGGGAGGTTTACCACATGCACAAATTGCTCTGGCTACCAAAATATGACAAGAACGTGCAAGGGAAGAAGAAGTGCTGTTATGTGTTTTGCTTCTGTGGCACATCTTATTATACTTGTGATAAATGTTGTCAAATTTCCCTGGTTAGGGAACTGCTCATGGCTGCTGTCTAGCCTGCTGCTATGTCTATGGATGTTACCATGGGCACTGATGGAAGGAAATTCATATTGAATGGAAAACAATCATAGAAAAAAGGCAGGAAGCAGAAAAGGAGAGATAGAGGTAACTGTGTTAGGGGTCAGGATGGCCTTGTAACTGCGAAAGAGCTTTGAAGCTGCAGTGGCACTGTATGATACAGCTGCAATATTATTCACAATATATATATAGTATATAATATAATAAATATATATATCTTATATGTATATATATATAATAATATTCAGCTACAACTGTGGAGGGTGGTAGGAAATATTAAGGCTCCCACCCCAAGAGCAAATTTATTGGTGTCATCTTATTAATTTAGGAGCTGTGACTATTAAGCTCAGTGCTAGAGTAAAATAAATGTCATTCTCCCTAGACTACACAGAATGTGTGTGTGTGTCTCTAGTTTCCTCCTTTAGGAGCGTGTTTATATACGTAATAACATGCGTGCACATCATGGAGCATGTAATCTTGGAAACACTGCAACACTCAGGCAGCATTACTGATGTGAGCAGCTGTCTTTGCTGAGATGAGGTCCCAGAATCACAGAATCATAGGAGTTGGAAGGGACCTCTGGAGATCATCTAGTCCAACCCCCATGCTAAAGCAGGTTCCCTACAGTAGGTTGCACAGGTAAGTGTCCAGGTGGATTTTAAATATATCCAGAGAAGGAGATACCACAGCCTCTCTGGACAGCTTCTTCTAGAGCTCTATCACCATCAGGGTAAAAAAGTTCCTTCTCATGTTCAGGTGGAACTTTCTGTGTTTCAGTTAGTGCCTGTTGCCCTTTGTCCTGTTGCTGCACACCACTGAAAAGAGCCTGGTCTCATCCACTTGAGGATTGAAGGCTTGTGGATGTGACTCCCATCTACAAGAAAGGCCATAAGGAGGATCCGGAGAACTACAGGCCTGTCAGCCTGACCTCAGTACCAGGGAAAGTTACGGAGCAGATTGTCTTGAGGGGGATCACACGGCACGTGCATGGCAACCAGGGGATCAGGCCCAGCCAGCATGGGTTCATGAAAGGCAGGTTGTGCTTGTCCAACCTCAACTCCATCTATGACTACGTGACCAGACTGGTAGATGAGGGAAAGGCTGTTGATGTAGTCTACCTAGACTTCAGCAAAGCCTTTGACACGGTCTCCCACAGTATTCTCCTGGGGAAACTGGCGGCCCGTGTCCTGGACGGGTACACTTTTCTCTGGGTGAATAACTGGCTAGAGGCCCGTGCCCAGCGGGTAGTGGTTAATGGAGTTAAGTCCAGCTGGCGTCCTGTTACAAGTGGTGTCCCCCAGGGGTCGGTATTGGGGCCCATCTTGTTTAATATCTTTATTGATGACCTAGACGAGGAGATTGAGTGCACCCTCAGTAAGTTTGCAGATGACACCAAGTTGGGAGGATGTGTCGATCTGCCTGAGGGTAGGGAGGCCGTTCAGAGGGATCTGGATAGGCTGGATAGCAGGGCTGAGGCCAATGGGATGAGGTTCAACAAGGCCAAGTGCTGGGTCCTGCACTTTGGCCACAATAACCCCATGCAACTCTATAGGCTTGGAAAAGAGCGGCTCAAAGACTGTGTAGAGGAAAAGGACCTGGGGGTGTTGGTTG